>JAOWBW010000551.1:0-538773 GCA_026119855.1 Campanula takesimana
GTATAACTAGATACGAGTTCGCATTCCATTTAGAATATGTCATAATCCTTTTGTCCACGATGTCATTGAACACAAGTCATGGTCAACAAGTCAAATTGTCTTTGTTCAATACTTTCTCGATCCCGAATATGTTGATAATCCAAATGACATTGATCCAATCAATTCATTTGAGTCTGGCCGAACATTTTTTATCAACATCATTCCTACGAGAGGCCCAAGCTTGAACATCTCTCCGAAGAGGGGCAAATCCATTTAGCTTATTATTCTTCCCTACATGAATCCGATATGCCAATCATACCCTTTATAACTACCCGGTTAAAGGTACGTTTGAATATGTCAACATAATGTGCATCAAGTGGAAGACCATAATAACTTCATGTCTAAGGATTCAAATGACACAACTAATATGAGATATATTTATGACATCGACCACAACATAAATCTCATAGAGCGGGTCATTCCAGTACTTAACAAGTACCCATAATCTAACATGATCATCCCATGATCATTTAGCCTTTATATACTAATACCAAAGAAGTAATAGGACGGAGATTATTATAAGTAAACATGAACAACAATAATAATCAAAACATCTCTTTATTAATATGAAATAGGTGATAACAATTACAACGTTTATTAAACGTGCCTAGGGAACCAACACGAACAATCTCCCACTTGCCCTAGGCCCAATCTCCCATGTATCTAATACCCATGGACCTAACATGACCATCATGTTTAGCTTGTGGAAGTCCCTTTATTAGCGGGTCCGTGACATTGTCATCAGTAGGACTCTGCATATATTCACATCTCCCCTATCAACGATCTCTCGATGATTGATATGAAAATGCCTAAGTATGTGTTTGGATTTCTGATATGCTCTTGGTTCCTTTGCTTGAGCAATAGCACCATTATTATCGCAATAAAGGTCTATTGGATTAGCAATACTAGGAACCACTTCAAGTTCAGTGATGAACTTATTAATCCAAATAGCTTCCTTTGCAGCACCCGATGCAGCAATATACTCAGCTTCAGTTGTAGAATCAGCGGTTGTACTTTGCTTGGAACTCTTCCAGCTTATAGCTCCACTATTTAACATAAACACAAAACCCGATTGCGATCGACTGTCATCTCTGTCGTTTTGGAAGCTTGCATCCGTGTAAGCATTTACAACGAAATCATCTTCCATTCCTCCATATACCAAAAATGAATCTTTAGTCCTTCTCAAGTACTTAAGGATCGCTTTTACAGCCATCCAGTGATTTTCACCGGGGTCGGATTGGTATCTACTTGTGATGCTCAAAGCATAAGATACATCCGGCCTAGTACATATCATGGCATACATGATGGACCCAATTGCCGAAGCATATGGAACATCATTCATTTTCTCACGCTCATCTTTTGTCTTAGGACATTGATTCTTGCTTAGAGAAACTCCATGTAACACTGGCAAGGTTCCTCTCTTAGAATTTTCCATGCGGAATCTTCTAATGACCTTGTCAATGTATGTACTTTGGCTTAAACCAATTAGCTTCCTTGATCTATCTCTGTAGATCTTAATGATAAGTATGTATGCGGCTTCACCCATATCTTTCATTGCGAAGCACTTTGCTAACCAAGTCTTTACAGACTGAAGTGTAGGAATGTCGCTTCCAATGAGTAATATGTCATCCACATATAAAATAAGGAATAGCACTATGCTCCCACTAATCTTCTTGTAAACACAAGGTTTATCTTCGTTCTTGATGAATCCAAACTCTTTGACCATTCATCAAAACGGAGATTTTAACTCCTAGAAGCTGCTTCAATCCATAGATGGATCTCTGCAATTTGCATACCTTAGAATCTTGTTCAAAACCTTCTGGTTGTGTCATATACACATCCTCTTGTAGTTTTCCATTTAGGAAAGTGGTTTTGACATCCATTTGCCATATTTCATAGTCATGATATGCGGCAATGGCAAGCAAAATTCTTATAGACTTGATCATTGCTACGGGTGAAAAGGTTTCATCATAGTCAATACCATGAACTTGCCTATAACCTTTCGCTACAATTCTAGCTTTGTAAGTATGCCACCTTCCCATCCATGTCAGTCTTCTTCTTGAGACCCATTTGCATCCTATGATTTTTACACCTTCGGGGTGCATCAATCAAGTTCCAAACTTGATTATCTTGCATGGATGTTAATTCAGACTCCATGGCTCCAAGCCACTTCTTCGAATCAGGAGAAGACATCGCCTCTTGGTAGGTGGTTGGTTCATCATTATCAATGATCTCCACCTCATTACTATCCGTTACGAGAAAACCATATCTCTCGGGCTCGGATCGTAACCTACCAGATCTGCGAGTTACTTGTGTATTTTTGAACAGGTTCCACAATTCCTTGTGGTTCTTGTTCTGTTCCACTATCGGTTCAATGTTATTTTTCTGGGTCTCGAATTTCTTCAAGATTTATGTTACTCCTACTGATTTCTTTGGAGAGAAACTGTTTCTCTAGAAAGACACCAGTACGAGCAACAAACACTTGTTGTCCTCTCGGTTGTAAAAGTAATATCCTCTAGTTTCCTTAGGATATCCCACGAAAATACATTTATCAGATTTGTGTGCTAGCTTGTCGGAGACGAGTCTTTTGATAAAAGCTTCGCAATCCTAAATCCTCATGAAAGACAAACAAGTTTTCTTTCCGCTCCACATTTCATATGGAGTCTTTTGAACCGATTTGCTTGGAACACGATTTAGTGTGAAAGCAGCAGTCTCTAGAGCATAACCTCAAAAGGATAAAGGAAGATCAACTTGACTCATCATTGATCGAACCATGTCTAACAAAGTCCGATTCCTCCTCTCAAACACACCATTCCATTGTGGTGTTCCAGGTGGAGTCAAATTGTGAAATTATTCCACAATTCTTTAGATGATCATCAAATTCATGGCTCAAGTATTCTCCACCTCGATCCGATCGAAGTGCCTTAATACTTTTTCCAAGTTGTTTCTCTACTTCATTTTGAAATATTCTAAATATCTCAAATTCTTCGATTTTATGTTTCAATAGGTAAACATACCCAAATCTACTATAATCATCAGTGAAGGTTATGAAGTATTGAAATCATCCCCTAGCATTGCTACTTAGTGGTCCGCATACATCGGAATGTATCAACCCCAATAAGTCACTTGCCCTTTCACCTAGCTTAGTAAAAGGTGTCTTAGTTATTTTTCCAAGAAGACACGACTCGCAAGTATCATATGACTCAAGATCACATGAACCCAAAAGGCCGTCCCCATGGAGTTTTGAGATACGCTTCTCATTAATATGACCAGACGGCAATGCCACAAATAAGTATGATTTACATCATTAGGTTTAGATTTCTTCTTATTTATATGATAGACATTTTCATCATTCTTGACATCCAAGACATAAAGGCCATTAAATGAATTTGCAATACCATAAAGCACATCATTTAAATAAATAGAAAATTTCTTATTCTCAATAAGAAACTTAAAACCTTCATTATCCAAACAAGAAATTGAAATAATATTTCTACTTAAAACTGGTACTGTGAATACGTGTGTTTGAATTTGAGAATATTCATAGCAACATTAAAATTATGAGAGTCGCCACGCCGTTTTAATTATAGCCAAAACATTGAGAAAAGCATGTTAATGGGTTCGGGGGTCAAATTACAACAAGAGAAGAATATTGAACGTTATCACTCCTATTGCCCGAATTGATCGGTCTTTCTATCATGATGCGGTGTATGTAGTGTGTTAGTGATTGAGACCGGATCCGAAGATTGCCTACGTTCCTCTCAATGTGAGAAGCTCAGGTCAGCGTAGTTCGAGAATAATTTAGAATAGGCAGAAGAATCGGGATCATGCATAATGAGGGGGAATTACCTAAAGTTTAGGGTTTAGAAGTAGTTCCTAGATCATCCTCGGTTGATGAACCTAGATCATCATCGTCTATGAAATAACATGTAATATGAAGATCACAACCCTAAATATAGCATAATAAGGTTTTAATCTATGAACACGAAGAACATGCGAAGAACATATTATGAACATATGAATTAACATGCAAAGCTCATGAAGAAAACTATGAATAAACATGTACGAACATGAATATAAAAGATCTACATTAAAATAATGCAAGAACATGAAGAAAAAGTTAGAAAACTTACCTATGTTGGCAAGAATAAAACTTTGATCTTCTTGAGTGTTTGAATGCTAATTAGAGAGCAAAATAGTGTTTAAGAACTCCAAAATTCGGACTTTAGAACTCTCAAAATCGGACCCCCAAACCAATGGAATGGAATGGTTTATATTGTAGGCTGATGGGAAGATCTGATGGTCAGGATCATCCAGCGCAAAGGTGGCCGCCTGGCTATGGTTGAAACCGGTGACAAGAGTGGCCGCGTGGCCAAGATCAACGCGTAGCAATGTTGGCCGCGTGGCCAAGGTTGCAGGCTGACTTCATTCTCAAGCTAGGGTTTCTGCATGGTTTTAAGGAAACCATTTGTTACCTATTTTGATAGATTTTTGTCATAAATGAGATATTTTGGGAATCCGGGACAAGTCTTTGTAAGGTTTCTAATTCCTATAAAGTCCTTGTATTTTTGGGAAAGTCCTAATAAACTCATTTTCAGGTCGGGTACTAACAGTAGCCCCTCGGCGACGCTTCTTGCAAGGCAATGGAGGGTCGACGATAAAAATAGGAACCGTTCTGAAACATGAGTTTCAAAACAGAGGAAAGGTAAGGGAAGGCTGAACCTTGGTAGGCGACCTATGTATCCGCGGGGAATCAAGCCAACGTAGTTCAAATCTGATGGGGAAATTGAGGATGACTGTCCTCTGATGGGGAGCAACGTCTTCTGCTGGGGAAAATGCACCTGCTGGGGATGATAGATGACCGCGTCGGTCGGGTGGCTGAACCTTTTCAGGTTTCCTACGTATCCTCAGAGGAATCAAGCCGGTCGTAGTTCAGAGCGATTAGGGAAAAACGAGCCATCGGACTTCTGCTAGGAGATAATAAACCTACGGACACTATCCTGTATGAAGAAAGAACATTCGTTAGGAAATGAAGTCATTTGAAGAAAGAGGGATAATGGGACAATAAAGACTACGTTTGTCTAATAATCCCGAGGTGAAGTAATAAACGCTGAGGTAAACGCAAACAGAAACGCCTGGGTTTTTGCGATCGCGCTAAAAATAATGGATGCTGGATCTTTCGCAAACAGAAACGCCGAGTCTTCTGCCATCACGATCGATCTAGGATGCGTATGTCATAGAGGCGCCGAAGTCTCTACAACCACGAATCGTAAGAAAAAATTCGGAAATGCTAAAATAATAGATGCTGGATCTCTCGCAAACAGAAATGCCGAGGCTTCTGCCAATCACGATCGATCTAGGATGCGTATGTCATAGAGGCGCCGAAGTCTCTACAACCATACGAATCCTAAGCAAGTATTAGGAAATGCTAAATAATAGATGCTGGATCTCTTGCCAACAGAAACGCCGGGCTTCTTCAGTGCGATCCGATCTAGGATGCGTGTGTCATAGAGGCGCCGAAGTCTCTACAACCATACGAATCCTAAGCAAATATTAGGAAATGCTAAAATAATAGATGCTGGATCTCTCGCCAACAGAAACGCCGAGGCTTCTGCCAATCACGATCAATCTAGGATGCGTACGTCATAGAGGCGCCGAAGTCTCTACAACCATACGAATCCTAAGCAAATATTAGGAAATGCTAAAATAATAGATGCTGGATCTCTCGCCAACAGAAACGCCGAGGCTTCCGCCAATCGCGATCGATCTAGGATGCGTATGCCATAGAGGCGCCGAAGTCTCTAAAACCATACGAATCCTAAGCAAATATTAGGAAATGCTAAAATAATAGATGCTGGATCTCTCGCCAACAGAAACGCCCGGGCTTCTGCCAGTCGCGATCGATCTAGGATGCGTTGTCATAGAGCGCCCAAAGTCTCTACAACCATAGGAATCCTAAGCAAATATTAGGAAATGCTAAAATAATAGATGCTGGATCTCTCGCCAACAGAAACGCCGAGGCTTCTGCCAATCACGATCGATCTAGGATGCGTATGTCATAGAGGCGCCGAAGTCTCTACAACCATACGAATCCTAAGCAAATATTAGGAAATGCTAAAATAATAGATGCTGGATCTCCGCCAACAGAAACGCCGAGGCTTCTGCCAGTCGCGATCGATCTAGGATGCGTTTGTCATAGAGGCGCCGAAGTCTCTACAACCATACGAATCCTATGCAAATATTAGGAAATGCTAAAATAATAGATGATGGATCTCTCGCCAACAGAAACGCCGAGGCTTCTGCCAATCACGATCGATCTAGGATGCGTATGTCATAGAGGCGTCCGAAAGTCTCTACAACCATATGAATCCTAAGCAAATAATAGATGCTGGATCTCTCGCAAACAGAAATGCCGAGGCTTCTGCCACTTGCGATCGATCTAGGATTCGTATGTCATAGAGGCGCTGAAGTCTCTACAACCATACGAATCCTAAGCAAATATTAGGAAATGCTAAAATAATAGATGCTGGATCTCTCACCAACAGAAACGCCGAGGCTTCTGCCAATCACGATCGATCTAGGATGCATATGTCATAGAGGCGCCGAAGTCTCTACAACCATACGAATCCTAAGCAAATAATAGATGCTGGATCTCTCGCAAACAGAAACGCCGAGGCTTCTGCCACTTGCGATCGATCTAGGATGCGTATGTCATAGAGGCGCCAAAGTCTCTACAACCATACGAATCCTAAGCAAATAATAGATGCTGGATCTCTCGCAAACAGAAACGCCGAGGCTTCTGCCAATCGCGATCGATCTAGGATGCGTATGTCATAGAGGCGCCGAAGTCTCTACCATCATACGGATCCTAAGCAAATATTCGGTGAAGAATGGAAATTTTAAGAGGCTTCCCGTACCCAAAGGTAACGAATATCAGTCAAAATAGTGCTAAGGGCACCTAAAATGAATCAAAGGGGAATGTACTAGAGGTAAAACTGAAATTTTGCATGTGGAGGCAAAGATGATGGATTGTTATGAAGTCGCAAACGGGATGAACTCTCGAGGAGTCACAAAGGTGATAGACTCTCGGGGAGTCACAAGGGTGACGGACTCTCGGGGAGTCACAAAGGTGATAGACTCTCGGGGAGTCATAAAAGCGATGGACTCTCAGGGAGTCACAAGGACTTTCAGGGAGTCGCAAAGGAGATGGAATCTAAGGGAGTCGCTAATATGGAAGCAAAGTGTCTGGGTTCCACTTATCCTAATTTAGGAGGGAATGAGGCTACGAGCCATTGATACCAAGGCGTTAGGTAAGGGACATTTTTCTTGGTTGCCTAGAGGTAGGACTTAAGGCTTTTTAAGGAAGGGGAATAAGGAAGATGGTGATCTCCTAATCTTGAGATAGGGTTGCCAAAGATGTCACGGCTTCTTGGGCTTTAGATTATGTCTCGGAGATAATGTGGGTTTCCTAGGCTTACAGGCTAGGGATTGGAGTTCATTTAAGCATGAGGAGAGTATTCTATCCTAGGCTTAGTGCTAGGGCTTTGAGGTTTGGGAACTTCCTAGATGTTAGGGTTTCGAACAAGGGTTTGGAAACTGGTGTTTAAGGACCATGACTCTCCTAGGTTTAGGACTAGGGTTTAGGAATTTCCTAGGTCTAGGAGACTAGGGCTTGGAGTTGTGGTAGGCTCAGAGGTTGCAAAGGCATTGGCTTTTAGACATAAGGCTGGGAGTTGGAAAGGTTGTGACTTCCTAGGCTTGAGACCATGGACCATTGGGAAGAGGGATTGCTTTTGTGGAAGGTCCACTAAGCTTGATGTTAGGGTTCACCATTTTCCGGGATTGGTGACTATGGCTTGGAAATGTTCGTGGTAACCTAGGCTTTAGGCTAGGTTTTAAGGCTAAGGACTGTAAACTTCCTATTTTTTGAGACTAAGGTGAAGGAATTTCCTAGGTCTAGGACTAGGGTTTGAAGGGAATGTTGAATCCTAGGCTCGATGATAGAGTTTAGTGAGGATATAGTCTCCTAGGCCCTGCGGTTAGGGTTTAGAAAGAGTGTGACTACCTAGGCTTGAGGCTAGGGTTTGGAGCAAATGCGAGTACCTAGGCTCGAGGCTAGGGTTCAGAGCGAACGCGGCTTCCTAGGCCTGAGGCTAGGGTTGATTAAGTTTTGGACAGGGCATTGTATCCTAGGTTTTGGGTTAGGGTTCAATAAGACGGGGGATTAAGATTGTAAATTTCCTAGGTTTCGAGACTAGGGTTTCGGGAATTCGGAAATTATGTTGCATGCGGGGCTTTGGAAATTCCCTAGAACTTGGGATAGGGTTAAAGAGGATGTTGCGGTTTCCTAGGCTTAAGGCTAGGGTTTAGAGCGAATGTAACTACCTAGGCTTGAGGCTAGGGTTTGGAGAGAATGTAACTACCTTGGCTCGAGGCTAGGGTTTAGGAAGGATGTGGCTACCTAGGCTTGAGGCTAGGGTTCGGAGCGCATGTTATGACTACCTAGGCTCAAGGCTAGGGTTTAGAGAATGTGTTTACCTAGGTTTAAGGTTAGGGTTTGGAGACCGAAAGCATTTGAAGGTTTGTCTTGGTTTAGACCGAGCAAGTTTGAGGTCTAAGAGTGTTGCGGTTTGGGGCAAATGAGCTTGATACCTCGTGGCTGGATAGGCTCGATAGATTAGACCTAGGCTAGAGTGCTAGGGTTTAGCTAGGGTAAGACTCAGACATGTGTTTAGGAGACCGGGGCCTAATGGAATGGTAGGCGTGAGATCTAGGAGATCGAAGGCTAGGCAGGGTAGCGTTGGGACATAAGGCTTTCAAGCGGGTAAGTCCTTTGTCCTAGAGAAACTGTGTTATGGGTTAGGATCAAGCAGGCTTGAGGTCGGCCAAGGAGCAACAGATTGGGACCAGTTAAGGGTGTAAGGCGGACATGGCGAGTTTGGGTCCAAAGGTGTGCTAGGTGCGAACCATGTGCGGGAGATGGTCTGGATATGTGACCACGTTGGCGCTTTAGGTAAAGGGATTGAGTGTCCAAGACTTTGCTCGAGTACAATAGGTGCCTAAGCTGGATTGGGTATGCTTAGGACCGAAGTTTGTCTTAGAGGTCATTGCGCGTAACCAAACTCGTTCGGCGATTGTGAAGGTAGGCTAGGGATGGGACCCAAAGGTGTTAAGCGCACGAGTTTTGACCGGATGGGTTTTGATATCTTTATGGCATGTCACGGTATGCGGAAGATCCTATGCGTTCGAGCATGTTTGAGGTTTGGACTCGTGGGGAAGAAAGGTTTGAGATCCATGGAGTTCAAGGGTGGACCTCGTAGGTGGCGAGGTTTGGACTCGGCTCGGATTAAGTAGGTTAGAGACCTAAGGGGTTGAAGGTCAGACTAGGAAGTCTTTTGAAGCTAAGGAGTGACACTAGGTTAGTACTTGGTAGGTTTAAGAGTGGTAGGGCCATGGCTTGGATATGACGGGAGTCGGGAGATGTAGATGCGTCGCTTTTAATTGGACCAAGTAGGCTTGGGAATTAAAGAGTTCTAAGGGTGGAGATGTAAGGTGAAAGACCTAGAGGGTAGAAAGTCTTGTGACCTAAAGGTTTAGGGGTTGAGGCCTAAGGTATGGACCAGACATATCATGGACTTCAAAGATAAGTTTGGTAGACTCGAATGGTCTTGGGATCTAAGGGATCACTCAACAGGTTAGACTGAGTAAACCTAAAAGGTTGGAACGAGGAGGATAAGAGAGCTATTGCTTAGACAAGGTAAGGATGAGTATGTGTTGGTAGGTTTGAGATCTAGGAGATCGGGTAGGCTCGGGACCGGTAGGTTCGGGACCTAATGGGTCACCCTAAGGATTTGGCTTTGGTTAACTGGTTTAAGGTCTGAAGTTTTGGGTAGAACCGGTTTGAGGCCGAAGGGGTCATGCTACGAATTTGCGGAAGGTTGAGCTAAGAGGTTATGATGTAACGTAGGTAAGACTCACCAGGTAGGTTTGGGACCTAGGTAAGACTGATCGGGTAGGCTCGGGACCTAGAGAGTTTATGGTGTAACTTAGGCAAGACTGACCGGGTAGGCTTGGGACCTAAGGTTTTGAACCAGGTAGGTTGGGACCTAAGGGTATCCTATTGTGTAGGAAATAGCGTGAAGGACCGAGTCAACTCAAGAATCACGAAGATGGGTCTCAGATGGATCGAGGATGTTTTTACAATTTTGTGGAGACCGAGCGTGTGGGTTAATAAACAAAGTGTCGGGGAGGAGAAAACTTTATGAAAGTGTTATGATCTTATACAGATGCCTTATAATTAATTATGATTCTAATCAATCCAAATAGGTCGTCGCGTGCCGAGTTTGACGATGAGGGGTGCCCTTCTTCTAAGTGTATCCTTGTTGACGCCTCGGTATTCTCTGGGAAACCACATAGTCGACCCATTCCGTTGGGGATTATCTAATTTGGTGAGAGGGTACCCTCCCTCCTTTGAGAAATCCTACGTCGAGCTTGATGATGAGGAGTCCTCTTCTTCTAAGTATGTGCTTGATGAAGCCTCGGCATTCTTTGAGAAACCTTATGGCCGGTCCTTTATTGTTAGGGAAGCCCCAGTTGCGTAGATCAGGGTGTCCTACCTCTTTTAAGACGCACCCTTTTTTCTGCCTAGACCGCCCTTGCGGGTTTTCAATCTAGCGGGCATCTCTTTTGCGTCATCTTTTTTTTTTTTTTTTTTTTTGAAATCATTCAGTCGACTCAAAAAAGGAAAAAAGAATTGTTTGAAAACATGCGGGGGCATTTTGGGGAGAGTAAGAGAGAGAGAGAGAGATAGTACTCACATTTTGACTCTTTGAGCAACTGAGGGTATATATGTACAAAAGGGAGGAAGCCCCTGCTTTGACAGAAAGTAAGTGTTTAGCTCTTTCCTAGATTGTAGAACGGAAGACTTGTCGAGACATTTGAAAATTGTTTTATTCAAGATTCTCATTTGATTGCTCGAGATTGGACCTCGTTGATTAGTTAATGAGTTATGGTTAATTGGTAAACAAGTAGCCTCAAATTAATAAATGGTTTGATCAATTGTGAGTAAAGAAGTCAGGAGTAGAAATATGGGGGAAGAGAGAAGAGAAGGAAAATTGGCTACGAGGTGGGTTGTGTATATTTTGGACCGGACCCTAAGGTTGCCTACGTTCTCCTCAATGTGAGAAGCTCAGGTCCGCGTAGTTCGGGGGAGGCCCGGATGATGATGAAGTTGGGGTTTGAGTATGAGGTTCATTTTTCGTGATAGGTTACTCCGTTGTAGCTTGTTGCTTTGGATTGCTTCATTGCAGCTCATTGCGGTGGATTGCTCCATTGTAGTTGTCATGGCTGCTGCTACCGCGTTAATCTTCTTTGTAGGGAAAGAAAGAAAAATAGAACATTTGAAGTGAAAATAAAATGGGACTTTTAGTTTTCTATGGTGATAGCCCCTTCTATTTTTCTTATTTTTTTTATTTTATCTCTTTGTGCACACCCCTTTTTTGGCCTAGGCCGCCCTTTCGGGTTTTCAACCTAGCGGGCTTCTTTTTGTGCAATGCTCTAACTTTTGCCTAGGTCGCCCTTTTGGGTTTCAACCTAGCGAGCCATTTTTTTTTTTTTTTTTTTTTTTTTTTATATTTGTACATGAAACATTGGGCAAGACAAGCCCCTAGTTTGCTTTCGCCTCTCTCGATTGCGAGGTAGCTTCCTTATAGTTCAAGCGGCCTTTTGCTGGCGGCGGGCATCCTAGCCCCTTGATTTTCACCGGTAGAGCTCCATTGGATTATCACGTGCACCAATTAATGGCATGAATGACTTCGTGCACTTGTCTTACATTTGCGATGGAATACGGACAGCCCCAGTGTAACGGCATGTAGTACTCATGAAGGGAACAAACCAACCTTTTAAATTGTGGCAGCATGGATGTCTATTTGATGATGAGCGACCGCAGTCCATTTCTTTGTCACGACCTTATAAAAAGGGGTCTAATGGTGGGATGAGAGGCGTATGAGGATAGTGTATGGGAGAAGGTGTATATATAGAGTGTATATGAAGTGTGTACAAGGGGTGAGTGTATAGAGAGAGTGTATGGGGGTAGAATATAGAGAGAAGAGAAAGTGATTCGTTCATCCCAATTGATCGAACTATTTGTTATTTTGAGATTAATCGTTTACTTGGTTATGTGAATGGTTTGTGGGTCCATTTACCTTTTAATGAGTCGTCATTAATGAGTAAGATTAAGATTAATTCATCATATAAAGATATAGCAATCAAGCGAAAATGGTGAATAAGACAATTTTCAAGAAATTGATATATGCAAGCTTATGTCTCAAGTCTAGAGAGAAAAGAAATAAAGACCCTTTTATTGGAACTAAAAGATTTAACCTGACTAGTCCGGGGTGGACTTTTACTTAAAGAAACAAAAATCGTCCAAGGTGGACTTTTGACTAAGGACACTCTAGAACCTACGAAGACTGAATGACCCTTTTCTTTTCTTTTATTTAAAGGAGGTAACCCCAATTTCCTCTTTTGCCCATGCCCATGTATTCCGTTGGCGGGTGATGGCTCTGCTGTCAATGAGGCTTTGAACCTTTCTCCTCAATTGGACGCAATCTTCGGTGTCATGCCCAATGTACTGGTGGTATTGGCAGTGTTTGGAGGGATCCAAGCCTTGCTTCACCCTACTTGGTTCATAGTTGATCAAAGGAGACAACTTGCCGGCTTGAACTAGACTTTTGAAGAGTTTGGCTAATGGCATACCTAAGTCGTCGAATTCGCGCTCGTCCTTCCTTTCACGAACTGTCTTTGAGGGTGATTTAGGTACCGACACCCCTTGTTGATGAGTAGTCATAGGAGGCATCCCGACGGGGACAGTCTGTGGCGGCCCATACATTTGAGGAGCGTACGGGTGTTGACATTGAGCAAGAGGGAGAACTCGACTGAGGTAATCATAAACGCCACGAATGTCAGACAAATGGTGCCTCTCGATATCGCTTAGGGTCTTATGCATCTCCTTCTGAAAGTGTGTTGCTTGCTCGTTGAGAATGGCCTTAAAGTGGATTGCTTGTTCATCGAGGATGGCTTCGAAGTGGGATGCTTGCTTACTGAGAGCAGCTTCAGTTGCAACTTCGATGTTCCTTGCAGCCGACATGATGCAGAACTCTATGTCATGAAAGAATTAGATTCGTATTTAATGATAAGGCATCGTTATAAAAAATCATTTTTTGGAAAAGAGTCGGTCTCCACATTTTTGAAATGCATTTTGGTAAAAAATTGAAAGTTTGACCGGGCCGAAGTTGCCTACGTTCCCCTTATCATGAGGGAGAGGTCCCACACAATAAGAGGCTCAGGTCGCCGTAGTTCGAATCAAGTTAGACTTTTAAAAAGAGGTGAGAGATGACCATAGGGGTCAAAAAGAGGGAGATGACTCGGTCTTTGGTCAAGCATGGGTGAGGAAGACCTATAGGAGTTGGTTTTGATTGAGTCGGGTATGGTTTGACCTAAGGTTTGACCTAAATTTGACCTAAGGTTTGACCTAAGGTTTGAGACAAGAAGTGGTTCAAGCTAGAATGCGACAATAATGGTGGGTTGACCTAGATGGGTGTAGGATAGGTCAACCTAATTGAGAAATGCTTGTATTAACCTATATGGTGAATGGATCAAGATAGCGGGTTGTAACGGGTTGCCTATGGGATGATCTAAATGGGATAGGCATGGCTTGACCTAAGCGAGTCTAAGGTTGACCTATTCGGGTTGGTGGACCAAGGAAGGTTGGAGATTGACCTAGATGGATCCAAGATAGGTAAATCGACCTAAGCGGGTCACGGGGTGACCTTGACGGGTCAAAGGTGAAGGGGTAGTTTTAACCTAAGACGGACAAGTTGACCTAAATGAGTCAAGGATGGTGTGTGGACCTAAACGGGTTTACCTAGGTTGGTCTGGACGACGGTGGGTCAAATAATGACCTAGGTGGGTCAAGATGACGGTTTGACCTAAGCGGGTTAGGACCAAAGGTAATTGGGTTCACCTATGGAATCAAAGATTGACCTAAGAGGTCGAAAACAGATAAGGTTGACCTAGGAGTCGAAGTTTGACCTAAGAGGTCGAAGGTGATTGGGTTGACCTAGGAGGTCAAAGGTTGACCTAAGAGGTCAACGGGTGATAATGTTGACCGAGGGGGTCAAAGGTTGACCTAAGAGGTTAAAGGTGATATGGTTGACCTAGGAGGATGAGGTTGACCTAGGGGGTCAAGGGTAGACCTAAGAGGTCAAAGGCGGATGAGGTTGACCTAAGGTGTCAAAGGTTGACCTAAGAGGTCGAGGGGTGATAAAGTTTACCTAAGGGGTCCAAGGTTTGACCTAAGAGGTCGAAGGCGGATAATGTTGACCTAAGGAGTCAAAGGTTGACCTAGGAGGTCGAAGGCGATAGGGTTGACCAAGGGGGTCAAGGGTAGACCTAAGAGGTCAAAGGCGGATAAAGTTGACCTATGGGGTCAAAGGTTGACCTAAGAGGTCAAAGGTGATAAGGTTGACCTAGGAGGTCAAGGGTTGACCTAGGAGGATGAGGTTGACCTAGGGGGTCAAAGGTTGACCTAAGAGGTCAAAGATGATTAAGTTGACCTAGGGGGTCAAAGGTTGACCTAAGAGGTCGAAGGTGGATGAGGTTGACCTAGGGGGTCAAGGGTAGACCTAAGAGGTCAAAGATGATAGAGTTGACCTAGGGGTTAAGGGTAGACCTAAGAGGTCAAAGGCGGATAAAGTTGACCTATGGGGTCAAAGGTTGACCTAGGAGGTCGAAGGTGATAGGGTTGACCAAGGAGGTCTAAGGTTGACCTAAGAGGTCAAAGGGTGATAATGTTGACTGAGGGGGTCAAAGGTTGACCTAGGAGGTCAAAGGTTCAGAGGGTTGACCTAGGCGGTCAAAGGTTGACCTAGGGGGTCAAAGGTTGAGAAGGTTGACTTAGGCGGTCAAAGGTTGACCTAGGAGGTCAAAGGTTGACCTAAGGGGTCACAGGCGGATAAGGTTGACCTAGGAGGTCAAAAGTTGGTAAGGGTTGACCTAGGGGGTCAAAGGTTGAGAAGGTTGACCTAGGCGGTCAAAGGTTGAGAAGGTTGACCTAGGCGGTCGAAGGTGAAGGGTAGACCCAAATGGATCGCAATGATGGCCCAACGGATGAGCGATGGACCTTAGAGGTCGCCTAGATGCAATGCACATTTTATTTTGCGAAAAGTTTTGCATTTATTTACATCCTAAATGGGTGGTCCGAGGAGTGTCCTAATCTCTATGTGTGGGTTAACACGGGTTAGGTTAAAGGTTCCCACCGCTCGCGGAACGTACACGGTGAGTGGAGTAGACGAGTGACTCGAAAAATGTGAGGCAGTAGCGCACAAATTCCTGCACATCGAATACTCCGGGTAGTAGGGACCTGTGCAGTGCTGACACGGACTAGTGGTAGTGTGTGGCAAGAAACTAATTCTTTTTAAGGAGAAAAGAGAGAAGTTTTGAATGTTTGAATGATGCTATGCAATGCAATGCAGGAGAAGGAAAATAATGTACAAGGGAGCATAGCAGAGTTTTGTTTGACCCTAATACTAAGACGAAAACAGCAAAGGTATAAGGATACAAGGTATATACAAAGTACAAGTATCAACAAAGTACAAGTATTAACATTGCGGGGTGCACGGGTGCATGTGTAAACATGGAAAGTATGTGAGGTGCATGTATAAATATGGCAAGTGTGTGCATGTGTAAACATGGCAAGTATGTGTAGGGTGCATGTGTAAACATGGCAAGTGTGTGAGGTGCATGTGTAAACATGGCAAGTGTGCGTGAGGTGCACGTGTAAACATGGCAAGTGTGTGCATGTGTAAACATGGCAAGTGTGTGTATGTGTAAACATGGAAAGTGTGTGTAGGGTGCATGTGTAAACATGGCAGGTGTGTGCATGTGTAAACATGGCAAGTGTGTGCAAGTGTAAACATGGTAAGTGTGTGTAGGGTGCATGTGTAAACATGGTAGGTGTGTGTAGGGTGCATGTGTATACATGGCAGGTGTGTGTAGGGTGCATGTGTAAACATGGAAAGTGTGTACATGTGTAAACATGGCAGGTGTGTGCATGTGTAAACATGGCAAGTGTGTGCATGTGTAAACATGGCAAGCATCATGATGTGACGAAAGTTAGACCCACAAAGTTTGAAAAAGTTTCAAAGCAGTCCCCAGCAGAGTCGCCACTGTGAATACGTGTGTTTGAATTTGAGAATATTCATAGCAACATTAAAATTATGAGAGTCGCCACGCCGTTTTAATTATAGCCAAAACATTGAGAAAAGCATGTTAATGGGTTCGGGGGTCAAATTACAACAAGGGAAGAATATTGAACGTTATCACTCCTATTGCCCAAATTGATCGGTCTTTCTATCATGATGCGGTGTATGTAGTGTGTTAGTGATTGAGACCGGATCCGAAGATTGCCTACGTTCCTCTCAATGTGAGAAGCTCAGGTCAGCGTAGTTCGAGAAGAATTTAGAATAGGCAGAAGAATCGGGATCATGCATAATGAGGGGGAATTACCTAAAGTTTAGGGTTTAGAAGTAGTTCCTAGATCATCCTCGGGTTGATGAACCCTAGATCATCATCGGCTATGAAATAACATGTAATTATGAAGATCACAACCCTAAATATAGCATAAATAAGGTTTTAATCTATGAACACGAAGAACATGCGAAGAACATATTATGAACATATGAATTAACATGCAAAGCTCATGAAGAAACTATGAATAAACATGTACGAACATGAATATAAAAGATCTACATTAAAAATAATGCAAGAACATGAAGAAAAAGTTAGAAAACTTACCTATGTTGGCAAGAAATAAACCTTTGATCTTCTTGAGTGTTTGAATGCTAATTAGAGAGCAAAATAGTGTTTAAGAACTCCAAAATTCAGACTTTAGAACTCTCAAAATCGGACCCCCAAACCAATGGGATGGAATGGTTTATATAGTAGGCTGATGGGAAGATCTGATGGTCAGGATCATCCAGCGCAAAGGTGGCCGCCTGGCCATGGTTGAAACCGGTGACAAGAGTGGCCTCGTGGCCAAGATCAACGCGTAGCAATGTTGGCCGCGTGGCCAAGGTTGCAGGCTGACTTCATTCTCAAGCTAGGGTTTCTGCATGGTTTTAAGGAAACCATTTGTTACCTATTTTGATAGATTTTGTCATAAATGAGATATTTTGGGAATCCGGGACAAGTCTTTGCAAGGTTTCTAATTCCTATAAAGTCCTTGTATTTTTGGGAAAGTCCTAATAAACTCATTTTCAGGTCGGGTACTAATAGGTACATTATAGCAATTGTTCAAAACAAGTATTAAACCGGAAGGTAAATTAACTTCATAAGTCCCTACGGCTAATGCAGCAACTCTTGCTCCATTCCCCACGCGTAGGTCTACTTCACCCTCTTTAAGTAGTCTCCTATTCTTTAGTCCCTGCACATTTAAACAAATGTGAGAACCACATCCGGTATCCAATACCCAAGAATCAGTGGTAGAAAGGAGAATATCTATCATATAGATACCTGAAGTCGACGCAGTCCCACTGCTCTTCTTCTTCTTTTGCTCTTCCTTAAAAGCCTTGCAATTACGTTTCCAATGACCAATTTCTTGACAATGGAAACAGATTGCATCCTTTTGTGAATCGGGTTTTGCCTCAGAAGCCTTGGCAACCTTTGCCTTGCTTATCTTGGGTTTGACAACTTTCTTACCATTTCCTTTGGCACTAGCCTTCTTCCCATCTTGAACCATGAGCACAGGAGAACCTTTCTCCACAATCTTCATCTCCGCAGTTTTAAGTATACCATGCAACTCGGAGAGATTCTTATCCATTCCATGCATGTTATAATTCATCACAAACTGATTATAACATTTAGGCAATGAATTAAGAATGAGATCCGTGGCTAGCTCCAATGGGATTGGATAGCCAAGTTTCTCAAGATGCTCTACATAACCTTTCATTTTAAGCATGTGAGGGCTCACTTGTTGCCCTTCACTCATTTTGCAAGAAGTGAATGCAACAATGGTCTTGTACCTCTGTTGCCTAGCTTGCTCTTGAAACATGGCTCTTAACTCCACGCCTATCTCATAGGCTTCCAAATGTTCCAAACTTTGTTGGAGTTTTGAGCACATAGTAGCAAGCATGAAACAACTTACATCTCTAGAATCATTACGATGTTTCTTGTAACTGTCTCTTTCTGCTCTAGGGGCAGTTGGTTCTGGTTCAGCAGGAAGTGGCCCATCGAGAATGTACAACTTATCTTCTTGCCTAAGAACAATTTTTAGGCTACGGATCCAATCCATAAAGTTCGTACCATTCTCTTGGAGCTTATCCTTTTCAAGGATTGATCGCAACGAAATTGATTGAGTGTTAGTTGTCATTATCTACAATTATGCAAAATTTTCAAAATTTAATAAGTACCAATTTTCATTAAAGAAATAAACAATGTATTTTCCAAAAATACTCCCACTAAATTATACAACCTTCTTATACATCTAATGTATAATATAATTTACATGGGCTAAGATCCAACTTTAATTTAATTTCAAGTCCACGGAGGCGGATTACACAAAATTAAACTAATTAGGTAGATGATCATGTCAATCATATCCCATGACTCTTAGATCCTTTTCCGAGATTCTTTAAGAAATCCAATTTCAAAAGCATGTTTAATCTCATCTTTGCCTAGGCCCAAAACTGTTTTGACGCCTAATTAAGTTCAACCATTTTAAACGCGCGTGGGCGTGCCCACGTTATCTATCTTGCGCATACATAAATAAAGTCAATGCACCTCGCGGAGGCGAAAACTACATTGAGATCATTCATATACTAACAAGTGTTTTAATCATGGCATGGCAAAAAGAACTTAAAACTTTCTTTGAAGGTTTATCACATATAGCATATAACACATTTATGAGCACATGATATAAACATGTTACACATCAAGTTTAGCCATTAATTTAATCATCATTAATTTAAGCATAATATTTATGTGTCATTAGTTTCTCTATAATTATGAGGATGAGACTCTTTGAACTTTGGTTATCATCTCCAAATCAAGACAACAAGAAGTGCGGCCGAAACTAAGCCATAAGGTAACCATAATTCCGCACCAATTCAAGAAACCAAGAAAGTAGTCCATGTGGCCGAAACTAAGCAATAGATGGTCTCGATGAACGTAGGTCAATTGCATCCACAATTCCACATGGATCTCCAATATTTGAATCAAGAACTTTGTTTCTCAATTTTAGCAATTATGAACTCTTCATAATTCTAACTTCGTTTTATCTTTGAAACTTTGATTGCGATCAAGTTTGGGAAACACAATCTCGATGAACTTAGATTAGCCATCCAAACCTTGAACCAATCTTAGAATCACAAGACTAAAACAAATAGGAAACTTAAACCCAAGATCCACACCCAAAACCCAAACCTCGCCCCCGCGCTAAACCCTAGGTCCGGCCGGGTCAAGGAATGGGTCCGGTCGGACCTCTCTGAAAAATCCAAAATTTTTAAAGTTCCAAAATTTGTCTCAAAATTGTTTTTCCCGATTCAATTAGGATTTCGTGTTCTTGGTGATCCAATCACCATGATCATCAAAACCATGAATGAACAATTTATGAATCCTTGAATTATCAAAACTTTGATCCAATCAAAAATTGATAACCCAAGCAATTTTAAATCCACCATAATTTTTATTGCGATTGAATAGTGCGATTAAAGTTTATAAAACAATAAACCACATAAAATCATATAACACATAAACATCATAATCCAATATTCACATCATGCTAGGCACATAAACAAACAATTTATATACACATAACATGATCTAGTATTGAAATAATCAACATGAACGGGGCTCTGATACCACTATTGTGTTTCGTAGTAACATGCGCAGCGGAATAAAGCATTTAAATTTTTCATGAAACCCAAAGCCATAGATTCGTTCATATGATTATATCAAATACATACAATATGAATACTAGAATACTAACCCTTGATGCCTTGCGGTATCCACACCTTGAACGAATATCAAGAGCACTTGATCTTGGTTGCTAGACCAAAATTATGAAACAAACTTTCACAATTGTATTGACTATATGGAATTATTATGTGTATGATATTCTTGTTCTTCAATCTAAGGATATCTTAGAACAAGAAATAAACCCTCTCAAACCCTTGGAGGCAATCACAAACATAAGACAATTACTAGGTCAGATTTGGGGTGTTTGAACATCTATTTATACTCACAAGTCCTTAACCCTTAAGGCCTTTGAGTCTAAATCCCGTCATAGTTCGAAACTTTCCAAATCAGCCTTCCGGTGGTTGCTCGGCCGCTCCTTTTAAAGTGCTCGACCGAGCTGCTCGGCCGAGTCCTTTATTTTACGCGGCCGTGCACTCAGATTATAGCATTCGACAATTGCACGCTCGGCCGCTCCTTTTAAATTACTCGGCCGAGCTGCTCGGCCGAGTCCTTTAATCTGCGCGGCCGTGCAGCCCAAAAGCTACCAAATTCCAATTTAGTCATTTTAGGATTCGTTCTGATCGTGTGTGACCCTCTAGGATTATACTATGTTGGTAATGGGTTCAAACATGATCCCATAAGATATGATTAGGTTTTAGCAAACCGTCATACCTACCCAAATAGTATAACTAGATACGAGTTCGCATTCCATTTAGAATATGTCATAATCCTTTTGTCCACGATGTCATTGAACACAAGTCATGGTCAACAAGTCAACTTATCTTTGTTCAATACTTTCTCGATCCCGAATATGTTGATAATCCAAATGACATTGATCCAATCAATTCATTTGAGTCCGGCCGAACATTTTCATCAACATCATTCCTACGAGAGGCCCAAGCTTGACATCTCTCCAAAGAGGGGAAAATCCATTTAGCTTATTATTGTTCCCTACATGAATCAGATTATGCCAATCATACCCTTTATAACTACCCGGTTAAAGGTAGCGTTTGAATATGTCAAACATAATGTTCATCAAGTGGAAGACCATAATAACTTCATGTCTAAGGATTCAAATGACACAACTAATATGAGATATATGTATGACATTGAACATGACATAAATCTCATAGAGCGGGTCATGTCCAGTACTTAACAAGTACCCATAAATCTAACATGATCATCCCATGATCATTTAGCCTTTATACTAATATCAAGCAAGTAATAGGGACGGAGATTATTATAAGTAAACATGAACAACAATAATAATCAAAACATCTCTTTATTAATATGAAATAGGTGATAACAATTACAACGTTTATTAAACATGCCTAGGGCACCAACACCAACAGGATTCCGATGAGAATATGGGACCCTTGCCCGAATTGTCCGTTTGGGAGAGTGCAATACAGATGAAAAACAAGGGGCTCATATTCTAGGGTGACAGAATCCACTGTTCCAGGACGAACTAGAGTAGTAACCTCTCAAAATGGATTAAATTCCATCCGACCAATAGGATTAAAAAATGGAGATCAAGTTTTCTTAAAATAAAAGATCAAGTTTTTCCTAAAAAGCTAATCCGATAATGAAGCATTTTTCTCAAATCATGGTTATAATTTCACCTTGAGGTTTAATATGCTAAAAGTCCTTCGCGGTTCTGTCCACTGGAAGCATTGACCAAGGAGCCCACATCCGAATTGGCGTTCGAAACAACCGTCCACATGAGCAATGAGATCAAACAATTGGGACACCGTCTACAAGAAGAAGCCCAAGCTTCGGAAGGCCAAAGGCGGTTACATCACAGGGAAATCCATACTCTCGCCGAATGCAATGCATGGAGATTACGCACCTTGAAAGGGAATCACCAAAGGGCTTGGCCAACAGGAAAGCTCCCAACTCGCCCTCATGAGTAGACGACCCCGGCAATTGCAACGCCAAGCCAAGTGGAGGCCTCGCGACATCTTTCCCGACGACATGGAACCCGAGTTCCCCGTGGAAGACATGGAATATGCCGCCGACAACCCCTCCAACAACTGTGGAAGAAATGGATCATCGTGTTTCATGGGAACCCATCCTTAAAATATATATATATATATATATATATATATATATATAAAAAATGTGAGTCTTCCAGCCTCGTAGGTTCTAGAAAGAAAAAAATGAGTCCATTCTGGACCGTGTCTTTTTATTTTTACAGAGTTCTGCACTTGGACATGTATGTACAAAGTTATCTAAATAAAAGAGTCATTTTCCTTCTCTTCTCTCTAGACTTGAGACATTATTTGCAATATATGTTTACTCTTGAAATTGCCTTGCTTGTTATTATCAATTGATTGCTACGTCCCCAAAATGGCGAATTGACTTCTAAGCATACTAGTCAATGACGACTCATTAAGGATGAATGGACCTAACACAAATGAAAAGTGCCAAATGCAAACAATTAATATGAATAAATGTTGTGATCAATTGGCATGAAGAAACCATCAATGGCAAATCCTCCCTCATACATTACCCCGATACACAACCCGATACACCTTTCTTATACAAATCCTTGATGCGCATCAAAGGCATCCCGAGACAATGAAAAGGCGAGGATGTTGTTGCTCAACCACCAAGATTCAACCACGATCGCGCGTACGCAACCAAGCAAAGGACTTCCCAGATCTTCAAAAGTCAAAGTAAGAAGTGGCAGAATTCCACAAAGGGGATACAAATGAGCCAATGTCCAAGATAGCAAGTTGGGGCTAATGTTTCCCCTCTCTCTAAAAAAATGATAAGAGAGAAAGAAATGGATAATGGAAAAAAGGAAAGCAAATGAATATTGGCAAAGAAGAAGTTTACCTCAAAAGCTCACCAAGTTCACTGCAAAAGTCCACCTCAAAGAACATCCCGAGGAGTTCACCGCAAAGAAAAGCGATCTACATCAGCAAAGCAACAACATCCTTCGAAAGGACACCAACCCCAGCAAAAGAAGGCCCCACGGCCGAACTACAGCGACCTGAGCTCCTCAAACTGAGGGGAACATAGGCAACCTTCGGGTCCGGTCACAGTATGAAATGAATCCATCAAACCTCGATCCTCCCAAAATGACCCGGTTCTCTTCCCTTGGTCCCATCAATGACCAATTTCCCAGATAATGACCAATCTCCCCATAAACACCTTTGATCTTGCCATTGATCGAATCTTAATCTTAATTGATCACAACATTTATACATGTTAAGGCTAATTGCTTGTTATAATCTTGACTTTATAATAAACATGGTCCATTCCAGCAATCATTTGATGATATTAACTAGGGCAAGTTTCAAATGTCTCAACAAGACTTCTTCTCTCTACATCTTAGGAAAGAGCTAAACACTTGTATTCTGTCGAGCAAGGGCTTCCTCCCGTTCCATGATAATACATTATTCACCAAAATAAAGGGACTCTCTCCCGCCTAAATAAAGGCCCTTGCATGTCTCCTCCAAAAGATATATTAAGTCCTCGTTCTATCAAGTCGGCTAGATCACTTATATGAAAAAAAAAAAAAAAAAAAAAGAAGAAAGGCACCAAAAAAGTAGCCCGCTAGGTTGAAAACCCGTAAGGGCGGCCTAGGCAAAAAACAGGGTGTGCCATAAAAGACGCAAAAGAGATGCCCGCTAAGTTGAAAACCCGAAAGGGCGGCCTAGGCAAAAGAAAGAGTGCGTCATGAAAAAAGGGATGGGTTCCTAACGTCATCAAAGGTCGCTAGACGACAACGGGTCCACGCCAACATCAAAAGTGGGAGGACGACATTGGGGCTACCTCCACAAGGACATGGGGCTACTCCGAGACATTCAATGACATGGGGGCTATGCCACTATCAACAGCAACAAGGACATGGGGCTACCCCGACACATTCAATGACATTGGGGCTACGTCGCCATCAATAGGAACAAGGACATGGGGCTACCCCAACATCGACAACAAGAGGTTTCTCTACTCCCGACCGCTCCTAAGAAATGGACAAAGCTCAAAAGGACTTTATGCATATAAACCTCGCGGTTAAGTTAAAACCAAAATTTGACAAAACATGTTTCGTTAAAATATTTGCCTTCAAAAGTAAGCATTTTCAAATTTGGCCATTTGGCATCATTTATCAAAGACAATGTTTCAAGCAAAATGCTTTTGATCTCCCCTAAAAATGATTTTTCCAAAGTCTTGGAGACTTTTTGTCCACAATGAGTCTTGAAGGTCACCCCTAGGCTCTTTCCCGGTATCAAGAAAATGTGTCAACCATCCCGCAGTGTAGGCTTGACCAAATCTTCGTCCCCCGAGTGACCCTTTAGATTAAAACCTTGACTCAGAATAGTCATTATAGGCTAGAGCCTTTATCCCGGCAGTCCTTAGAGGGACGTAAGACCAGTTTTCCCGTCAATCTCCCCAAAGATGGATTTGACCCCGGTCAAACTATGACTTAGAATGGGCGTTATAGGCTAGAGCCTTTGTCCCGGCAGTCTTTAGAGGGACGTAAGACCAGTTTTCCCGTCAACCTCCCCAAAGATGGAGTTGACCCCGATCAAACTATGACTTAGAATAGTCATTATAAGCTAGAGCCTTTGTCCCGGCAGTCCTTAGAGGGACGTAAGACAAGTTTTCCCGTCAATCTCCCCAAAGATGGAGTTGACCCCGGTCAAACTATGACTTAGAATAGTCGTTATAGGCTAGAGCCTTTGTCCCGGCAGTCCTTAGAGGGACGTAAGACCAGTTTTCCCGTCAATCTCCCCAAAGACGGAGTTGACCCCGGTCAAGCTATGACTTAGAATAGTCGTTATAAGCTAGAGCCTTTGTCCCAGCAGTCCTTAGAGGGACGTAAGACCAGTTTTCCCGTCAATCTCCCCAAAGTCGGAGTTGTCCCCGTTCAAGATATGACTTAGAATAGTCGTTATAAGCTAGAGCCTTTGTCCCGGTAGTCCTTAGAGGGACGTAAGACCAGTTTTCCCGTCAATCTCCCCGAAGATAGAGTTGACCCCGGTCAAGCTTAGACTTAGAATAGTCACCATAGGCCGTCCCCGACGTAAGCCCAGTAAAAATATGTCCCGTGTAAGTCAACCCTCTCTTATAGAGTCAAGTTGACCGTATCCCCAGCAAGTCAACCCTCTCCCATAGAGCCAAGTTGATCATGTCTCGCCTCTGACCCCTAGAGTCATGCATCCTTACGGATCTAAGTAACCCCGCGTACCTCCGAACTACGTTAGGCTTGATTCCCCGCGAATGGGATACGTAGGAATCCTATACCACTAGGTCCAGCCATGCAACCAAAATCGGTTAAAGCCGTCGTCCCGTCAGATTGGGATGCTTATTTCTATCGACAACCCCGCTCCTTCAAAGCGACGTTGCCTAGGGGCTCTGTAAGTACCCCAATATGAAACCGACCTATCTTTGAGGTAGCCTTAGCACCGTTTAAGGGATAAGCTAATAGGACAGGACCTCCCTAGGATAAGCTATAAATTCCAGGACTACTCTGGTATAAAATTGGAAAAATCCAGAAGCTCGCCAGGCTGAGCCGTACGGATGCTTTGGGTACTAGAGGGGCCTAGCCGTACGGCTGGTTTGGGCACCCTCAGTCCCTATAAATAGAACCCCTTGGTGATCATTTCAGGGGGGGGGGAGAAACATTAGAACTAAGGTTACTCTGTCGAATTCACCTCAAAATAGTGTGAGTAAGAGTGAACAAAGAGTGAAAGAGAGAAAGGAAGATTGGCATAAACCAAGATAGGTAAAGCCACCTTATCTTCATCTAATAACTCTATTTATCTTTGATCTTGTCATTTATTGTTGATCTTTACATTCTTGCAAGTCTTGTCCATTCAAGCAATATATATATATATATCTATTACTATTTATATTTCCTAGTCCAAGCCATGAGATGATCAAAGGTGCCCTCCATACTTTGTGTGGAAGAGGTTCAAACCTAGTTTGATCATGCCTTGTTGATTGTTCATTTACATTCTTGACATGGATGATGCTCTTGTTGTTCATTTTGCTCATTTTAAGCTATGATGATCATGTTGAGGATAAAGTCTCAATCTTTATCCTCATCACCTTGATCTAGCCCAAGATTCCCAAGTTTGGGTAATAAAGATCCAATATTTATGGTTTGTTCTTGTCCCTAAAGGATTAATCTTGCCTAGAAGAGCCATTTTGATGGTAAAGTTTCAATCTTTACTCATCAAATGGTCACTATGGCTCAAAAGGGCATATTGGCCACCTTTTTCATGTTTCTCCCATGATTGCCTTTGATCATGCCCAAACTCTTGTTTTGGGAGGTTCTTTGATGATCAAATGGCATAGGAATGAGTTGTTAATGTTGTTTTGTGTTGGAATAACAAACTGGAATCAGAACAGTTTGGTCCAGTTCAAGTAGAATGCTCTGTTTCTGCCTGGAACTGGACTGTTGCTTGAATAAACTGTAAAATCCCAGGAGTGGTATCCCCATCCGTACGGCTACTTTGGCCGTATGGGGAGATTGACCATTTTGCCCTTCTGTCTTCTGTTTTCTTGTCAAACAAACCCTTTTTCAGTTGAAAAGATAAATAAAAAGTTAAAACAAAGATTTTCCGTTAAAACACACACACACACATGCACTTTTGTTAACTAACAAGGGAGACTTGGCTTTGTCCGAGGCAAGTTGGGAGGACGTAAAAACTCTTCCCAAGTTGTAACCTGACCTCCGAACCTTTGAACTCAAACCTTTGTCATTTTGTTGGGTTTAAAATTAACAAAATGTGGCGACTCCGTTAAATTGGTCCGGTTCCCGCGTTTGGTATTTCGCCCTTGAAACGATGCTCATGTTTTTTTGGGGCGGTATCCTTACACCTTGGCCATTTTCTACATGGGGAATAGACGTTATTGGCAAAGTCTCATTGACAGGTCATAATGGGCACTCATTCGTATTAATTGCCGTTGATTACTTCACTAAATGGATCGAGGCTCAATCCTACAAAGTCTTAAATGCCAAAAAGGTGGCTGAATTCATTAACACCAACATCATATGCCAATATGGGGTACCTCATGAGATGATATCTGACAACGGCACGCACTTTGAGAAAGAATGCGACCAACTACTTGCAGAGTACAAAATAGAAAGACATCAGTCATCACCGTACCGACCACAAACCAATGGAGCAGTCGAAGCTGCTAACAAGACCATTGAGACCATCATTAGGAAAATAGCTAAGACTGGTAGAGACTGGCCCGACAAGCTACCCTTTGCACTCTAGGGCTACCGTACTTCAATTCGTACTGCCACCGGTGAAACTCCATATGCCCTAGCCTATGGGATGGAAGCAGTATTACCAATCGAACTAGAAGTACCATCACTAAGGGTTCTCCTAGAAAACCAAGTGAATGAAGTCGCATGGTTAGACAGCTGTTATGAACAACTAGCCTTGCTAGATAAACAACGACTTCGAGCCGTCGAGCATATCCAAGCGTATCAATGAAGAATGGCCCGAGCATTTAATAAGAAAGTCAAGTCCAGAAACATCAAAGAAGGGGACCTTGTCCTACGTGAGCATCGTCCTGGACCATTCAACCCTATGGGAAAGTGGGGACCAAGATGGATAGGCCCCTACATAGTCAAGAAGGTATTCTCCGGAGGAGCGGTACAACTCGCAGACCTAGATGGAGATCAACTGCCGAAGCCCGTCAACATGGACAAGCTGAAGAAGTAATATTCATGAGTCCGTCCCCTATTTCAAAAAAAAAATAGGAAAGCTCGCTAGGTTGAAAACCGGTAAGGGCGGCCTAGGCAAAAATTATAGCAGAGAGCACGAGAAAAGAAGCTCGCTAGATTGAAAACCTGAAAGGGCGGTCTAGGCAAAAATCAGGGTGTGCATAAAAAATATATATATATATATATTTCTTCCTTAACTTAGTAGGGGCTTGACCACGATCCACCTTGTCATCCCTCTTCCTCTTGAACCAAGCTATCTCGAAGCCGGGAGGAACATCAAGACGACTGAACACCGAGGGTGATACGTAAACTTGTGTATTTTCAGAATAAAAAGAAAAGGATATGGACTAACTCAAGAACCTCGCAAGGAACAAGAGATAGAACTAGAAAAACATAATCTCGCAAGACTAGGGCCTGTCCTCGCAAGAGCAGAAAGGGGTTTAAACCTCGCAAGGCTTAAGAACAATTCTCGCAAGAATTGAAGTAAGTTCGCAAACTCACAAAGGAAAATTTTATTCAATCACTCAATGCCTTACAACTACATCTTGTAGGGTATTTATACTACTCTTGGAACATCCTTCCAAGTTAGGATAAACTAGACATTAATTATTAAGAGATAAGAAAAATAAATATAAGAACTAGGTGAAGAAAACAATGTAAATTCGGCCAATCTGAACAGTCAGATTCAAACAGCCACAACTCTTCAAGTACTTGTCCAAAAACATGCCATAAGTAGTCATATGAAAGATCACAACCTTATCTTCAATCCAGCGCGGAAATAATCACCATCTGGACTGTCATTGCGTAGATAATAGCCGAACAAAATTATTCCAGAAACTGCTCAAACATTTGGCCCACTTATTTAAGCCCAAGTAATCATGTTAACAAAGATTGGGCTCCAATTGACCCCTAAAGTCTGATCCACACCCTTGGAGCTCAACATTAACTCATTTCCATTATCTTCTAACTTTGCTTCTGCATCATTCTCCTCACCTTTAAAAGAATTTGCCCTCAAATTTTCGTCATCCAAGTAAGGGGACAGATCTCCAACATTGAAAGTAGCACTCAAATAACCAAACTCATCTGGTAGCTCAAGTTTATACGCACTCTCACCATACTTTTTAACACTCAGAATGGGCCATCAGCTCTCGGCATAAGCTTGTTCTTCCTTTTTGAAGGAAATCTCTCCTTGCGAAAATGCAGCCATACAAGATCACCAACCTTAAAAACATGTTGAGTGCGCTCTTTGTTGGATCTTTCTTTATTCTTAGCATTTGCCTTCTTAATCTGAGCCTTAACTTGCTCACAAATCCTCATAAATGCAGCTTGCGTCTCCTTTGCTTCAAAGCTCAGTATTTCCTTCTTTGGTACAGGAATCAAGTCAATAGGAATATACGTATTAACACCATAAACAATCTCAAATGGAGAACGAACAGTAGTAGATGAAGGAGTTCTATTGTACGTAAATTCAGCATGAGCAAGCTTAACATCCCAATCTTTGGTAGTTCTACTCACCAAACCACGTAATAAACTTCCAAGAGTCCGATTTGTCACTTCTATTTGTCCATTGGTCTGTGGATGATGGGAAGTACTAAACAGCAACTTAGTACCAACCAAACGCCATATGGTCTTCCAAAAGTAGCTAAGGAACTTAGTGTCCCGATCAGAAACAATAGACTTTGGAATCCCATGCAAACGAACAATCTCCTTATAGTATAAATCTGCAATATGAGATGCATCATCCGTCTTATGACATGGAACAAAATGACTCATCTTCGAAAAACGATCAACCACCACCATAATAGCATCCTTCCCCCTTTGAGTTCTAGGTAACCCAACAATGAAATCCATGCTAACATCATCCCAAGGCTGATCCGGCGCAGGTAAAGGTGTATAGATCCCTTTATGAAAGAAACTCTTTGATTTTTGACAAGTAGCACACCTCGCCACTACCTCCTGCACATTCTTAAGCTTGTTAGGCCAATAAAAATGATCACCAAGAATCTCGTAAGTCTTTTGCACACCAAAATGACCAGCAAGTCCTCCTCCATATGTCACAAGCAATTCCCTAATGGAGCATTTAGGAATACGAAGCCGATTCCCCTTGAAAAGAAAACCATCTTGTACAAAGAACAAGCTAGAAGGACTCTCTATCTCTTGAGAAAAAGTTGGATCAGATTTGTAATACTCTTTAATTTTCTCAAAGCCAAGCAACCTTGCATCAAGAGTAACAAGCAAACAATGTCTCCTAGACAATGCATCCACAACCACATTAGAAACACCAGATTTATACTTAGAAGAAAAAGTAAAAGATTGCAAGAATTCTACCCATTTGGCATGTCTTGCATTCAACTTTTGCTGCCCATGTATGAACTTCAAAGCTTCATGGTCAGAATGAAGAACAAGTGGCTTGGGACAGAGATAATGTGGCCAATGATCTAATGCTCGAACAATAGCATAAAACTCTTTGTCAAAAACAGAATAATTCAGCCTTGCTCCAATTAATTTCTCACTAAAGTAGGCAATTGGTCTCTTCTCTTGTACCAAAATAGCTCCATGGCCAACTCCACTTGCATCGCACTCCACTTCAAACAACTTCTCAAAATCTGGTAGCGCCAAAACAGGAGCTGAACATAGCTTACTTTTGATTTCATCAAACGCCTTTTGAGCACTTGAAGTCCACACAAATTCTCCCTTCTTTGTAAGCTCGATGATTGGGTCAACAATAGAACTAAAATTCTGAATGAAACGTCGATAAAAAGATGCCAATCCATGGAAACTTCTAACCTCCGTTGTTGATTTGGGAATAGGCCACAACTCAATAGCCTCAACTTTGGAAGGATCCACACGAACACCATCTCCAGAAACTATGTAACCAAGGAAGGTCACACTTGGCACCATAAACATGCATTTTTCAAGTTTCCCATACAACTTCTGCTCTCTCAACTTATCAAACACCTTTCTCAAATGCATAAGATGTTCCTCCGTGTTCTTGCTGTATACAAGAATGTCATCCAAATAAACAACAACAAATAAATTAAGAAAAGGTCGGAGTACCTCATTTATAAGTCGCATGAATGAACTAGGACCATTACACAACCCAAATGGCATAACAAGCCATTCATAAAGGCCTTACTTTGTTTTGAACGCCATCTTCCATTCATCCCCATCACGAATCCTCATTTGGTGATAACTAGATCTCAGATCAATCTTTGAGAAAATATGAGCTCCATGCAACTCATCCAACAAAGCGATACTTAATTGTAATATTGTTGACAGCTCGGCTATCAACACACATGCGACATGTTCCATCCTTCTTTTTCACCAAAAGAACCGGTACAGCACACGGACTTAGGCTCTCTCAAACATAACCACAATCAATCAGCTCTTGCACTTGCCTCTGCAACTCCTTACTTTCTTCAGGGTTATAACGATAGGATGGTTTGTTGGGAAGTGTAGCACCAGGAATAAGATCAATTTGATGCTCAATTCCACGCTTTGGAGGTAAACCATGTGGTAACTCATCCGGGAACACATCACCATACTCCTCAAGCAACCTTTGTACCTGCAAGTCATCACTAGAGTCCATCCGAGCAGTGGAGCTATCACGAACAAACAAGATATACAACTTATCTTCTGGTTCAACTTCCTCCATAAATTCCTTAGCACTAAACAATATCTTCTCTTGCTTTGGAATGTCCTTTCTTGGAGTTAAAGGCTTCAAGTTGTACTTCTCTTTACCCTTTAGAACAGAATAAATATTACTCTTCCTTTGATGCGACACATCTCGGTCAAACTGCCATGGCCTCCCAAGCAACAAATGACAAGCTTTCATGGGAACCACATCACATAATACCTCATCTTCATACGGGCCAACAGCAAAAGAAATGAGTACTTGTTTTTTAACCTTAATGCCACCATCATCATTCAACCAATTCAGCGTATATGGATCAGGATGAGTAGTAGTAGGAAGCTTAAGTTTCTCCACCATTTCACTAGATGCAGCATTTGTAAATGAACCACTATCAATAATAAAATTGCAAGTCTTACCACCGACCTTGCATTGTGAGTGAAAAATCTGATTGCGTTGATTTTGCTCCTCCGGACCAGATTTGATGTGAAGATTTCGCACCACAAGCATCTCCTTCTCACTTGGTGGACTCACATCATAATCAGCAACCTTTTCCTCCTCTTCATCGACCATAAAACTTGGTTCCAACAGATCAAGATCTTGCAAAGTGAGTGTGTGCTTTTGAGGGTACTCATTTGCAATGTGACCATAACCTTGACACTTATAACACCTCCTGAATTTAGGCTCTAAAACAGCCTTACCCTTCTCCTTTGGCTCTTCCTTCTTGACCTCCTTCGAAGTAGATGCGGCATTTGGCTTCAAAGGGCTCTTATAGACTTTACTATATTCACGTACCATAGTTGACTTCTTGCTCTTCTCTTGTCTCTCAAATTTGATAGCCAACTTGCAAACATCATCAAAAGTTGAGTAAGGATGAACTTCAACCTTTTGCTGCAATTGGGAAGATAAACCCTTGATAAACCTTGCTATCTTCATCTCTTCCCTTTCTCCAAGATCACAAACAATAATTAATTTCTCAAATTCACGAACATATTCACTCACGGTAAGGTTCGCTTGCTGCAAAGAAGTGAGTTTTAAGTATTGCTCCTGCTCAAAATCCCTTGGTAAGAACCGCTTCTTGAGATGTTTCTTTAACTTTTCCCAAGTATCGATTCTGGTCTTACCCTCACGCCTCCTATGATTCTTCAAATTCTCGTACCACAAAGAAGCATGCTTAGTCAACTTGACGGTTGCCACTTTAAATTTCTTGTGTTCATCGAAATCCTTATAGTCAAAGACATGTTCAATCTGCCTTAGCCAATCAAGAAACGTCTCGGGATCCAAATCACCTTGAAATTCTGGAGCATCTAACTTCAGCCCATGATCATCATCATATGTAGCACGACGCCTTGGTGGACTTCTTGAATCATCAGAATTAGAATCATGTCGACTTCTCCCTCTTGCATTACGGAGATTAAGATCAATCAACTGACGCATCATTGCATCTATGCTCTCCACCGATGTTGTTAATGCCTCCAAACGACTCCACATCTCTTCATCATCACGGAAAATGCCTCTACTTTCCATCTCAACTCCCACGGACTAAACAACGCTAAGAAGGATGTTTATAACCAGGCTCTGATACCAATTTAATACGTAAACTTGTATATTTTCAGAATAAAAAGAAAAGGATATGTACTAACTCAATAACCTCACAAGGAACAAGAGCTAGAACTAGAAAAACCTAATCTCGCAAGAATAGGGCCTGTCCCCGCAAGGGCAGAAAGGGGTTTAAACCTCGCAAGGCTTAAGAACAATTCTCGCAAGAATTGAAGTAAGTTCGCAAACTCACAAAGGAAAATTTTATTCAATCACTCAATGCCTTACAACTACATATTGTAGGGTATTTATACTACTCTTGGAACATCCTTCCAAGTTAGGATAAACTAGACATTAATTATTAAGAGATAAGAAAAATAAAGATAAGAACTAGGTGAAGAAAACAATGTAAATTCGGCCAATCTGAACAGTCAGATTTAAACAGCCACAACTCTTCAAGTACTTGTCCAAAAACATGCCATAAGTAGTCATATGAAAGATCACAACCTTATCTTCAACCCAACGCGGAAATAATCACCATCTGGACTGTCATTGCATAGATAATAGCCGAACAAAATTATTCCAGGAACTGCTCAAACATTTGGCCCACTAATTTAAGCCCAACTAATCATGTTAACAAAGATTGGGCTCCAATTGACCCCTAAAGTCTGATCCACACTCTTGGAGCTCAACATTAGCTCATTTCCATTATCTTCTACCTTTTCTTCCGCATCAGAGGGAGTCAGTCTTGCAAAACACATGAGGCCTATCCAGAGCTTGAAATTTTCTGGGAAGTCCGTTCGCTCTCTTCTCATAAAAGTCACCATCCAGAAAGTCCTGAATGGTATCTGCTCTGACATTAGAAGGATCCTCCTTAGCTTCCTTCTTCCTCAAATTCAAGCTAGGCTCAAATTGGTCCCCCAACAGAAAGCGACGAATCTCACAATACCCTCGACATTGGGATGGAGTGTAGATACCCCGGGGGTTGAGGCCGCGGCTTTAGGCCAGAGCGCGCGAGCTTTTCCTAGGATGTCTAATTGTGTTTTAGAGTCACCACCCACGTTTTTGAGGAACGCAAGAAAACCTAATGTTTATGAGCCTAAGTTTGATTTACGAAAACAGAGATTCTTTGGGATGAGGGGTTCGGGGGTTAGGTTACGAAATGGGAAGTACTTAAACACCCATTTCTCCTTAGCAAAGTCGGTCTTGTTTGTTCATAATTCACTTTAAAGATAAATGTGTTCTTCCTATTTGAATGATGATAAAAAAAAATGGGTTTTAAAGTTTAAAATGTAGGGAGATGACTCCTAGGCCAATTCAATGTAATGAAAGGACCATTGGTGTCATGTCCCAAGTGGTTTTGGGGTGATTGCACATTTGATTGAAGAAGAGGAAGAAGAAGAAGAAGAAGAAGAAGAAGAAGAAGAAGAAGAAGAAGAAGAAGAAGAAGAAGAAGAAGAAGAAGAAGAAGAAGAAGAAGAAGAAGAAGGTTTAAGACATTTACCTATCGTATCCTTTAAAGAGAACCTCTTGAAAAGCCTTGAAGAAGAGGTTGAATACTTGGAGAGAGCACTTCTTAGTTGAAAAGGTCTAAAAGAAGAGTAGAAAAGAAGTGAGGAAAAGGTCCCTTCCAATAATGGATTGGAGGGGTTTTTATAGTTAAAAGAGGGGAGTTTTTGGAGCCAAACGGAGTCTCCAATAAATTTTTCCCAGGCAAAATCATGTATAATGAGCAAGGGAGAGATTCTTGGGCAGAATCTGTAACTGACACACCCCAGAAGCGCGCGCATCCCACCTAGGCGGCGGAAGGCGCGCGCGTCTGGCCTCAAGAGGCGGAGGCGCGCGACTCTGTAAAGCAATTTTTTGACAGAATGGACTAGAAAGTTAGAACTGTTATTCAGTTTAGTCCCGGGACTTAACGGAGTCCGTCTAGAACTTAACCAAAGTAACAAAAACTAACTGTAGACACCCCGCCTTGGACCGCTCACCCCGATTGAACATTTGATCTTGTGTTTCTCCCCATTTTAAGTGTTTCTCGTTAGTTTCTGTCACTTCCGTTAAGTTCCTGACTGACTTCGTTAAGTCTAGGGACTAAACCGAATAACAGAACTGACTTTCTAGTCCATTCTGTCAAAATTGCCTTCTCTGAGTCACGCGCCTCCGACAGGAGGAGCCAGGCGCGCGCGCCTCCCGCCCCCAAGGCAGGAAGCGCGCGCCTCTGGGCGTCAGTTACAGATTTCTGGCCAGGATTCTCTCCCTTGCTCAATTTACAGGATTTTGCCTGGGAAGAATTTCTTGGTGACTGAGTTTTGGCACCAAAAACATCCCTCTTTCACCTATAAAAACCTCCCTTTACCTCCATTTTCAAGGACCGAAAACCTTAGACCTTGGACCTTGGATCTTTTACTCTAAAATCTTACACTTTCAACAAAGAAGCCAAATTTCTTACCTTCAAGGCATTTCAAAAGGCATTCATCAAGAAGTGTTTGAAGTCTCTCAAAGACTAGGTAAAAACCATTTCTTCCCTCTTCTCGACTTCATCTCTTTTCTCTTTCTTTTGTTTTATCAAAGTGCAATCACCCAAATCATTTTGGGACATGACTCTAATGATCACCTCATCTCATTGAGGTTGGTTAAGGAGTTATCTCCTACATTCCAAACTTTATTTTAAACCCCCTTTTATGATTTAAAGAAGAAGAAGAAGAACATTTTCATTCATGTAGATTTTGATCAAGCAAGACCAACTTTAGTTGGGCGAGATGGGTGTTTCGGCACTTCCCATCTCGTAATCTAACCCCCGAACCTCAAAACAAAGAATCTCTGTTTTCGTAATCAAATCTAGGCTATTATCAATAGGTTTTTCTTATGTTCCTCAAAACATAGGTGGCGACTCTAAACAATCTAAAACAAGTTAGACATCCTAGGACAACTCACGCACTCGTAGCCTAAAGCCGTGGCTTCCCCCGGGGTATCTACAGTGGCGACTCCGCTGGGGAGTTTTGAGGGTTAAACTTGCATCTGATCAAAATCTACATCTTTTCTGGGCCTTCTGATTCCTGATGGGGGAGGCGCGCGCTTCTGGCCTCTTCAGCCTAAGGCGCGCGCATCCCGCATCAAGGACCAGAATCGCCCACTTCTTCATGTTCTTCATCTTCTTCTTCTGCTATTCTGCACTAATCATTTCTGCAGGGGTTACAATATGAACATAGGACCAGGGCAATCCCCTGAGTCCAAAATCTGACATTCTGACATGTGTGCCCAGAAGCGCGCGTCTCCTAATAGCATTGGGCCATGCGCGCGCGTCTCACATCAACACTCAGAGGCTCACGCTTCTGGGTTGGTTCCCAGAACAGAAACAGGTTTCAGTGACTGAGCAGAACAGTGGGGTGTGGGCATAGTTGCCTGCATCAGAACAGAATTGAACCCTCAGACTGTTTTAATTTTGTGTTTTATTTACCGGTCACACGGGTGATTCGGGAGTTGTAATTTATGTGCTTATGTGTTTTGTTTGTTTTTCTTTCTTTTCAAAAAAAAATAAAAATTTGTCACTTGTTAGACCTCACACTACATGCACATATTCCTATGAACTGCTCACTATCGAGTCGCACAAGTCCAACCCCAAACCCGTCGAGGCCCGTCCTAGAAAGTTTCAAGCTCCACTCGACCTTGGATCTTTCGAAGCGGTAAACCTCAGCCTGTGGCGTAGTTCAAGACTACATGCCGGGGGTGACCTTTGAGCCTCATATTCAAGCCGAGCACAAGCCACACAATTCTAGTTAAGGTCTAACACTCGTGACTCAAGTCGGTTTCCATGTACCGAGATTTCCCTAAACTAATGTCTTCAAATCATACATGCCAACTTGTTGAAATGGACGCAATAAAAATCCGTCCCCAAAAGTGGTTATTTTGGACGAAAATAAAAATCTGTCCTCGCATGTATGCTTTACTACATTAATTTAGTTTAATCCCGATACCTGTAGGATTCACAAGCGCGATGGAATCCGACGAGTATATGGGACCGTGAGATGGTCTATATACTAGTGTGACGATTCCATTATTTTCTTAGAAACCCCAAAAAGGATCCATTCCCTCCGACTTATAAAAAAAAAAAAAAAAGGAGTCTTTTCTTATGTGGTTTGAGTCGGGTGCCCAACTGTGTGTTCTAAGCCTCTTCATGGACCGCAAGTGTTACTCAAGACTGACAAGGGCCTCTTCTGCAATATAGGTTCAATTGGTACTTACAGAGTCTACCGGGATTCGGCAAATCGGTTAGTCCGTGAAGAGATCACTCCAACAGCTCCTACATCAACCATGACCGGCAGCAGCAACACCATGTCTCTCGAACAGCTCTCAACCATGGTCCAACTCCTCCAAGAGCAAGTCTCCACCCTTAATAAGGAGGCACAAAGCAAAGACGACATTTGGCAATCCCACCTCGATAGCCAAAGGGAGGCCCACGAGGCCGAGATGGAGCTAATGAAAGAAAAGCTCACTAACCTTCCCAAGGGGAAGAACAAGAATAATGATGATGAATCCGAATGGACCGAGGGTTTGTTCAAAAGTCCTTATGTCAACACAAAAGAAAATGGGAGAGCCAAGTTCCGAGAACAATGAGCCCAAAATGGTGGATTCTATCATGGCCTACATCGACCAAAAATTCAATGGGCTCAACATGGGGAAAGGCTCCGACACAAGCCTTTATCAATCATCCATCCTCATGAGTACTATGGCCGCTCTTCCTGATAAGTTCAAGATGCCCGACATAAGAAAATTCAAGGGCAACTCTTGTCCCATGGCTCACATTGAGACTTATATTTGGGCAATGGTTCCGAAGAAGGTCTCCCCCAAGGTGATGGCTCAATGCTTTCCTCTCACTCTCGAGGGGGCGGCAAAAGATTGGTATGCTACTCTCCCGCTCACTGTCCGTCTTGATTGGGACTCCGCCATGCTTGCCTTCAAGAACCAATACCAAGGCAACACCACTCACCGGCCCACAAGGAAAGAGCTCGAGAATACCACTCAAAGAGACAACGAGTCCTTCATTGACTTCACAAGAAGATGGAATGACAAACTCTCTGAAATTGTTGAGAGGCCGAACACAAAAGAGCAAATGGACATCTTTCTCAAGTGTCTCAAGATTGATCTCCGCACCCACCTAAGTGGGGCTTGCTACTCCGACTTCTCCAAAATGTATGAGGCGGGGGTACGCATGGATGACTTGCTCAAGGAGATTAAGAAGGCCACTCCTACTTACCGATACAAGGCCGCTTCCAACTCCACAAAAGAGGCCTCGGTCAACACCGTCACTATCGATAAGGGGAATTACAAAAAGGTTCCTCCACCTCAAGGGAAGAAGTCCCGAAATGACCGTTTATATACGCCTCTCCAAGGCATGACTCAAACCGAAGTGTTTGAGGTCCTCAAAGCAAAGGGTCAAGTCACACCCGTGCAAGGGTACCAACCCAAGACGGTCCACCCCAATCATGCTCACCACAAATATTGTGGCTACCACCAATATAGTGGCCACACCACCGAGGATTGCTTCGTTCTCCGCAATGTCATTCATGATCTCATAGATAAGAAAGAGTTTGTAGTGACTAATGGCGAACATGTCAATTTAATAGAGATAGGAGAACTCGATGGGACCACCCATTCAATCCCAATTGTGAATGGGGGCCCCTATGTTATGAATAAACTTGACAGTTCTTGTTATGTTGTAACTTACGATGAGGTAATAAGGGAAGTACTAGAGAATAGGAAAAGGAAGCAAGATGGGAACGTCAACATGCTAACTCGATCCGGTCGAGTCATAGCAAGCAACCCTTCCACTTCCGCACCGAGCTCCTCTTCTCAAAGGCCGCAAGCTCGCGACACTCCCGAAGATCCTCTACTTGTCCAACTCAAGAAAACTCAAGCCAACATCTCTATTTGGGACCTCATTTCATCCTCAAAGAAACACCGAGATCTTGTCATCCACAATCTCGATGATACATCAGTTTCTCCTAATACTACTCCTGAGGACCTCACGGCAATGATCGGTCACATTCATTTTGGCAACGTCATCACCTTTGCCGATATAGACCTTCCACCATTTGGTTCCGACCACAACGAAGCTATTTACCTCAAGGTACAAGCAAGGGGGAGGCCCATCTCAAGAGTCTTAGTGGACGGTGGTTCCGCACTCAATCTCATGCCTGGAAGAATCATGGGCATACTGGGGCTTAATGATTCCGATTTGAAGCCTTCTACTCAAGTAATCCGAGGTTATGACAGCACCGCCCGTAGAGTCATGGGCATGATCGAAATAGACATCGAGTTTGGGAGCATGGTCATGTCCGTTCCATTCCAAGTGCTTGATATCCCGGCCTCGTTCAACTTACTTTTGGGTCGACCATGGATTCACAGTGCTAATGCCGTCCCGTCAACTCTCCACCAATGTGTCAAGATCAGAAATGGTGATGAAATAGTGACCGTCATGGCTGAAAATGTCACTATCCATAGAAAAGGTGAGCCCGTCCACCAAGTTCTGCATGGTTTACCAGACTCCACTCTCTTCGGCGTCTCAATCAACGCCATTGACAAAGAAAGGGGAAACGGATTATGGACCCCCAGCAACCACAAAGTCCTCCGCATGATGAGGAATATGGACTACTTCCCTGGTTTAGGCCTAGGGAAATATCAACAAGGAATCCTACATCCTGTGCAAGTCCCATTCGTCAAAAACACATTCGGTTTGGGGTACGAGCCTTCTAAAGAAGACTTGAAACAAGAGCAAGCAATCAAGCATGAAAAGGCCCGAGCTCGTAAAGAAGGCCGTCGTTATTAGGTCCCTAATCTAAGGCCTTACCGCAAGACGTTGAATGGTTATTTTGTCCGCCAAGGGGAAGACGTTCCATACATGATCTTTCCCGAGCCATGGGTTAACAATAAGGGTGTCAAAAATCCCGGTCTCGAAATCTTCTCTGATTGTGAGATCCAGAAATCCGAAAGGGAACCAACTCCCATGTCGCCCCGTGAATGGTGGGGAAAGAAGGTGAATATAGAGTCCGAGACAGAAATCACTGTGGGGGAAGAACTGACAGATTTAGCCTCCATGTTCGAAGAGCTTGCCATAATGAATGAATGCCAATTCAACGCCATCCACGACACCGTCATCATGAGCGAGACTATCAGTGAGATCCCGCCAAGCTCCGAGCCGATCAACAATTGGTATTCAACGAAAGGGCCCGTAGTATCTGAGGAATTCTTAGTCCAAGAAATGGGTTACATACCCCGCACAGCAACAAAGGAAGAGCGGCTCACACTTACTTTCGAGTCCGAGAGTGTCTCTAATACCCTCACCCAAGAGGATTTGGAGGCCATAGCCGAGCGTGTGTTTCCTTTCTTTGCTAATGAAAAATTTGATATTTCTGAGTACCCTGAGATTGCAAACATCATAAATGATGAATTAACTAATAATGAACTTAACGAACAAGTTAATAACGATTCAAATTATGATGAAATAGACCAAGAAAACACAACATACTTAAATGAACTTGCTCAACAAGTCCGTAGTCGTGGCGAGAATGGTCCAAAGGCTGACGAAGAATTGCATGTTGTTAATCTGGGTACCGAAGAAGAGCCAAAAGAAACTAAGATCGGAAGCTTCTTCAAGGGGGACGACAGAGACAGATTGACTGCACTACTACGGGAGTTCGTGGATGTGTTCGCATGGTCATACAAAGACATGCCGGGTTTGGACAGAAAGGTAGCGGAGCACAGAATTCCGATCAGAGAATATGCCATGCCAGTAAAGCAGAAGCTCAGAAAGATCAAGCCAGAATGGTCTCTGCAAGTCAAAGAAGAGATCGAGAAGCTCCTCAGTATGGGTTTCATCAAGGTTATCGAGTATCCGACATGGTTAGCCAACATCGTGATAGTCAGAAAAGCAAACGGCAAGGTTCGAGTTTGTGTGGACTTCCGGGATTTGAACAAAGCTTCCCCAAAGGATGATTTTCCACTCCCTAATATCGACATGCTGGTCGACTCCACAGCTGCCTATGAGGTTCGCTCATTCGTGGATGGGGTCGCTGGGTACAATCAGATTCTTATGGCCGAGGAAGACCAACACAAGACAGCCTTCACAACACCGTGGGGTACCTTTTGCTACACAGTCATGCCATTTGGGTTAAGAAATGCTGGGGCTTCCTACCAAAGAGCCGTGACAGACTTATTCCATGATATGATTCACAAAGAAATCGAGGTCTATGTAGACGACATGATCATTCACTCCAAAGGGACCGATGGTCAACATTTAATCGACCTCCGCAAGTTCTTCGAAAGGCTTCGTCAACACAAGATGAGGCTCAACCCTGCAAAGTACACGTTCGGGGTTATCCGAGGCAAAGTCCTTGGTTATATGGTCACTGAAAGGGGAATTGAAGTAGATCCCTCCAAAATCAAGGCAATCATTGACATGCCTCCTCCAAAGACGCAGAAAGAGATCAAAGGTTTCATGGGCAGATTGCAATACATCAGTCGGTTTGTGCACCAACTCACTTCCATGTGCGAGCCAATCTTCAAGATACTCAAGAAGAATGTGGCTCTATAATGGACCGACGCATGCCAAGAAGCCTTCGACCAAGTGAAGCATTACTTGACGTGCCCTCCTGTCCTAGTTCCGCCGCACAAGGAGAAGCCTCTTTTGCTCTATCTCACTGTCAATGATGAATCCCTAGGGGCTATGTTAGCATAAGAGCAACGAGAGTCCACAAAGGAGAATGCCATTTATTTTGTCAGTCACCGATTCCAAGGAGGCGAAAGGAACAACTCTGTCTTAGAGAAGTCATGTGCAGCATTGGTTTGGGTCACTCAAAAGCTCAACCACTACATGGAAGCTTTTCCGATCAAGCTAGTAGTAAAGGTGGACCCGCTTCGCTACATCTTCGAGAAGCCTTTCATGTCAACAAGAATAGCCAAATGGTACTTCATGCTCGCCGGCTACGATATCACTTACGTCACACTAAAATCCGTAAGAGGGAAAGTGTTTAGTGACTACCTTGCCGAATTCCCATGTGACGAAGTGAAGGGGGAAGACGTACAGTTCCCCGACGAGCACTTAATTTATACTGCAACCGAGGAAAATAAGTGGAAACTTTTTTTCGATGGCGCCGCCAATAAACACGGTTTTGGTATAGGAATATTGCTTGTTGATCCAAAAGACATCTACACTCCCATTGCCATCCATCTGGAATTCGAAGCTAGCAAAAACATTACTGAGTACGAAGCATGTGTAGCAGGGCTCGAAGCAGCTCTCGAAAGAAACGTCACGGAACTAGAAGTATTCGGCGACTCTTTGGTCCTTATCAATCAACAATCGGGTAAATGGCGAACCCAAGACCCAACTCTCCAACAGTATGGTCAACACCTTGAAGAATTGGTTGAACAATTCCAAGAGATCACTTTCAACTACCTGCCAAGGGATAAAAATCGCTTCGCCGATGCACTGGCCACTATAGCTTCATTAGTCGAAATGCCCAAAGGGAAAATGGTGAAGCCTTTCAAAATTGCCTGAAGGAACAGTCCGGCATATTGCATGAGTATCGAGATCAATGAGGTTCAAACAAACTCTCCGTGGTATTCGGATATCATGAATTTCCTCAAAGATGGCACTTATCCCGAGAATAGCAATAAGAAGTCTCAAGCGGCTCTGCAAAGGCTAGCCTCTCGGTACGTACTGATTGGGGACCGAGTCTATAAAAGGCACCACGACGGGATCAATCTCTTATGCGCAAATGAGGCCGAAGCTCAAGAGATAATGTGTGAAGTGCACGAAGGAGAATGTGGACCCCACATGAATGGGTTTATGCTAGTCAAAAAGATACTTCGCATTGGTTACTATTTGAGCACTATGGAACGAGACTGTATCGAGAAAGTCAAAAGGTGTGCCAAGTGCCAATTCTATGCTAATCTGCAACATGCTCCACCCTCGTAACTTTACAACATGGTCACACCTTGGCCTTTCTCTTGTTGAGGGATAGACATCATCGGTAAAGTTCATCCTGCCGGGAGCAATGGGCAGTCGTTCGTCCTAGTGGCAGTCGACTACTTCACAAAGTGGGTCGAAGCACAAGCTTATCGGACCCTCAACGCCAAGAAAGTGTCCGAATTTGTAAAGATCAATATCATGTGCCGATAAGGTGTGCCTCATGAAATCATTTCCGACAACGGCTCTCACTTTGAGAAGGAAATGGATGCACTTTTGATAGAATACAAGATCACCAAGCACAAGTCATCTCCTTACCATCCCCAAGCAAATGGCGTGGTTGAAGCAGCAAATAAAACCATCGAGACCATTGTCAAGAAAATGGCCTCAATAGGAAGGGATTGGCCCGAGAAGCTACCATTGGCATTGTGGGGCTACCACACATCAATACGGTCCACAACAGGAGAAACTCCTTATGCATTAGTCTATGGTTCTGAAGCCGTACTCCCAATCGAACTTGAAGTCCCATCTCTACGGGTCCTCCTCGAGAATCAAGTCAACGAGGTCAACTGGATGCAAAGTCGATACGAACAGCTAGCCTTACTCGACGAGAAAAGGTTAAGAGCACTCGAACGCACAAGGGCATATCAGCAAAGGATGGCAAGAGCTTTCAACAAAAAGGTAAAGCCTCGAAACATCAATGTGGGAGATTTGGTCTTAAGACAACATCCTCCTAATGCCATGAATCCCCTGGGAAAATGGGGACCCCGATGGATCGGTCCATACGTGGTCAAAAAGATACTAAGCGGCGGTGCAGTCCGGCTTGTGGATTTAGATGGTGACCAGCTGCCCAAAGGAGGTCAACCTCGACAAGCTCAAGAGGTTCAACGCTTAATAAAGACCATTTAAAAAATAAAAATAAAAATAAAAAATAAAAAAATAAAAATCGCTCGCTAGGTTGAAAACCCGCAAGGGTGGCCTAGGAAAAAATTAGAGCACGTGCAAAAAGAAGCCCGCTAGATTGAAAACCCGAAAGGGCGGTCTAGGCAAAAAACAGGGTGCACACAAAAAAACAAAAAAAAATATGGTCTTTGTTTGTTTGAACTACAGAGACCTGAGCCTCCCAACTGGAGGAACGTAGGCAACCTTCGGGTGCGGTCTAAAACATATCAAAAATACCCAATTCACTTCAAATAACAAGATGCAATTCTTATTCATTCAATGAATTATTCAAACCATTACAACGGATTTATTGAGCAACAAAAGACATCAAAATATTAAATGGTCTAATTGCAATCTCTTAGGGTACTAAGAAAAATCCAATTTTCTCTTAGCCTTTAAAGGACCACCCGATCGTCTCTCAATCCTATTCTTCTTGGATAGCGGAGGAGCACTGATACGCACCGAAACCTTCTGTGTTGCGGCACGTCTCCTAGCATAAAAGTCATCCAAAGGAGTACCGAAAGGGTCAGCCAGAATGTTACTCGAATCAGCAGCAGCCTCCCTATATCTCAAAGTGCTGCTAGGCTCAAAACCCTTTCCCAACAACTCGGCACGAAGCACGTCGACCCAAGTGATGCCACGATAAAGGGTGCCAAACAAATAATCCAAGTAGATCTCAGGAAGGAAGACACTCCCCCGATGCAGAGGAGAAAAAGCCCAGCGGTCGCGATCATCTCTCCAAGCCGACTGAAGCTCACTCGAGAAGTCAGGACCCATGTAAGTGTGAATACCCCTTTCCGATGAAGCGACGCATGGGAAGTATCTTGTGATTATTTTTATTTACAAAGGGAATATTCTTAACGACATTAAAATTATGAGAGTCGCCACGCCGTTTTAATTAAAGCCAAAACATTGAAAAAAGCATATTTAATGGGTTCGGGGGGTCAAATTACAACAAGAGAAGAATATTGGACGTTATCACTCCTATTGCCCGAATTGATCGGTCTTTCTATCATGATGAATGTGTTAGTAGTGTGTTAGTGATATAGACCGGATCCGAAGATTGCCTACGTTCCTCTCAATGTGAGAAGCTCAGGTCAGCGTAGTTCGCAGAGAATTAGAATAGGCAGAAAGATCGGGATCATGCATAATGAGGGGGGAATTACCTAAAGATTAGGGTTTAGAAGTAGTTCCTAGATCATCCTCGGGTTGATGAACCCTCGATCATCATCGGCTATGAAATAACATGTAATTATGAAGATCGCAACCCTAAATATGGCATAAATAAGGTTTTAATCTATGAACACGAAGAACATGCGAAGAACATATTATGAACATATGAATGAGCATGAAGAAAATATGAATAAAGATGTTAGGAACATGAATATTATGAAGAACACATGAATAAACATATTAAGAATATGAATATTATGAAGAACACATGAATAAACATATTAAGAATATGAATATTAAAGATCTACATTAGAGATAATGCAAGAACACGAAGAAAAAGTTAGAAAACTTACCTATGTTGGCAAGAAATAAACCTTGGATCTTCTTGAGTGTTTGAATGCTAATTAGGGAGAAAATTGTGTTTAAGAACTCTAAAATTCGGACTTAGAGCTCTCCAAATCGGACCCCTAAACCAATGGCATGGGATTGGTTTATATAGTAAACTGAGGGGAAGATCTGATGGTCCAGATCATCCGGCGCAAGGTTGGCCGCCTGGCCATGGTTGAAGCCGGTGACAATAGTGGCTGCGTGGCCAAGATCAACGCGGAGCAAGGTTGGCCGCGTGGCCAAGGTTGCAGGCTGACTTGATTCTTAAGCTAGGGTTTCTGCATGGTTTTAAGGAAACCATTTGTTACCTATTTTGATAGATTTTGTCATAAATGAGATATTTTGGGAATCCGGGACAAGCCTTTGTAAGGTTTCTAATTCCTATAAAGTCCTTGTATTTTTGGGAAAGTCCTAATAAACTCATTTTCAGGTCGGGTACTAACAGTAAGCAACTTGACGAAGCATTCCGTCCCTCAGAAAAGGAATTGTCTGTTGGCGACCGAACTGCCGCAGAACCCGCTCTGGCTGGTAAAAGGAAGAATCTCTTAAGCCGGGTACAACCACGTGCTGAAAACCAAGAGTCCATTCCACAAAAGGACGAAGACTCCAAGAAGGAGGACACCACTCAATATCGGCGGTTACCCGAGAGGCAAAGAATTTCTTCCAACCATCTTCAGATAAATCCCGGATCAATAACTTCCTCCTATGAACATCAAAAGGAGACAAATCACCATCCGGGGAATAAATCTTGAAGTGTTCTCGGAGCCATATGGTCAAGAGCAAAGGGCTTCCCCGACACATCTTGCCCGTCCTATGTAACTCATCAAGGCCGTGCAACGTCTCCCCTACAATAAGAGGGATTATACTAAATTGTTGCTCCTTGGCTTGCAAAATAATCTCAGCCAACTGCACATCCGCAGTCCCGAAAGGTGTAACAAACAGTACTTCACTAAAGAGACAAGCGGCCATGGCATTCCTTTTGAAAGATTGAACCACCGGATCCTCCGAGTGTAAACTGAAGAACATCGGCAACTCAGTTATGTCAATCACGGTACCGTGCAACATCCTCCTCACGTCCTCAACAGGGAGATTCAGTGACTCAACCCAAGAGTCAATGGCACCACGGTGATATTTAGGGACGGCAATCCGACCGGCCAAAGGCATACCAAGGATGGCCCCAAAATCATCAACAGTCGGCACCATTTCATTAGCTGAAAAGTTGAAAGTATGGCTATCGCAATCCCAGAAAGCCGCGGCAGCTCTCACCAAATCCCAATCCTGCTTCAACTGTTGGATAAAATCGGATTCTAAGGCAATAGGCAATAATAAACACAGCAGCAATAGCAGCAATCTGGTAGGATCAAACAAAGCAGTAATTCAGAAATAACTAAGCAGGAAGTAAATAGCAGAAATAATGAACAAGCTATTTGGAGAGGTTCGATCGATGAAAGATCTACGTCTTCTACCAAGATGGTTAGTCTTGGATTTTCTAATGAGATATATATTGATATGAGGAGCTTTTACAAGATTACAACGAATCAAAACTCAAATCAAAATCTAATCAATGAAGAGCAAATCCTAGACTAAACCGGTGTTTCTCAAGAAGTAAGATCTATATGATCGAAGCTTCAAGAGGTGTGTGGGTGGCAGAAATTCTGGGCTCTATGAATCTAAGAGATGAAGAGCACGAAGAATTCTGGTGATATGAGGCTTAGGATCTGGGCAGGAGTTTGAAGGTATGAAGGTTTGAAGGTTGATCTTGAATCTGGGAATAGTAAGTAGCAAACTTCAGAACTTCAGGAATACTTGTAAGCACAAACTCTAGAAACTTGGAAATGAAGATGAGCAGGCTATTTATAGCAGAGAGCTTAAAACTAGCCGTTGGTGCTCAGAGCAAGGACGATGAGCTGGCACAATAGGATTGGTGCGCAGGTGTCCTTTATAGCCGTTGGAGCTCTGATCAAGGTTGATGACCTGGCACAATGTGATTGGTACGCAGGTATCTTTGAGCCGTTGGAGACTGAGCATGGAGACAAAATTCAAACGCTTCATCTAGAAGGTTGACAGCTGTCTCCATTTGAAATATTATGTTTGAGCGTATCTCTATCGTTGGCTATGCTGAGTGTGCAAGATTTGTCGTTTATGCATAACTAAGCGTACATCTTCTGAGAGCTTTCCAAGTTAGGTGATCTGAAAGCATTGAAAACTGTGCAGGGTTGAATGCTGCGCAGAGGAGACCTGCGCAGTGCTTGTCCTGCGCAGATGTCCTGCGCAGTAACCACAGTCTTGCGTAGATCTTCATTCCTTCTTCGCTCCAAGTCCTATATTCTAAGCCTATACTATAAAATGGACTATGCTAAAGAAAATGAAGTCATAAAACTTCTTACATAGGGTTCTAAAGTCCATAAAATACTCTTAGGTGATGGTATCAATCATTTCTAACAAAGATAGGAGGGTTAAGAAGTAAGCATACCCAACAATCTCCCCCTAAAGGATTGATGCCATTACCTACTATAACAAAGGCAATTCATTGTACTTGATAATAGCATGTCCATAAGAATAAAAATGGTCAATCATGCCTCAGGTCAATGCACACACTAGCCAATGCTATAGATTTCTAGTCTATCCAAAAGATATAACTTACAATATGGGAGACAGAAATAACATGCAGCGCATACAAGTAATGTGAATTTAGTTTGAGTATGCGTTTAAACTGAATGTTTAAACATCATGCGTAGAAAATATGAGCAGATAATAATATGCACATGACGTGAAATAAAGCATTCATTGTTCCACAAACAAAAAGTTTGAATTGAACAAGGTTTTGAAACTAATGATGCGATTTTCTCATTAAAACTTGAAATGATAAAAGTTGGAGATTACAAGTTTGAAAGAGAAAAACAAAAAATTGCGCACAAAAAGAAATATCTTGCGCAAAACAAAAAAATACAAGAAATTAATTGATATTAATGCGATGCAGGGCTTCACACAGCTCGTTCTGCAGGCTGTTGAACTTGTTCATAAGCTCAATCTTCAGTGCTTGAAACCTTTCCCTGAACGCAACACTTTCTTCAACATATGTAACAATTCCTCTGCGCATATCTCTGTTGCCGTCCCGCAGCTCTTGGAAATTGTTTTTATACTGCAATTGATGAGCAGTCATTTGGTTGAAGTAGGATTGCTCCGCAGCCTCTATGGTGTTCAAGATGGTGGTCTGTGTAGCTTCCAGTCGTTGGTCAGTATGGAGGCGCTGAGTGTTCACGCTGGCTTGAATGTCGAACATTGCTTGATCCATCCTAGCGTTGAACCCATCAGCAAAATCAGTCATCGCTTGAGTAATGCACTCCCTGACACTTTCCATGTTGAGCGCACTAGCTTGCGCAGAACCACCTTGCATAGTCTTCTCCAAGATCTGTGCTTCAATTTCCGCAAAGCCTTCATGCAGGCCATCGGCTAGACTCTTGCGCAGACGTTTCAGCAATCCTACAAACCCGTCATTAATCGCGGTGTAGGTGCAAACGTCTTCGAGCATCCCAGCAATTGACTTCAGCGAGTCAAAAATCATCTGATCTAGAGCATCGGGGATTTTCTGCACAGAGGGGCCGGCGGAGGTACTTGTACCTGCCTTTGATGTACTCCTCTCCCCCTTAATGGCAGCAATCTCAATGCGCTGCGCATCAAGCTGCTCTTGAAGCATTGTCTGGGAAGTAAGCAGTTGCGCCATCTGAGACTGCGCTGCCAGTTGGTTAACTTGAATAGAATTCAAGGCTTGAAGAATTTAGCGCAGTTCAGTAGACGTGGAGAGAGAAGATGTGGAGATCACTGGAATTGATGAAGCAGGAGGAATTTGCGCGGAGGCCTTTGGTGGAGAGTTGGTCGATAAGGTATCGAATGGAGGAGTGCGCGAAGGAGATGGCTGTTGAGGAGATAGATTAATAGGATCAGCAGCAGGTGACTTCTGCGCAGGAGAGTGTGCACTACTGCTGTCCGTATCAGTTGAGCGCACAACACCCTCTTTATCCCCTTCGGAGAGGTCAATAACAGGGGTACCCTGCGCAGCATCATCGGCCTGCGCAGCTTTGGTAACCTCATCCTCATCTGCATCCTCATCCTCTAAGTCCAGTCCATCATGGAGGACAGAAGTGTCAGGTTGCGTAGTGCCAACCGGAATATTGAGACGGCGGAAGGCACTTGCACTTGGCTCAGGAGGGGAGGGAGGATCTGCTGCCTTTGGCTTACCCTTAGCAGTGCTGCGTACAGTCTGTTTCTTGCGCGGAGTTCGAACAGGAACATCCTCAGCAGGCGCAGCAGCAGGGGCCTTTGTCGGTGTAGAGTCAGGGAACGCGGCATCCATCCAGTCATCACTGCCTGCGCGTCCCTGAGCAGCAGTAGGATTTGCAGCAACCTTGGGATCCTGCTCCCCCTGCGCGGTATCATCCGCAGCCTCATCCTCAGCAGCAGTCTCATCCATACGAGACTCGCTGTCTTCTTCTGCAATAGGAGCAGCAGTACCAGGAGGAAGTCTGATGAATGCAGACTTTTTCTTTGATGGCGCAGGAGTGGGCGCAGGAGGATCCTTGCGCTTCTTCGAAAGTTTGGGAGCAGGAGAATGTCACGACCCGAAATATAGGCTCTATTTTATTAGTAATTAAATGATTTTTATTTAATTATTTGCTTATTTATTTATTTAAATTATTATTTATTTAAATAATTATGTGTGCATTTTATGTTTCATAATGATTATGCCTAGCATTTTACTTGAGTTATTTGGGCTAGTGTAGAAGTGTTGGGTCCTAATTGCTAGTATGGAGTGTGTGTGTGTAGTGTGAGAGAGGGGGCCTAAGTGTAAGTTTTTAAAATAATTTCCCTACTCCCCTCACCTCCCTCACCTTCTCCCTCACTCTCTCCATTCTTCTTTCCCAGACAACTCTCTCCCTCTCTCTAGCTTTGATCGTCGATAGCATCGTAGGAAGCCAAAAAGATTTGAAATCCATCAACTTTGAGAATTTGCAAGTAAGTTGCTTTTCCCCCATTTTAATGCTAAAATGTTCATATCATGCTTAGATAGTGTTTGATGTGTTCCATTTGAAGTTTGGATGAGTTTTGAATTTGTTTGGAATTTATTTGGGTTTTGATCGAAAATGGTGAAATCTTGAATGTTGGGTTTGATTCTTGATTTCGAGTGTTAAATGTTGTTTTAGGAGTCTTTTTAGACTTATAAGTCATTTTGGCACTTTAGTATATGTGTTGGAATGTTGGATTTTGGGTTGATTGTGTTTTGGGTTTGAAAATGGAAGAACCCATGTTGTTCTTCCCGATTTCTGGAAATCCAGAGCATTGTGCGACCGCACAAAACTTCCTGGGCGGCCGCGCATCTTTCTGAAAGCTTTTGTTCTTGTTTTGGGACTTTTTGGGCGACCGCACAACCCACTTTGGGCGGCCGCACAGTCCTCTGAAAATTTACATTTGTTAAAGTTGTGTGAATGAAGGTTGCGTTTTGGTCTAAGTCTTGGGTGTCCTCCTAGTTGACCCTAGTGAACTTTGTTGTACACTTTAGTGAGAGAATTGGGTCCATTGTGATCAAGTTTGTGTTTGAAATTCATTAATTGTTAATTGGGATGTTGGAGCACTTTTATGGTGTATTGTTGGTTCATTTCATCTCCTTGGTGATTATTTGGTATGATTCCCTACTTTGGAATCCTTTGTTGTTTATAGTGCTAGTATTGTATTACTTAGCCTTTATATGAAAGCCCAGCTGGCATTGTGTGTGTTTCGGGCGATGCGAAATATTATGATGGCACAAGCCAAGTCCATTATGATGTTGACCATTGTTTTGCCCAATTATTACCCTCCTCCAGATTGGCCTTGGATGTGAGAAGAGCTAGCTCCCTTGTGTGCATTTTAGCTTTACTTGGAGCATGACTTTGTGGCATGTCTCCCGTCCCTTGTGACACTTCTTTTATGTTATTGGTTCCGGTACCGGGGTTTTCTCTTCGGCTTTCATGCAATTATGAAGATGATGATTGGTTGATTATTGAAGCTGCGCAGCGATCCTTTATTTGGATGTTCCGGTTTGGAAAACCTTGGCTATATCCTTTGTTATGTGTTTATTTTCGCTGCTATCTGTTATGTGATTAATGGTATGTGCTATGTGATATTTATTATTGTTTATCGCTTCGTGCATCATAGCATGTCATGTAGTTGCATTAGTAACTTATTGAGATTTATCTCACCCCCTTTCTTTTATCTTTGTTTTTCCTTAACCCCCCCCCCAGGTGCTAAGGATTAGTCTCGCTGATCACGAGAGCAAGGACGTCGAGTGTGGATATATTCTTTTGGGGAAAGTTGTATAGGTTGGTTTACATTATATAAATGTGTAACCTTTTGGGGTATTTGTACCAAACATTGACGTCACTAAGAATTTTATATTTGTATTTTATTGAGCATAAACTTGTGGAAGTTTATGATAGTTGTATTTGGTTTTTATTAAACTTGGTTTTGTAAAACCTTGGATCTTCACCCCTTTGGTATTAAATGAAATTTTTAACTTCAGTATTTCTGAGTTTTGGTTTTAGAGTCGACGTCCAGCTCGCGGTCCCGGGGTCCGCGGGGTCCGGGGTCGCGACAGTTGGTATCAGAGCTTTGGCATTAGCTCTAAGTATAAGTCTAGGTGGATTAGTATGTCCTAGGTGGGTAGTAGAGTGCAGAGTGATTAACAGTTGATGTTTTATGCAGGTAATTGTTCTCAATGTCTGGAAGAAGAAACAGAGGAGGTACTAGTGGGGCACAGAATCAGAATGATACAAGGGAAGAAGCCCGTGCCATGTTTCAAGGCATGTTTGAGGCGGCCATGAAGGCCATACATGATCAAGGTCCGAGGGTAGAACAAGCACCACCCCGCTATGGTTTGGAGCAATTCTTGAAGTTGAAACCAGTTGAATTCAATGGGGAGCCCGATGTAAGGAAGGCTGAGTTATGGATTGAGTTTATGGAGAAGATTTATGATGTATTTGGGTGTTCGGATGAGGACAAGGTCCGGTTCGCGGCTTACAAGCTTGTGGGAGCCGCCGAGCATTGGTGGAAAGGTATTAAAGCTACTTGGGATGATACTCGCACGGTGTATGCGTGGGAGTTGTTCGTTCGCAAATTCAAGGAGCATTTCATTCCGGTTGTTGATCAAAACCGAAAAGAGATCGAGCTACTCAACTTGGAGCAAGGTGTGTTGTCTATAGCACAATACTCGGCTAAGTTCATAGAATTAGCCCGGTATTGCGACTATTTGGTGAGGACCGAGGAACAAAAGGCTATGAGGTTTATTCGGGGATTGAAGACCTCCATTCGTACTCAACTTATTGCTCAACGGATTGTGACTTTCCAAGATGCGGTGGACCGAGCCTACTTAATAGAGCAAGATATTGGGGAGCATAAGCGGAAGACCGAGGTGGCCAACCCGAGTAAGCAAGGAGCGCAGAGCAAGTCACAACCAAGGATTGATAATCGAGGTAACTTTGGGGGACAATCTCAGTTCCGAGGGCAACCGATTCCAAGGAACCCGGGTACCACTTCCGGGAACCAAGGGAGCCAAATTAGGAGGCTTTGTTCGTATTGTCAAAAGGAAGGTCATTCTGAAGACCGTTGTTGGAAGAAGCAGGGAAGGTGTACCAATTGTGGTCAAATGGGGCATTTCGCAAGAGATTGTACTAGAGGCAAGGGACAAGCATCCGGGTCAGGAGTTGGTAATAATCAGGGTCAGAAAAGGGATGCAGCTGGGAAGCCCAAGGTTCAAGGGAAGGTCTATGCTATGAATCAACAACAAGCTACCGATGATCCATCCGTTATTGGAGGTATTATTTCTGTGTCTAATGTGAGCGCACGAGCGTTAGTAGATCCAGGATCATCTCATTCATACATTTCTGTGCAATTTGCTTCCATGTTAAATGCTGCATTCGAGTCTTTACCGTACGTGCTAGAGGTGTCGACCCCTATAGGAGAATGCTTGATTTCGGATCGAGTCTTTCGTGCTTGTGATGTAGTCATTTGTGGTCGAGTCCTTTGTGCGGATTTGGTAGTTCTTCCTATCCAAGACTTTGATGTCATTTTCGGTATGGATTGGTTGAGCAAGTTTCATGCTTCTGTTGATTGCCGTAAGAAAACTGTTACTTTTTCTATTCCCGATGTGCCTAAGTTTGTTTTTGAGGCTAGTCCTCTGAGTAGAAAGGTTCGCCTAATTTCTTTTATGAAAGCGAGAAAATTATTGCATAGTGGTTGCGAGGGGTTTTTGGCTAGTGTTCTTGATACTAGGAAGGAATTCCCTAGTTTTGATAGTGTTCGGGTAGTCCGGGAATTTCCCGATGTTTTCTCTACCGAGTATGATATGCCTCCCGATCGTGAGATTGAGTTTTGTATAGACCTTTTGCCGGGTACGGCTCCGATTTCGAAAGCGCCTTATAGGTTAGCTCCCGCAGAGTTGAAAGAATTGAAGGTTCAGTTGAAAGAGTTGCTTGATCGAGGGTTTATCCGCCCTAGTGTTTCCCCGTGGGGAGCACCGGTTTTATTTGTGCGGAAGAAAGACGGTTCCTTGAGATTGTGTATAGATTACAGAAAGTTGAATCAGGTTACGGTGAAGAACAAGTATCCTCTACCGCATATTGATGATTTGTTTGATCAGCTTCAAGGGTCCGTGGTTTTCTCTAAACTTGATTTGAGGAGTGGGTACCATCAGTTGAAGGTTAGATCGGAGGATATTCCGAACACTGCTTTTCGCACTCGTTACGGTCATTATGAGTTCTTGGTTATGCCGTTTGGGTTGACTAACGCGCTGGCCGTGTTTATGGATTTGATGAACCGGATTTTCCATACTTATCTTGATTCGTTCGTGGTGGTTTTCATCGACGACATTCTGGTTTATTCAAAATCTCGAGAGGAGCACGAGCAACATTTGAGGACAGTTTTATCCGTTCTTGCGAGGGAGAAATTATTTGCGAAGTTCAGTAAATGCGAATTTTGGCTCGAGAAGGTGTCATTTCTGGGTCATGTTATTTCGAAAGATGGGATTTCTGTGGATCCTTCGAAGATAGAGGCAATAGTGGATTGGAAGAGGCCCGAATCAGTGACCGAGATTCGTAGTTTTCTTGGTTTAGCCGGGTATTACCGAAGATTTATCGAAGGGTTTTCGAGAATTGCTACTCCGATGACTCAGTTGACCCGAAAGAATGTTCCGTTTGTGTGGACCGAGAAATGTGACAAGAGTTTCGAGGAATTGAAGAAGAGGTTGACTACCGCACCGATCTTGAGTTTGCCTAATGGGAGCGATGGCTTGGTAATTTATAGCGATGCTTCGAAAGAGGGTTTGGGTTGTGTGTTGATGCAGAATGGGAAAGTAATTGCTTATGCTTCGAGGAAGTTGACCCCTAGTGAGCAGAATTACCCGACTCATGATATGGAGTTAGCGGCTATTGTCTTTGCGTTGCACAAATGGAAGCACTACCTTTATGGAGCGAAGTTCGAGATTTTTACCGATCACAAGAGTTTGAAGTACCTTTTCTCCCAGAAAGAGTTGAATAACCGACAGCGACGATGGATGGAATTGTTGAAGGATTATGATTGTACGATTTCTTATCATCCGGGGAAGGCGAATGTGGTAGCCGATGCGATTATTAGAAAGTCTTATGTGGCTTCGATGATGGTTTGTGAATGGAAAATGCTTGAGGATGTTCGAGATTGGTCTCCTCGTGAATCGAGACATGGGGCTATTTTTGCGAATATTAGAGTGTCTCCGACCCTAATTCAGAGGATAAAGGAAGCTCAGAAAGAAGATCCCGAGTTAGTGAAGGTAATGAGTAAACTGAAAGAAAAGAATTTCGAGGATTTTTCTTTGAGCCCGGTGGGAGTGTTGACTTTCCGTGGAAGATTGTGCGTTCCGGATGTTGATGGAATTAAACAGAGGGTTCTTGATGAGGGTCACAAATCGAGATATACTATTCATCCGGGTAGTACGAAGATGTATCAGGATTTGAAGCAACAATTTTGGTGGATTAATATGAAAAGGGAAATAGCTGAGTATGTTTTGAAGTGTTTAACGTGTCAGCAGGTCAAAGCCGAGCATCAGAGACCCGCGGGATTACTTCAGCCGTTAGAGATTCCGGAATGGAAATGGGAGCATGTGACTATGGATTTCGTTACGGGACTGCCTCGTACCCGTAGGAAGTATGACAGTGTTTGGGTAATAGTGGATAGATTGACCAAGAGTGCCCATTTCTTGCCTATTGACATCAGATATTCGATGGAGAAGCTTGCGACCCTTTACATGGATGAGATCATTAGATTGCATGGGGTTCCGGTTAGTATCGTGTCAGATCGAGACCCGAGGTTTACTTCTAGATTCTGGAAGGCATTTCAAGAAGCTTTGGGTACAGATTTGCGATTCAGTACAGCTTTTCATCCTCAGACCGACGGTCAATCCGAGAGGACTATTCAGATTCTTGAGGATATGTTGCGAGCGTGTTCGATAGACTTTTCCGATTCTTGGGATTCGCACCTACCGTTAGTGGAATTCTCTTACAACAACAGTTATCAGGCTAGCATCGAGATGGCACCGTTTGAGGCCTTGTATGGAAGAAAGTATAGATCGCCTGTTTGTTGGGATGAGGTCGGTGAAGCGAAAGTTTTGGGTATTGATTTGCTTCAGGACTCAGTTGAGAAAGTTAAAGTTATCCGGGATAGATTGAAGACAGCCCAGAGTCGACATAAGAGCTACGCAGACAACCGAAGGCGAGATCTTAGTTTTCAGATTGGTGATTTGGTGTTCTTGAAGGTATCTCCAAAGGTGGGTATTCGTAGATTTGGGAAGAAAGGAAAGTTGGCTCCGAGGTTTATTGGTCCGTTTGAGATTTTGGGAAAGGTTGGACTTCTTGCGTATCGACTCGCGTTACCGCCATCTTTAGACCGGTTGCACAACGTTTTCCACGTTTCTATGCTTCGGAAGTATGTTCATGATCCGTCTCACGTGTTACCGAGGATACCGGAAGATATTGAGCCCGATATGAGTTATGAGGAACGACCGGTTCGGATCTTAGATTCCAAAGTCCAAGAGTTGAGGAGCAAGAGTATTGCGTTGGTTAGAGTCCTTTGGAGGAATCATAACATCGAGGAGTCGACGTGGGAGCTCCGAGATGAGATAGAGAGGAAATTTCCGTGGCTTTTTGTTTAAGGTGAGTCTCGTTAAAATTCGGGTCGAATTTTCTTTAAGGGGGAGTGAATGTCACGACCCGAAATATAGGCTCTATTTTATTAGTAATTAAATGATTTTTATTTAATTATTTGCTTATTTATTTATTTAAATTATTATTTATTTAAATAATTATGTGTGCATTTTATGTTTCATAATGATTATGCCTAGCATTTTACTTGAGTTATTTGGGCTAGTGTAGAAGTGTTGGGTCCTAATTGCTAGTATGGAGTGTGTGTGTGTAGTGTGAGAGAGGGGGCCTAAGTGTAAGTTTTTAAAATAATTTCCCTACTCCCCTCACCTCCCTCACCTTCTCCCTCACTCTCTCCATTCTTCTTTCCCAGACAACTCTCTCCCTCTCTCTAGCTTTGATCGTCGATAGCATCGTTGGAAGCCAAAAAGATTTGAAATCCATCAACTTTGAGAATTTGCAAGTAAGTTGCTTTTCCCCCATTTTAATGCTAAAATGTTCATATCATGCTTAGATAGTGTTTGATGTGTTCCATTTGAAGTTTGGATGAGTTTTGAATTTGTTTGGAATTTATTTGGGTTTTGATCGAAAATGGTGAAATCTTGAATGTTGGGTTTGATTCTTGATTTCGAGTGTTAAATGTTGTTTTAGGAGTCTTTTTAGACTTACAAGTCGTTTTGGCACTTTAGTATATGTGTTGGAATGTTGGATTTTGGGTTGATTGTGTTTTGGGTTTGAAAATGGAAGAACCCATGTTGTTCTTCCCGATTTCTGGAAATCCAGAGCATTGTGCGACCGCACAAAACTTCCTGGGCGGCCGCGCATCTTTCTGAAAGCTTTTGTTCTTGTTTTGGGACTTTTTGGGCGACCGCACAACCCACTTTGGGCGGCCGCACAGTCCTCTGAAAATTTACATTTGTTAAAGTTGTGTGAATGAAGGTTGCGTTTTGGTCTAAGTCTTGGGTGTCCTCCTAGTTGACCCTAGTGAACTTTGTTGTACACTTTAGTGAGAGAATTGGGTCCATTGTGATCAAGTTTGTGTTTGAAATTCATTAATTGTTAATTGGGATGTTGGAGCACTTTTATGGTGTATTGTTGGTTCATTTCATCTCCTTGGTGATTATTTGGTATGATTCCCTACTTTGGAATCCTTTGTTGTTTATAGTGCTAGTATTGTATTACTTAGCCTTTATATGAAAGCCCAGCTGGCATTGTGTGTTTCGGGCGATGAGAAATATTATGATGGCACAAGCCAAGTCCATTATGATGTTGACCATTGTTTTGCCCAATTATTACCCTCCTCCAGATTGGCCTTGGATGTGAGAAGAGCTAGCTCCCTTGTGTGCATTTTAGCTTTACTTGGAGCATGACTTTGTGGCATGTCTCCCATCCCTTGTGACACTTCTTTTATGTTATTGGTTCCGGTACCGGGGTTTTCTCTTCGGCTTTCATGCTATTATGAAGATGATGATTGGTTGATTATTGAAGCTACGCAGCGATCCTTTATTTGGATGTTCCGGTTTGGAAAACCTTGGCTATATCCTTTGTTATGTGTTTATTTCCGCTGCTATCTGTTATGTGATTAATGTTATGTGCTATGTGATATTTATTATTGTTTATCGCTTCGTGCATCATAGCATGTCATGTAGTTGCATTAGTAACTTATTGAGATTTATCTCACCCCCTTTCTTTTATCTTTGTTTTTCCTTAACCCCCCCCCCCAGGTGCTAAGGATTAGTCTCGCTGATCACGAGAGCAAGGACGTCGAGTGTGGATATATTCCTTTGGGGAAAGTTGTATAGGTTGGTTTACATTATATAAATGTGTAACCTTTTGGGGTATTTGTACCAAACATTGACGTCACTAAGAATTTTATATTTGTATTTTATTGAGCATAAACTTGTGGAAGTTTATGATAGTTGTATTTGGTTTTTATTAAACTTGGTTTTGTAAAACCTTGGATCTTCACCCCTTTGGTATTAAATGAAATTTTTAACTTCAGTATTTTTGAGTTTTGGTTTTAGAGTCGACGTCCAGCTCGCGGTCCCGGGGCCCGCGGGGTCCGGGGTCGCGACAGTTGGTATCAGAGCTTTGGCATTAGCTCTAAGTATAAGTCTAGGTGGATTAGTATGTCCTAGGTGGGTAGTAGAGTGCGGAGTGATTAACAGTTGATGTTTTATGCAGGTAATTGTTCTCAATGTCTGGAAGAAGAAACAGAGGAGGTACTAGTGGGGCACAGAATCAGAATGATACAAGGGAAGAAGCCCGTGCCATGTTTCAAGGCATGTTTGAGGCGGCCATGAAGGCCATACATGATCAAGGTCCGAGGGTAGAACAAGCACCACCCCGCTATGGTTTGGAGCAATTCTTGAAGTTGAAACCGGTTGAATTCAATGGGGAGCCCGATGTAAGGAAGGCTGAGTTATGGATTGAGTCTATGGAGAAGATTTATGATGTATTTGGGTGTTCGGATGAGGACAAGGTCCGGTTCGCGGCTTACAAGCTTGTGGGAGCCGCCGAGCATTGGTGGAAAGGTATTAAAGCTACTTGGGATGATACTCGCACGGTGTATGCGTGGGAGTTGTTCGTTCGCAAATTCAAGGAGCATTTCATTCCGGTTGTTGATCAAAACCGAAAAGAGATCGAGCTACTCAACTTGGAGCAAGGTGTGTTGTCTATAGCACAATACTCGGCTAAGTTCATAGAATTAGCCCGGTATTGCGACTATTTGGTGAGGACCGAGGAACAAAAGGCTATGAGGTTTATTCGGGGATTGAAGACCTCCATTCGTACTCAACTTATTGCTCAACGGATTGTGACTTTCCAAGATGCGGTGGACCGAGCCTACTTAATAGAGCAAGATATTGGGGAGCATAAGCGGAAGACCGAGGTGGCCAACCCGAGTAAGCAAGGAGCGCAGAGCAAGTCACAACCAAGGATTGATAATCGAGGTAACTTTGGGGGACAATCTCAGTTCCGAGGGCAACCGATTCCAAGGAACCCGGGTACCACTTCCGGGAACCAAGGGAGCCAAATTAGGAGGCTTTGTTCGTATTGTCAAAAGGAAGGTCATTCTGAAGACCGTTGTTGGAAGAAGCAGGGAAGGTGTACCAATTGTGGTCAAATGGGGCATTTCGCAAGAGATTGTACTAGAGGCAAGGGACAAGCATCCGGGTCAGGAGTTGGTAATAATCAGGGTCAGAAAAGGGATGCAGCTGGGAAGCCCAAGGTTCAAGGGAAGGTCTATGCTATGAATCAACAACAAGCTACCGATGATCCATCCGTTATTGGAGGTATTATTTCTGTGTCTAATGTGAGCGCACGAGCGTTAGTAGATCCAGGATCATCTCATTCATACATTTCTGTGCAATTTGCTTCCATGTTAAATGCTGCATTCGAGTCTTTACCGTACATGCTAGAGGTGTCGACCCCTATAGGAGAATGCTTGATTTCGGATCGAGTCTTTCGTGCTTGTGATGTGGTCATTTGTGGTCGAGTCCTTTGTGCGGATTTGGTAGTTCTTCCTATCCAAGACTTTGATGTCATTTTCGGTATGGATTGGTTGAGCAAGTTTCATGCTTCTGTTGATTGCCGTAAGAAAACTGTTACTTTTTCTATTCCCGATGTGCCTAAGTTTGTTTTTGAGGCTAGTCCTCTGAGTAGAAAGGTTCGCCTAATTTCTTTTATGAAAGCGAGAAAATTATTGCATAGTGGTTGCGAGGGGTTTTTGGCTAGTGTTCTTGATACTAGGAAGGAATTCCCTAGTTTTGATAGTGTTCGGGTAGTCCGGGAATTTCCCGATGTTTTCTCTACCGAGTATGATATGCCTCCCGATCGTGAGATTGAGTTTTGTATAGACCTTTTGCCGGGTACGGCTCCGATTTCGAAAGCGCCTTATAGGTTAGCTCCCGCAGAGTTGAAAGAATTGAAGGTTCAGTTGAAAGAGTTGCTTGATCGAGGGTTTATCCGCCCTAGTGTTTCCCCGTGGGGAGCACCGGTTTTATTTGTGCGGAAGAAAGACGGTTCCTTGAGATTGTGTATAGATTACAGAAAGTTGAATCAGGTTACGGTGAAGAACAAGTATCCTCTACCGCATATTGATGATTTGTTTGATCAGCTTCAAGGGTCCGTGGTTTTCTCTAAACTTGATTTGAGGAGTGGGTACCATCAGTTGAAGGTTAGATCGGAGGATATTCCGAAGACTGCTTTTCGCACTCGTTACGGTCATTATGAGTTCTTGGTTATGCCGTTTGGGTTGACTAACGCGCCGGCCGTGTTTATGGATTTGATGAACCGGATTTTCCATACTTATCTTGATTCGTTCGTGGTGGTTTTCATCGACGACATTCTGGTTTATTCAAAATCTCGAGAGGAGCACGAGCAACATTTGAGGACAGTTTTATCCGTTCTTGCGAGGGAGAAATTATTTGCGAAGTTCAGTAAATGCGAATTTTGGCTCGAGAAGGTGTCATTTCTGGGTCATGTTATTTCGAAAGATGGGATTTCTGTGGATCCTTCGAAGATAGAGGCAATAGTGGATTGGAAGAGGCCCGAATCAGTGACCGAGATTCGTAGTTTTCTTGGTTTAGCCGGGTATTACCAAAGATTTATCGAAGGGTTTTCGAGAATTGCTACTCCGATGACTCAGTTGACCCGAAAGAATGTTCCGTTTGTGTGGACCGAGAAATGTGACAAGAGTTTCGAGGAATTGAAGAAGAGGTTGACTACCGCACCGATCTTGAGTTTGCCTAATGGGAGCGATGGCTTGGTAATTTATAGCGATGCTTCGAAAGAGGGTTTGGGTTGTGTGTTGATGCAGAATGGGAAAGTAATTGCTTATGCTTCGAGGAAGTTGACCCCTAGTGAGCAGAATTACCCGACTCATGATATGGAGTTAGCGGCTATTGTCTTTGCGTTGCACAAATGGAAGCACTACCTTTATGGAGCGAAGTTCGAGATTTTTACCGATCACAAGAGTTTGAAGTACCTTTTCTCCCAGAAAGAGTTGAATAACCGACAGCGACGATGGATGGAATTGTTGAAGGATTATGATTGTACGATTTCTTATCATCCGGGGAAGGCGAATGTGGTAGCCGATGCGATTAGTAGAAAGTCTTATGTGGCTTCGATGATGGTTTGTGAATGGAAAATGCTTGAGGATGTTCGAGATTGGTCTCCTCGTGAATCGAGACATGGGGCTATTTTTGCGAATATTAGAGTATCTCCGACCCTAATTCAGAGGATAAAGGAAGCTCAGAAAGAAGATCCCGAGTTAGTGAAGGTAATGAGTAAACTGAAAGAAAAGAATTTCGAGGATTTTTCTTTGAGCCCGGTGGGAGTGTTGACTTTCCGTGGAAGATTGTGCGTTCCGGATGTTGATGGAATTAAACAGAGGGTTCTTGATGAGGGTCACAAATCGAGATATACTATTCATCCGGGTAGTACGAAGATGTATCAGGATTTGAAGCAACAATTTTGGTGGATTAATATGAAAAGGGAAATAGCTGAGTATGTTTCGAAGTGTTTAACGTGTCAGCAGGTCAAAGCCGAGCATCAGAGACCCGCGGGATTACTTCAGCCGTTAGAGATTCCGGAATGGAAATGGGAGCATGTGACTATGGATTTCGTTACGGGACTGCCTCGTACCCGTAGGAAGTATGACAGTGTTTGGGTAATAGTGGATAGATTGACCAAGAGTGCCCATTTCTTGCCTATTGACATCAGATATTCGATGGAGAAGCTTGCGACCCTTTACATGGATGAGATCGTTAGATTGCATGGGGTTCCGGTTAGTATCGTGTCAGATCGAGACCCGAGGTTTACTTCTAGATTCTGGAAGGCATTTCAAGAAGCTTTGGGTACAGATTTGCGATTCAGTACAGCTTTTCATCCTCAGACCGACGGTCAATCCGAGAGGACTATTCAGATTCTTGAGGATATGTTGCGAGCGTGTTCGATAGACTTTTCCGATTCTTGGGATTCGCACCTACCGTTAGTGGAATTCTCTTACAACAACAGTTATCAGGCTAGCATCGAGATGGCACCGTTTGAGGCCTTGTATGGAAGAAAGTGTAGATCGCCTGTTTGTTGGGATGAGGTCGGTGAAGCGAAAGTTTTGGGTATTGATTTGCTTCAGGACTCAGTTGAGAAAGTTAAAGTTATCCGGGATAGATTGAAGACAGCCCAGAGTCGACATAAGAGCTACGCAGACAACCGAAGGCGAGATCTTAGTTTTTAGATTGGTGATTTGGTGTTCTTGAAGGTATCTCCAAAGGTGGGTATTCGTAGATTTGGGAAGAAAGGCAAGTTGGCTCCGAGGTTTATTGGTCCGTTTGAGATTTTGGGAAAGGTTGGACTTCTTGCGTATCGACTCGCGTTACCGCCATCTTTAGACCGGTTGCACAACGTTTTCCACGTTTCTATGCTTCGGAAGTATGTTCATGATCCGTCTCACGTGTTACCGAGGATACCGGAAGATATTGAGCCCGATATGAGTTATGAGGAACGACCGGTTCGGATCTTAGATTCCAAAGTCCAAGAGTTGAGGAGCAAGAGTATTGCGTTGGTTAGAGTCCTTTGGAGGAATCATAACATCGAGGAGTCGACGTGGGAGCTCCGAGATGAGATAGAGAGGAAATTTCCGTGGCTTTTTGTTTAAGGTGAGTCTCGTTAAAATTCGGGTCGAATTTTCTTTAAGGGGGAGTGAATGTCACGACCCGAAATATAGGCTCTATTTTATTAGTAATTAAATGATTTTTATTTAATTATTTGCTTATTTATTTATTTAAATTATTATTTATTTAAATAATTATGTGTGCATTTTATGTTTCATAATGATTATGCCTAGCATTTTACTTGAGTTATTTGGGCTAGTGTAGAAGTGTTGGGTCCTAATTGCTAGTATGGAGTGTGTGTGTGTAGTGTGAGAGAGGGGGCCTAAGTGTAAGTTTTTAAAATAATTTCCCTACTCCCCTCACCTCCCTCACCTTCTCCCTCACTCTCTCCATTCTTCTTTCCCAGACAACTCTCTCCCTCTCTCTAGCTTTGATCGTCGATAGCATCGTAGGAAGCCAAAAAGATTTGAAATCCATCAACTTTGAGAATTTGCAAGTAAGTTGCTTTTCCCCCATTTTAATGCTAAAATGTTCATATCATGCTTAGATAGTGTTTGATGTGTTCCATTTGAAGTTTGGATGAGTTTTGAATTTGTTTGGAATTTATTTGGGTTTTGATCGAAAATGGTGAAATCTTGAATGTTGGGTTTGATTCTTGATTTCGAGTGTTAAATGTTGTTTTAGGAGTCTTTTTAGACTTATAAGTCGTTTTGGCACTTTAGTATATGTGTTGGAATGTTGGATTTTGGGTTGATTGTGTTTTGGGTTTGAAAATGGAAGAACCCATGTTGTTCTTCCCGATTTCTGGAAATCCAGAGCATTGTGCGACCGCACAAAACTTCCTGGGCGGCCGCGCATCTTTCTGAAAGCTTTTGTTCTTGTTTTGGGACTTTTTGGGCGACCGCACAACCCACTTTGGGCGGCCGCACAGTCCTCTGAAAATTTACATTTGTTAAAGTTGTGTGAATGAAGGTTGCGTTTTGGTCTAAGTCTTGGGTGTCCTCCTAGTTGACCCTAGTGAACTTTGTTGTACACTTTAGTGAGAGAATTGGGTCCATTGTGATCAAGTTTGTGTTTGAAATTCATTAATTGTTAATTGGGATGTTGGAGCACTTTTATGGTGTATTGTTGGTTCATTTCATCTCCTTGGTGATTATTTGGTATGATTCCCTACTTTGGAATCCTTTGTTGTTTATAGTGCTAGTATTGTATTACTTAGCCTTTATATGAAAGCCCAGCTGGCATTGTGTGTGTTTCGGGCGATGCGAAATATTATGATGGCACAAGCCAAGTCCATTATGATGTTGACCATTGTTTTGCCCAATTATTACCCTCCTCCAGATTGGCCTTGGATGTGAGAAGAGCTAGCTCCCTTGTGTGCATTTTAGCTTTACTTGGAGCATGACTTTGTGGCATGTCTCCCGTCCCTTGTGACACTTCTTTTATGTTATTGGTTCCGGTACCGGGGTTTTCTCTTCGGCTTTCATGCTATTATGAAGATGATGATTGGTTGATTATTGAAGCTGCGCAGCGATCCTTTATTTGGATGTTCCGGTTTGGAAAACCTTGGCTATATCCTTTGTTATGTGTTTATTTTCGCTGCTATCTGTTATGTGATTAATGGTATGTGCTATGTGATATTTATTATTGTTTATCGCTTCGTGCATCATAGCATGTCATGTAGTTGCATTAGTAACTTATTGAGATTTATCTCACCCCCTTTCTTTTATCTTTGTTTTTCCTTAACCCCCCCCCCCAGGTGCTAAGGATTAGTCTCGCTGATCACGAGAGCAAGGACGTCGAGTGTGGATATATTCTTTTGGGGAAAGTTGTATAGGTTGGTTTACATTATATAAATGTGTAACCTTTTGGGGTATTTGTACCAAACATTGACGTCACTAAGAATTTTATATTTGTATTTTATTGAGCATAAACTTGTGGAAGTTTATGATAGTTGTATTTGGTTTTTATTAAACTTGGTTTTGTAAAACCTTGGATCTTCACCCCTTTGGTATTAAATGAAATTTTTAACTTCAGTATTTCTGAGTTTTGGTTTTAGAGTCGACGTCCAGCTCGCGGTCCCGGGGCCCGCGGGGTCCGGGGTCGCGACAGAGGAACTGGTGCATCAGACCTGATTTTGATGCCAGCAGTAGATCTGACATCAGGAATCACTTGAACCTTTTCAGGCGCAGGTTCAGCAATACCTTTGCCCTTGCGCTTGGCTTGCGCAGCTGCCGTTTCAGGCACATCAGGCGCAGTGGCCTTAGAGGGCTGCGCAGCAGCTTTCTTTGACTTTGGCTGAGGGGCTTCTTCAAGATCATCATCACCATCACTATCAACCCATGCCTCCTTGTCGGGGCTCTCATCCTTGCTCCAGATCTTGCGATACTCACTGCGGCCAATTTCATTGCGCAGTGAATATAGATGAGAAAGAGAATATGTTTTGGAGCAAGGGACCTTCAGGTCTGGGCGCTTCTGTACGAAGGTGCGCAGCTCAGAGATATTCATCAGATACTTGGAAAGGAGCCTACAGTGAGTTCTATATTTGGCTACCTTTTTGTCCATGCGCTTGTCGTAGCTTTCAGAAGCGTCCCAAAGTTCATCAAATAGAACGGAAGACCAATCTAAGGCATCGCCGTTGTAGACGGCAGCGCAGTAAGCCCACTGCTTGGAAATGAACTTGCCCTTATTTCCATTCTTGCAGTTCACAGAATCGCCAATGATGGTGCACAGGTGATACATCACCTCACCAAACTCCTTGCGATCATGGAGACTCCACTTCTTCACAAGAGTGGATTCCCCAACCAGTTTCTACGCTAGTTTGTTCTGTTTAGCTTCAGAATAAACTTCCGGCGCATTATCGATGTTGAAACCGCACAGCTTCTTCAGTGACGCAGGAATAATGCGCACTGAGTAGTTCTGAACAATGGAGCGGATCACATCGATCTTTACCCTGGTGTGCTTGTGCGTCATGGTTACACGCTCTGCGCTCTCGAAAAATTCATCCACCAATGAAGGGACATAGAAGTCCTGATCCAATGTAAATAGATGAAGAATTCCAGAAACGTCCATTAGATTGATGATTTTGCGTCCCACTGCGTCTTTTTGTAGCGCAGCGATATCTAATTCCCATCCTTGAAGAAAGTAAAAAGAATTCTGCGCAAGGCAAGGAATAGTTTAGACAAATATTATTGCGCATGGAGCTTTGCGCATGCACAGATAGCGCAAAGAAATTGATGCGCAGAAACTCCATACAAGATATAAAGAATGCGCAAAATATAAGGATGCATGCGCAAAATCATAAATACTTAAAGAAAATTAAGCGATACAAAGTATATTTAAAGAATAAGAACTTGAAGAGCACGAAATGACTGTTCAGGAACACTAAAAATCAAAGATTGACCAAAATGAACAAAAAGCATGTCAAAATGACCGCATAACTGAGACGAAAACAACCAAGCAAGTATGAAAGTGAACAACAACAAAATAAGCCCAGAAATCAAGAATAACTGTTCGTCTGCTCAGGAAATTTTCGGACCAAAAAGTTTGCAGAGAGCGATTAAAAAGATCATTGATCATAAAATAAAGTATATAAAGGAGTAGATCAGAGAGAGACGAACCCAAAACACCAAACGATTTCACAAATGATTAACAGAAAAGAGAGAAATCGAAAAAGGGAGTTTCAAGAACTCGAAATAGCAACAATGGCGGTTAATGAATAAACTGAGTTTTGAGGATCAGAAGTTCTTACCATATCGTCGACGGGTTTGGTATCTTCGACTGGAACCTCAACGACCGGTTCATGGACCTCAACTACCTTTGCTTTCGATTTTCGGGGAGCCATTTATAGAGGAAAAGTATAGACAGAGAAGAGAGAGAGATGCGGTTGAAGATAGTCAACGAAGAAGAAAAGGAAAGTTTTGGAGAAGCAAGAGAGATTTCAGAGAAGGAGAAAATGATTGAAACGGGAAAATTTTTGGAAGTTGGTAAGAAATGAGAGAGAAAAGAGAGATTTGGTGAAAGAGATTGAAAGCAGAAGAGAGAGAAAGAGAGGGGTCGGATGTTTTTTATCCAGAAAAGGAAAATGCGTGACGTCAGCACAGGGGTAGCTATGTAATTCGCAGAAGTGGGACACGTGCTGCGATGATGTGGACCAACCGGATGCGCGCGTGCGCAGTCCTAGCGCGCGCGTGAGTGAGAAGTTCTAGGTCAGTCAAGTCGAGTCAACTTCCTCATTAATGCGGAGTCAGAGAAAGGATGGGCGCACGTTAGCGGGGTGACGTGGCCGAATGGGGAACGCGCGTGCGCAGTCTTTGCGCGTGCGTGTCAGCGAAATAGAGTCTGACGGTTGTCACATCACCTTCCTCATTGATGGTGAGCAGACATTCAAAAGCAGGCGCTGTCACAATCGCAGTTTGCATTGATGACACTGGGATATGCGCAGGGGTAAGATAGTAATTTCCCAAAAAGACACAAAAATTAAAGGCACGGGAAAATTTTAAATACACAAGTACCCTTGTGAATTAGCGTTGACTTTTCAGTCAGGGACCTATGTGTAATTTCTAATGAATAGAGTACTTACCTGCGATCCACGAAGGATTGCGCATGTTAAAGTCATGCGCAGAGTTTTAGGTAGCGTAATAGATTCTTTAAATCTCATTGGTTTCATGCGCAAATGAATTACTGCGTAGTACAATGTTGCGCAGGTGTTGCTTGAATGCACGAAACTTTACCTATATGAATACTTATCAACCAAACACAAGATTGTTAGTAATAACAAATCATATGGACAAATTAGCTGAGTTCAAGCATACCCATTTCTCCTCTCAAGAAGATGAATCTCTTTGCATCAAGAGCCTTTGTGAGGATATCAGCAATTTGATTATCTGTGCCCACGTGCTCTAAATGTATGTTTCCCTTTTCCACGTGGTCCTTGAGAAAATGATATTTGATGTCAATGTGCTTTGTCTTTGAATGCATGACGGGATTGTTGGATACTGCTATGGTGGACATATTATCGCAGAAAATTGGACAATTTCCTTCATTAATTCCGTAGTCCACTAGTTGTTGTTTCATCCAGAGGATTTGGCAGCAGCAGCTTCCAGCAGCAATGTATTCAGCTTCAGTAGTGGAAATGGACACAGCAGCCTGTTTCTTGCTTGCCCACGCAACAAGTCGATTTCCAAGGAAATGACAAGTCCCACTTGTTCTCTTCCTGTCTATTGTGCATGCTGCGTAGTCTGCGTCTGAATAACCTAGCAAATCGAAATTCGAATCTTTGGTGTACCAAAGTCCAAGGTTAACAGTTCCAGAAAGATAACGAATAATGCGTTTAACAGCAGCTAGGTGCGCTTCTCTAGGGTCCGCTTGATAGCGCGCACAGACACAAACACTAAACATAATATCTGGCCTACTTGCAGTAAGATAAAGAAGAGAGCCAATCATACCTCGATATAAAGTTTGATCAACTTTCTTACCTTTTAAGTCGTTGTCAAGCTTATTGCCTGTGGCCATTGGAGTGTCGTATGCTTTAGCATTTTCAAGTCCAAATTTCTTGATTAAGTCCCTTGTGTACTTGGCTTGATTTATGAAGATGCCATCATTCAATTGTTTGATTTGAAGCCCGAGGAAGAATGTGAGTTCTCCCATCATGCTCATTTCAAACTTGCTTTTCATGAGCTTCTCGAAGCGCTTACAGAGTAACTCATTAGTAGAACCAAATATAATATCATCGACATAAATTTGAACAAGTAATGAATGATCATTATACTTAGCAATAAAAAGAGTTGTGTCGATTTTACCGTGCTTAAAGCCTTTCTCTAGCAGGAATTTTGATAGGGTATCGTACCATGCTCTTGGAACTTGCTTAAGTCCATACAAAGCTTTTTGAAGCTTGAAGACATGATTTGGAAATCTGCTATCTTCAAATCCAGGAGGTTGAGCTACGTAGACCGTTTCTTGGAGTTCTCCGTTGAGAAATGCGCTCTTCACATCCATTTGATAGAGTTTGAATTTCTTGTGAGACGCATAAGCTAAGAAAATTCTTATAGCTTCAAGTCTTGCTACAGGCGCAAATGTTTCGTCGTAGTCGATTCCTTCCTCTTGCCTATAGCCTTGCGCAACCAGCCTTGCTTTGTTTCTAGTGATGCTTCCATTCTCATCCATCTTGTTTCTGAATACCCATTTTGTACCGATAACTCCTTGGTCATGAGGTCTGGGTACTAAAGTTCAAACCTTGCAGCGCTCAAATTGGTTAAGCTCTTCTTGCATAGCAGTAACCCAGCTTGAATCTTGGAGCGCTTCATCAATCTTCTTTGGTTCGATTTGAGAGATAAAGGAGTGATATTCATCATCAAAGTTTGATGCTCTCCTAGTACGAACCCCTACATTGAGATCACCAATGATGTTTGAAGTTGGGTGATCTCTAACTTCACGAACCTCGGGAGGTAAGTTAGGTTGAGTGGTAGGAATACGAAGATCTTCAATGGGTACTTCATTTGCTCCAGCATCAAGGTCATCGAAGGTGATTTGCTGAAGCGGAGAAACATCATGCGCAGGAGGAGGAGTTTGCGCATCAGGAGTCGTCACTTCTGGCGCAGCATCGGTTGTATGCGCATGCGATGGACTTTCTTGATTCTGGTTTTGATTTTCTTGATTAACATTCTGCGCAGGTGCAGTTTGAGACAGCGTATCTGTCTCAACATGCTCAGCAGAATCATCAGAATCATTTGGAGCCAAATGTGGCTCAAGGAGAGAATGCTCATCAAAAGTAACATGTACAGATTCTACAATTACTAGAGTAGTTCTATTAAAAACACGAAAAGCTTTAGAATGTTTGGCATACCCAACGAAAATACCTTCATCTGCTTTAGCGTCGAATTTACCTCTATGATCTTTGCCATTGTAGAGGATATAGCATTTGCAGCCAAAAATCTTGAAGAAAGCAATGTTGGGCGCGCTTCCTCTCCATAGCTCATATGGAGTCTTGTTGTAGGCTTTGTTGATGAGGGATCTATTCTGAGTGAAGCAAGCAGTGTTGATAGCTTCTCCCCAGAAGTACTTTGGAAGTTTAGCTTCTGCTATCATTGTTTTTCCAGCCTCAATCGACGTGCGATTCTATCTTTCCACAACGCCATTTTGTTGAGGAACTCCAGCAGCAGAGAAATTGTGATCAATTCCATGGTCATCGCAGTATTACGCAACACCGTTATTTTTGAATTCAGTTCCATTGTCTGATCTAACACTAACGATGTCGTCTTCCTTTTGAGTTTGGAGCCTTCGAAAGAGAGCAGTCAATATATCATAGCAGTCATCTTTGGATATCATCATTTCGACCCATGTGTATGTTGAGTAGTCATCCACCACGACTAAGGTATATTTGTTTCCTCCAATGCTTGCGGTGGTGACCGGTCCAAACAAATCCATGTGAAGCAGTTGTAAACATTTGGAAGTTGAGGAAGCAATCTTGCTGGAGAAAGACTGCTTAGGTTGTTTACCAAGCTGGCATGCTGCGCATTTTCTATCGTGATGGTCAGCTACTTTGGGTAGTCCTTTGACAAGATTTTCCCTTCCAAGCTTAGCCAAATATTTGAAGTTCAAATGACTTAAGCGCTTATGCCATAGCCAGCTGCTTTCACTAACATTCTTTGCTACAAAACAGAGATTAGTGATAGACTTTACAGCAGTAAGATCAATAATGTAAACATTAGTCTTACGAGTCCCTGTGAGCAAAGTTAGTCCGGATATGCCATCTTTAATGTAGCAGTGCGTAGCAGTGAAATGACATTCCAAACCTTTATCGCAGAATTGAGATATGGATAGCAGGTTGTGCTTGAGTCCTTCTACGAGAGCAACTTTCTCAATGCACACTTTATCTTTTCTGATTCTTCCATATCCAACTATGTGCCCTTTGTTGTTGTCTCCAAAAGTTACAGAGGGACCTCTTCCTTCATGCACATCTTCAAGAGCAGTGACATCTCCAGTCATGTGTCTAGAGCATCCACTGTCGAGGTACTATATATGCGCTTTAGCTTGTGAAGAGTGCGCAGTGAAGCAGGAGACCTGAAAGGTAGACATTAAGAATGCAGGTCCCCTTTATTCTTGGGTCCTAGAGTTAGCAACTTTTGACAACCCACTCCTGTCTGACCTTAGGATTTTTACGTCCCTTGGCATTAGGAGTAAATCGCAAAAGGCATTCTGCAGCCTTGTGACCTAAACCATCACACACAACACAATGATGAAAGCCACTTATAGATTGGGTTTTTACAAACTTTTTACTTTTCTTTGGCGCAGCATTCCTTACTGGAGCAGATGAACTTGCTTTGACAAATATCATTTTCTGAGGTTTGGGTGCGCTTTTCTTAAGAATGCGCATCTGGCGTTGGGGCGCATGGCTTTCATGCGCATGACTCTTTGCGCAGTTTTGACATTCGAAGTTGAAGCGCAACCATAGTCAGAATATGAGTTGTCATGCGCAGGTTCAACTTTAGCCTTACCCTTGGCTTTTCCAGTTTGCTTCTTTGGGTAGACATAATGGAAATTTAGTCTCTGGACTTTCTCCTGTCCTTTACCCACTGAAGCAAAATGCTTTGCTTTAGGAATTTCAATAGTTTGCTGTGGTGTAAATTCCTTTTCCTTTTCAGAGCAAACTGCGCATTTAAAGTTATCACTAGTTGAGAATCCCAAGCCTTCCTTGTCTCCACTAGCTTTTGGGATTCTAGAATTTGGTCCATAGTGACACGAGATTTGGTCGACTCATTAGTGATCTTTGTGAGATCAGCTACTTGAGCAGCCAATTCTTCGTTTCTTACTTTAAATAGCTCATTTTGATCTGTGAGAAAACGGTTCTTTTCAGTAAGAGGAGTCATGCTTTTAATCTGCTCCTTAAGGAGGGTGATCTCAGATTTTAAAAGGGTTTTCTCCGTCTTAAGCTGTGAAATTTCTCCAATTGATAAATCCACTGCTTCTTTCATAGAGTTAAATTTCTTGATTACCTTTTCAGCTTGCTGAAAAATAGACTCGCGCTCAGCAGCAGAGTCATTCTTTTCTATTACAATTTCAGCAGGAATTTCAAGAGATTCTTTGCGTGAGGGCGCAGCTACAAATTTCTTTGATAGGTCTGCTCTGGCAAACAAGTACTTGCCATTCTGTCTGCTTGGAGTCAGATGTCCCATTTCCACCAGTTCAGTGATAGTGGGACCTTTCTTCTTTGTTCTTGGCACAGCCTTTGTGTCCGCATCTTGATCATTGTCTGAATCGCTATCAGCATCAGCATTTGCCATCAAGCAGAGCAGTCCATCCTCAGAGTCATCATCATCACTGTCTTCAGCGTCAGTCTCTATCCAAGTCTTCAGTTCTTTTTCTGCGCAGTCTTCTTCAGCAATCATCCCGCGCTGCCTTGATGATCTCTGCGCATTATTCCTCTTCATGTACTCATATTTTGGAGTGGGACATTTTGAAGCAAAATGACCGGGCTTTCTGCAGTTGTAGCAGACCAATTCTTCATCTTTCTTTGAGTCTCTGCCACGAGAGAATTTAGCAGGTGGTTTGCTAGAGGATCCAGGTTTAGAGAATTTCCTGAATTTTTGGAATCGCTTAACAAACATAGCGAAATCATCATCATCCATTTCGAGTAAAGAGGAAGTTGAGACTTTGTCTGAGGTTTGAGTAGGCGCAGGTTCCTTTTGCGTAACATAGGAAACAAGCTTTCCTTTGCCTTCAGTTTCGTCGATTCGATCAAGCTTTAGCTCATACACTTTTAAGTTAGCGTATAAGCTGCGCAGAGGCCAAGTATCTAGAAATCCAGAATCTTCCAGATGAATTGCTTTGTGCACATATCTGGAACCTAGCGCATCTAAGAATTGAGAATTGACTTCTTTATTAGTGAAAGTAGTTCCAAGAGATTTACAAGAGTTTACAACAGCACAGAAGCGATCATAGGTTTGTCTCAAGGTTTCACCATCTTTTCTCATGAAGCAGTTGAATTTTCTTTGCACCACAAATCTTTTGTTTTCCTTGCTTACTTTGTCTCCATTCACATATCCTTCAATAGCATCCCATAGTTCCTTTGCAGTTCCACCGCTCACAATTTGATTGTGCGTGGAGAGGTCTAGAGTGCTAAGAATGATGTTCCTTGCTCTTCCATCATAGCCAACCCATTTCTTTTCTTCATCAGTCCATTCCTCCTTGTTTTTCTTGATGGTAGGATTCTCCTTATTTGTAGCAGCATCAGGATTAGCCTTCATTGGAATGTAGGGTCCTTCAAGAACGATGTCGTGGAGGATCTCGTCGATAGAAGAAAAATGAGTGAGCATGCAGTGCTTCCAGATTTCGAAGTGATCTTCATTCAGCACTGGGACATGTGAATAGTTAGCCATAGCCCAAGATTTTGAAGCCATCTTGAATCGGCACCCAAGCTGTTAAGCTTGATAAACAACGCAAGTTTAATGAAGGTGTTTGCTCTGATACCACTTGTTGGTCCCAGAGGGGCAACAAGGGTATGAAAAATGCTAGAGGGGGGGGGTGAATAGCGTTTTAAAATTCTTTTCAAACCCTTTATGCAAATTAATGGCTTATGCGCACAGTTCTCAAATAAGCTAAGTATAGCGCGCAGAGAGAGTGTGAAATGCACAGCGGAAAATTAAAGCAACACTGCGCAGGGTATACTACGCAGGGTAAAAACGCACGCGCTAAGATTTGGCTAAACTGTTGGATAAAATCGGATTCTAAGGCAATAGGCAATAATAAACACAGCAGCAATAGCAGCAATCTGGTAGGATCAAACAAAGCAGTAATTCAGAAATAACTAAGCAGGAAGTAAATAGCAGAAATAATGAACAAGCTATTTGGAGAGGTTCGATCGATGAAAGATCTACGTCTTCTACCAAGATGGTTAGTCTTGGATTTTCTAATGAGATATATATTGATATGAGGAGCTTTTACAAGATTACAACGAATCAAAACTCAAATCAAAATCTAATCAATGAAGAGCAAATCCTAGACTAAACCGGTGTTTCTCAAGAAGTAAGATCTATATGATCGAAGCTTCAAGAGGTGTGTGGGTGGCAGAAATTCTGGGCTCTATGAATCTAAGAGATGAAGAGCACGAAGAATTCTGGTGATATGAGGCTTAGGATCTGGGCAGGAGTTTGAAGGTATGAAGGTTTGAAGGTTGATCTTGAATCTGGGAATAGTAAGTAGCAAACTTCAGAACTTCAGGAATACTTGTAAGCACAAACTCTAGAAACTTGGAAATGAAGATGAGCAGGCTATTTATAGCAGAGAGCTTAAAACTAGCCGTTGGTGCTCAGAGCAAGGACGATGAGCTGGCACAATAGGATTGGTGCGCAGGTGTCCTTTATAGCCGTTGGAGCTCTGATCAAGGTTGATGACCTGGCACAATGTGATTGGTGCGCAGGTATCTTTGAGCCGTTGGAGACTGAGCATGGAGACAAAATTCAAACGCTTCATCTGGAAGGTTGACAGCTGTCTCCATTTGAAATATTATGTTTGAGCGTATCTCTATCGTTGGCTATGCTGAGTGTGCAAGATTTGTCGTTTATGCATAACTAAGCGTACATCTTCTGAGAGCTTTCCAAGTTAGGTGATCTGAAAGCATTGAAAACTGTGCAGGGTTGAATGCTGCGCAGAGGAGACCTGCGCAGTGCTTGTCCTGCGCAGATGTCCTGCGCAGTAACCACAGTCTTGCGTAGATCTTCATTCCTTCTTCGCTCCAAGTCCTATATTCTAAGCCTATACTATAAAATGGACTATGCTAAAGAAAATGAAGTCATAAAACTTCTTACATAGGGTTCTAAAGTCCATAAAATACTCTTAGGTGATGGTATCAATCATTTCTAACAAAGATAGGAGGGTTAAGAAGTAAGCATACCCAACACACAGCCCCTATCCTCGGACACCCAGTTGGGCACACGTTCTTCTGGTCCGCCCTTAAGGCATGTCAAAAAAAAAAATTGAAAGTAGGATAGAAACTCCCACTCAAAAGTAGGCTGTACTCCCACGGATTCCAAACTCCCTAAGTTCTGTCACGGGTGACATACCCCCTCAAGGGTCAATCTCAACATTTCATCCCCAGCAGGAACATTTTCTGGTCGCGGTCAACTGTGCCTGCACCCCACAATTCAAAAAGTCAGGTGTAACTCCAAGTGGAACGAGACTCCAAAGCAATAACTCATCAACGAATCTCACTAACGGATTCGACAACAAAGGTTCACTAACGGCCTCGAAGGTTCACTAACGGCCTCTCCAAAGGTTCACTAACGGCCTCCTCAAAGGTTCACTAACGGCCTCCCCAAAGGTTCACCAACGGCCTCATCAACGGATTTCACTAACGGCCTCTTCAAAGTTTCACTAACGGCTCCCCAAAGGTTCACCAACGAACTCATCAACGGATTTCACTAACGGATTCGTCCTCAAAGGTTCACTAACGGCCTCCTCAAAGGTTCACCAACGGCCTCATCAACGAATTTCACTAACGGATTCGTCCTCAAATGTTCACTAACGGCCTCTTCAAAACATTCAGCCGATAGGTTCACCTAACGGATCATGACACCCCCTCTATCAACAAAAGCCGCTCACACAGGGAGCGAACCACTATCTCTCGCAATTTCAAATTCCTACTTTCATCGAGTCTTTGCTTTTTTCTTGGTGATGTCCTCGGCGGGTGTTTTTAACTTTCGTCGACGCGTTTTGTTTTGCAATCCACGTCGCCGAGGGGCTCTGTAGACACCCCACCTTGGACCGCTCACCCCGATTGCACATTTGATCTTTTGTTTCTCCCCATTTTAAGTGTTTCTCGTTAGTTTCTGTCACTTCCGTTAAGTTCCTAACTGACTTCGTTAAGTCCAGGGACTAAACCGAATAACAGAGGTGACTTTCTAGTTCATTCTGTCAAAATTGCCTTCTCTGAGTTGCGCGCCTCCGACAGGAGGAGCCAGGCGCGCGCGCCTCCCGCCCCCAAGGCAGGAAGCGCGCGCCTCTGGGCGTCAGTTACAGATTTCTGGCCAGGATTCTCTCCCTTGCTCAATTTACAGGATTTTGCCAGGGAAGAATTTCTTGGTGAATGAGTTTTGGCACCAAAAACATCCCTCTTTCACCTATAAAAACCTCCCTTTACCTCCATTTTCAAGGACCGAAAACCTTAGACCTTGGACCTTGGATCTTTTACTCTAAAATCTTACACTTTCAACAAAGAAGCCAAATTTCTTACCTTCAAGGCATTTCAAAAGGCATTCATCAAGAAGTGTTTGAAGTCTCTCGAAGACTAGGTAAAAACCATTTCTTCCCTCTTCTCGACTTCATCTCTTTTCTCTTTCTTTTGTTTTATCTGAGTGCAATCACCCAAATCATTTTGGGACATGACTCTAATGATCACCTCATCTCATTGAGGTTGGTTAAGGAGTTATCTCCTACATTCCAAAATTTATTTTAAACCCCCTTTTATGATTTAAAGAAGAAGAAGAAGAACATTTTCATTCATGTAGATTTTGATCAACCAAGACCAACTTTAGTTGGGCGAGATGGGTGTTTCGGTACTTCCCATCTCGTAATCTAACCCCCGAACCTCAAAACAAAGAATCTCTGTTTTCGTAATCAAATCTAGGCTATTATCAATAGGTTTTCTTATGTTCCTCAAAACATAGGTGGCGACTCTAAACAATCTAAAACAGGTTAGCCATCCTAGGACAACTCACGCGCTCATAGCCTAAAGTCGTGGCTTCCCCCGGGGTATCTACACTAACAGAAAACACTTAAAAGAGGGACAAACACAAAATTATGTGTGCAATCAGGGTGAGCGGTCCAAGGCGGGGTGTCTACAGAGCCCCTCGGCGGCGTGGATTACGAAGCAACCGCACCGACGAAAGACAGACATCCACCTAGGACATCACCAAGAAAAAGAAAAGACTCGATAAAAGCAGGAATTTGAAATTGCAGGGGATAGAGGTGCGCTCCCTTTGTGAGAGGCTTTGAGAGATAAAGGTGCGCTCCCTGTGTGAGCGGCTTTGCCAATAGCAGGATCCGTTTGCTGAAAGCGGGATCTGTTTGCTAGAAGCAGGACCTATTTGCTGATAGCGAGATCCGTTTGCTGGAAGCGGGACCTGTTTACTGATAGCAAGATCCGTTTGCTGGAAGTGGGACCTGTTTGCTGATAGCGATATCCGTTTGCTGGAAGCGGGACCTGTTTGCTGATAGCGGGATCCGTCTGCTGGAAGCGGGCTGATAGCGAGATCCATTTGCTGGACGTGGGACCTGTTTGCTGATAGCGAGATCCGTTTGCTGGAAGCGGGACCTGGAGGACCGTTTGCTTGAATGCGGGACCCGGAGGACCGTTTGCTGAAGTGCGGGACCCGGAGGACCGTTTGCTGAAGTACGGGACCCAGAGGACCATTTGCTGAAGTGCGGGGTCTGGAGGACCGTTTGCTGAAGTGCGGGGTCTGGAGGACCGTTTGCTGAAGTTCGGGGTCTAGAGGACCGTTTGCTGAAGTGCGGGACCCGGAGGACCGTTTGCTTTGAATGGATGTAGATTTTGCTTGATGAGGAAGCAGTGATTCTGTGGCTCACCCCGGACCAAGTTGTTGTCGTGAGTCGTACTTTGATGTTGACTGTATGACTTTGACTTTGGATGGGGAGCGGGCACAGTTGACTGCGGAGTGCTTTGTGCTGGGGATGAATTGTAAAAACTGGTTTTTGAGAAAATAACAGACACCCTACTTTGAGTGGGAGTTTCTATCTTATTTCAGTTTTTAGACATGCCTTAAGGGTGGACCAAATTAATGTGTGCCCAGCTGAGTGTTTGCTGTCGTCGTTTGAGATTCTCTCGTTGCTGGGATTGATCTTTTCTGCAGGTTGAAGGCGTTGGAACGCCTGGGTTCTGTTCTGAACTGACAAAGGCTATTTCTGGAGCATTTTCTACCTAGGACGCGGGCGCTTCCTCTCTTGGAGACGGGACGCGCGCGCCTTGTAGACCGGTGTCGGGAGGCACGCGCCTCTGGGAAGCGAAATTCAAGGTGTATTATTTGCTGACCAAAAGATCCCCCAACAGCTATAATATCAGCTTCTGGTCGGTAATTCGATTCCAACAGCTTTCTTCTGCCATTTTAGAACACCATTTTATTGCCCAATTTTTCTTATAACCTTCTTTCCTATGGCCTCTAACCTTTTTAGTCTTGGTGCCGAGGTTGTCAAGAGTTACGAGAAGGATTTATCGACATTCGTTTATTCTTTCAAGACCCATCCCAAAAATGCTTTCATCAAGATTTTGGATTTCGAATTCTTTTTACTTTGCGAACATTGAATCCGGATTGGGACTTGTTGAAGGCTGCTGCAGCCTTCTGGGATTGTGATAGCCATGCATTCAACTTTTCGGCTAATAAAATGGTGCCGACTGTCAATGATTTTGGGGCCATTTTGGGTATGCCTTTGGCCGGTCGGATTGCCGTCCCTAAGTATCACCGCGGTGTTGTTGATTCTTGGGTTGACCTTTTGAATCTCCCTGTTGGAGAGGTGAAGAAGATGATGCATGGGACCGTTGTTGACATAACTGAGCTTCCGATGTTTTTCAGTTTGCATTCGGAAGATGTCGCGGTTCAATCCTTTAAGAAAAATGCCATGGTTGTCTGCCTTTTCAGCGAGGTTTTTTTTTGTCACTCCTCTGGGTACTGCGGATGCACAGTTGGCTAAAACGTGTTACAGGTGAAAGGACAACGACTCAGCATAATTCCGCTCATTGTAGGAGAGACCTTGCATGGTTTGGACGAATTGCACCGTACGGGCGAGATGCGACGAGGAAGCCCCTTGCTTTTGACCATATGGCTTCGGGAGCATTTCAGGCTTTATGCGTCAGATGGCGACCTTTCTCCTTTTGCTGTTCATAGGCAACGGATGCTGATTAGAGATTTGACTGAAGAGGGTTGGAGGAGATTTTTTGCTTCTCGTCTTACAGCTGACGTTGAGTGGTGCCCTTGGGGTCTTCGCCCTTTTGTGGAGTGGACCTCTGGTTTTCAGTATGTGGTTTTACCCGGGTTGAGAGATTCTTCGTTTTACCAACCAGAGCGGGTTCTGAGGCAATTTGGCCGTCAACAGATAATTCCTTTTCCGAGGAACGGGAGGCTTTGGCCAGTTTCTTATATGGGTACGGACTTCTCGAATGAGCTTCAGTCGTCTTGGGGAGATGATCGTAACCGTTGGGCTTCCGCTCCATTGAACCGGGGTAGTATTTTTCTTCCCGAGAGTTACTTGGATCACCTGCTTGGTACCGTCTTCCGCGGCATTACTTGGGTAGATGCTCTTCGGGCTGAATTGCTAGGAAAGGACTTTGATCCTAGCAGTGCCTTGAGGTACAAGGAGGCTGCTGCTGATGTGAACAACATTCTAACTGACCCTTTCGGTACCCCTTTGGATGAATTTTATGCTCGGAGGCGCTCTGTTGCGCAGAAGGTATCGGTCCGCATCAGTGTTCCTAGACCTCCCAAGAAGAGTAGGATTGATGGTCATTCGGGTGGTCCTTCGAAGGCCAAGAGAAAATTAGATTTTTCCTAGTATCCCCAAGAGATTAAAATAGACCACTTGTTTAGGATTTAATGCTTTATGTCTTTTAATAGCTCAACATTTCCATTGTAATGATCAAAATAATTCAATGAATGAATAAGAATTGCATCTCATTAATTTGGAATGATTTGGGTATTTGTTTATATTTTAGACCGCACCCGAAGGTTGCCTACGTTCCTATAGTGTAGAGGCTCAGGTCTCCATAGTTCAAACGAAGACCATCTTTTTTTTTTTGCGCACCCTGCTTTTTGCCTAGACCGCCCTTTCGGGTTTTCAATCTAGCGGGCTTCTTTTTTGCACGTGCTCTAATTTTTGCCTAGGCCGCCCTTTCGGGTTTTCAACCTAGAGAGCTTTTTTTTTTTTTGATGGTCTTCGTTTATTAGACGTAAAATCTCTTCAACTTGTCGAGGTTGACTTCCTTTGGCAGCTGATCTTCGTCTAAATCCACGAGTCGGACTGCACCGCCGCTTAGTATCTTCTTGACTACGTACGGACCGATCCATCGGGGTCCCCATTTTCCAAGGGGGTTCATGGCATTATGAGGGTGTTGTCTTCGGACCAAATCTCCCACACTGATGTTTCGGGGCTTCACCTTTTTGTTGAAAGCCCTAGCCATTCTTTGTTGATAGGCCCTCGTACGTTCGATTGTCCTTAGCCTTTTCTCGTCGAGTAGGGCTAGCTGTTCATATCGACTTTGCATCCAATCGACTTCATTGACTTGGTTCTCGAGGAGGACCCGTAGGGATGGGACTTCGAGCTCTATTGGGAGTACAGCTTCGGAACCATATACCAGTGCATAAGGAGTTTCTCCAGTCGCTGTCCGTATTGACGTGCGGTAGCCCCATAATGCTAGAGGTAGCTTTTCGGGCCAATCCCTTTCGGTGGAGGCCATTTTCTTCACAATGGTCTCGATTGTCTTATTAGCTGCTTCAACCGCGCCGTTTGCTTGAGGGTGGTATGGAGATGACTTGTGCTTGGTAATCTTCTATTCTATCAGGAGCGCGTCCATCTCTTTCTCAAAGTGAGAACCGTTGTCTGAGATGATTTCATGAGGAACACTGTATCGGCACATGATGTGGGTCTTCACGATTTCGGCTACTTTCTTGGCGTTGAGAACCCGGTAAGCCTGTGCTTCGATCCATTTTGTAAAATAGTCCATGGCTACTAGGACGAAAGATTGTCCATTGCTGCCAGTAGGGTGAACTTTGCCGATGATGTCTATGCCCCATCAAGACAAAGTCCAAGGCGTGGTCATATTGTAAAGCTGTGAGGGTGGAGCGTGCTGTAGATTGGCATGGAATTGGCATTTGGCGCACCTCTTGACTTTCTCGATGCAGTCCCTTTCCATGGTACTCCAATAATAACCCATGCGGAGTATCTTCTTGGTCAACATAAACCCGTTCATGTGGGGCCCACATTCACCTTTGTGGATCTCATGCATTATTTCTTGAGCTTCGGTCTCATTTGCGCATAGGAGATTGATCCCTTCGTGGTGCCTTTTGTAGACTCGGTCCCCAATTAGTACATATCGGGAGGCTAGTCTTTGGAATTCCATTTGGGACTTCTTATTGCTATTCTCGGGATAAGTACCATCCTTGAGGAAATTCATGATATCTGCATACCACGGGGAGTTTGCTTGGACCACGTTGATCTCGATACTCATACAGTATGCCAGACTGTTCCTTCGGGAAATTTTGAAGGGCTTCACCATTTTACCCTCAGGTATTTCGACCAGTGAAGCGATGGTGGCTAGTACATCAGCAAAACGGTTTTTGTCCCTTGGCAGGTAGTTGAAGGTGATTTCTTGAAACTGTTCAACCAACTCCTCGAGATGTTGACCATACCATTGCAGAGTCGAGTCTTGAATCTTCCACTTTCCAGATGTCTGATTGATGATGAGCAAGGAATCACCAAATACTTCTAAACTTGTGACATTTCTCTCGAGGGCTGCTTCGAGCCCCGCTATGCATGCTTCGTACTCAGCGATGTTGTTGGTGGCTTCAAATTCGAGGCGGATAGCGATTGGAGTATACATGTCCTTTAGATCAACAAGTAACATCCCTATGCCATATCCATGCTTATTGGCTGCGCCATCAAAAAAAAGTTGCCACTTATTTTCTTCTGTTGTAGTGCAAATTAAATGCTCATCAGGGAACTGTACATCTTCCCCCTTCACTTCGTCACACGGAAATTCAGCAAGCTGATCACTGAACACTTTCCCCCTGATGGATTTGAGTGTGACGTAAGTGATATCGTAGTCGGTGAGCATGAAATACCATTTGGCTATTCTTGTTGACATGAAAGGCTTCTCGAAGATGTAGCGGAGCGGGTCTACTTTTGCTACCAACTTGATTGCGAAGGCCTCCATGTAATGCTTGAGCTTTTGAGTAACCCAAACCAATGCAGCACAAGACTTCTCTAAGACAGAGTAGTTCTTTTCAGCTCCTTGAAACCGGCGGCTGACAAAGTAGATTGCATTCTCTTTTGTGGAGTCTCGTTGTTCTTGTGCTAACATATCCCCTAGGGCTTCATCATTGACAGTGACATAGAGCAAGAGAGGCTTCTCCTTGTGCGGTGGAACCAAAACTGGAGGGCATGTCAAGTAATGCTTTACTTGGTCGAAGGCTTCTTGGCAAGCATCGGTACATTCTAGAGCCACATTCTTTTTGAGTAGCTTGAAGATCGGCTCACACATGGAAGTGAGTTGGTGCACAAATCGACTGATGTATGGAAGTCTGCCCATAAAACCTTTGATTTCCTTCTGCGTCTTTAGAGGAGGCATATCAATTATTGCCTTGATCTTGGAGGGATCAGCTTCAATTCCCCTCTCAGTGACCATGTAACCGAGAACCTTTCCTCTGACGACCCCAAAAGTGCACTTTGCGGGATTGAGTCTCATTTTGTGTTGTCGAAGTCTTTCAAAGAATTTGCGAAGATCGATAAAATGTTGACCGTTGGTTCCCTTCGAATGGATGATCATGTCGTCTATATAGACCTCGATATCTTTATGAATCATGTCATGGAATAGATCCGTAATAGCCCTCTGGTAGGTAGCCCCAGCGTTCCTTAGTCCGAACGGCATGACTGTCTAGCAGAAAGTGCCCCAAGGTGTTGTGAAAGCTGTCTTGTGTTGGTCCTCTTTGGACATGAGAACCTGATTGTAATCGGCAAAACCGTCCACAAATGAGCGGACTTCATAGTTGGCAGTTGAATCGACGAGCATGTCGATGTTTGGTAGTGGAAAATCATCTTTCGGGGAAGCTTTCTTCAAATCCCGGAAGTCCACACAAACCCGAACCTTGCCGTTTGCCTTTCTGACTGTCACAATGTTGGCTAGCCAAGTCGGATACTCGATGACTTTGATGAAACCCACACTGAGGAGCTTTTCAATCTCTTCTTTGACTTGTAGAGACCATTCTGTCTTGATCTTTCTGAGCTTCTGCTTTACTGGCTTGGCGTCCTCTCTGATCGGAATTCTATGCTCCACGACCTTTTTGTCCAAACCCGGCATGTCTTTGTACGACCATGCGAATACATCCACAAACTCTTTGAGCAGTACAGTCAATCTGTCTTTGTCTTCCCCCTTGAAGAAGCTGCCAATCCTCGTTTCTTTCGGCTCTTCGTCGGTACCCAGATTAACAACATGCAATTCCTCATCAGCCCCTGGACCATTTTCACCACGACAACGAACCTATTGAGCTAGTTCATTTAGGAATGTTATGTTTTCGTGGTCTATTTCATCATAATTTAAATCGTTATTAACTTGTTCATTAAGTTCGTTATTAGTTAATTCATCGTTTATGATGTTTGCAATCTCGGGGTACTCAGAAATATCGAATTTTTCATTAGCAAAGAAAGGAAACACACGCTCGGCTACGGCCTCCATATCCTTTTGGGTGAGGGTATTAGAAACACTCTCGGACTTGAAAGTAAGTGTGAGCCGCTCTTCCTTTGTTGCTGTACGGGGTATGCAACCCATTTCTCGGATCAACAAATCCTTGGATACTATGGGCCCCTTCGTTGAATACCAGTTGTTGATTGGCTCGGAGCCTGGCGGGATCTCACTGATGGTATCCTTTCTGACGACGGTGTCGTAGATGGCGTTGACTTGACAATCATCCATGATGGCAAATTCATCGAACATGGAGGCTAGATCGGATAGTTCTTCCCCCACAGTAATCTCTACCTCGGATTCTATAGTCACTTTCTTGCCCCACCACTCTCGGGGTGACATTGGAGTAGGCTCCCTTTCTTGTGTCGGAATTTCACAATCAGTGAAGATCTCAAGACCGGGCTTTCTAACGCCCTTGTTGTTAACCCATGGTTCGGGAAAGATCATGTATGGAACATCTTCCCCTTGGCGAACAAAATAACTGTTTAGTGTGTTGCGGTAAGGCATCAAGTTAGGGATTTCATATTTTCGAACTTCTTTGCGAGCTCGGGTCTTTTGACTCTTGACTGCTTGCTCGTATTTCAAGTCATCTTCGGTAGGCTCGTATCCCAAACCAAACTTGTTCTTGACAAAAGGAACTTCTACGGGGTGTAATATCCCTTGTTGATGCTTCCCTAGGCCTAGACCAGGAAAGTGATTCATGTTCCTCATCATGCGGAGGATTTTAGGATTGCCGAGGGTCCATTGTCTGTTTCCTCCTTCTTTGTCGATGGTGTTGACGCCGGAGAGAGTGGAATCTTCTATCCCGTGTTGAACTTGGTGAACGGGTTGTCCCCCATTTCTGTGGATGGTGACATTCTCGGCCATGACGGTGACTATCTCATCCCCATTTCTGATCTTGACACATTGATGGAGAGTGGAAGGGACCGCATTGGAACTGTGGATCCATGGTCGGCCCAAAAGCAAGTTGAATTAAGCAGGGACATCAAGTACTTAGAATGGGACGGACATGATCATGCTTCCAAATTCGATATCAACTTCTACCATTCCCATGACTGTACGGGCAGTGCTGTCGTACCCTCTAATGACTTGGGCGAAGGGTTGTAAATCTGAGCCTTTGAGCCCCAGTATGCCCATAACTCGGCTAGGCATTAAGTTGAGTGCAGAAGCACCGTCTACTAGAACTCTTGAGATGGGTCTTCCCCTTGCCCTTACTTTGAGGTAGATGGCTTCATTGTGTTTGGACCCAAATGGCGGGAGGTCCATGTCGGCAAAAGTGATGACATTGCCGAAGTGAATGTGACCTATCATTGCTGTGAGGTCCTCTGGAGTCGTGTCGGGAGAGACTGATGTGTCATCCAAGTTCTTGATTTCAAGGTCTCGGTGTTTCTTTGATGATGCAATAAGGTCCCAGATGGATATGTTGGCTTGCGTCTTCTTGAGTTGTGTTAACAAAGGATCTTCGGGTACGTCGCGTGCTTGCGATCTTTGAGAAGAGGTGTTGGTTGCTGCGGTATTGGGAGGGATTGTGCTCGTTGTTACTCGGCCACTACGAGTGAGCACATTCACGGTCCCGTGTAGCTTCTTCTTCCTATTCTCTAAGACTTCCCTCATAATCTCATCATAAGTCACAACATAACAAGAATTATCAAGTTTATTCATATCATCAGAGCCCTCATTCACAATTGGGATCAAATGAGTGGTTCCTTCAAACACTCCTACCTCTATTACATTGACACCACCCTCATTAGGGATTATTAATTCCTTCTTGTCTATGAGATATTGGATGGTGTTGCGGATGGATAAGCAATCCTCGGTGAGGTGGCCGGTGCATTGGTGGTAGTCACACCATTTGTGGTGGGCATGATTGGGACGGAGCGGTTGTGGTTGCTTGTACCCTAGAAGAGGAGTGATTTGTCGTTAGGCCTATAGAGCTTCGTAGCCCTCGGTGATGGTCATGCCATTGAGAGGAGTGTAGACGCGGTCATTTTGGAACCTCTTGCCTTGTGGTGGAGGGACCTTCTTGTAATTCCCCTTGTCGGTAGTAACGACATTGACAGAAGCCTCTTTGTTTGAATTAGAGGCGGCCTTGTAACGATAGGTAGGAGTGGCCTTCTTAATCTCCTTGAGCAAGTCATCCATGCGTACCCCCGCCTCATACATTTGGGAGAAGTCGGAGTATCAAGCCCCACTTAGGTGGGTGCGGAGATCAATCTTGAGACACTTGAGAAAGATGTCCATTTGATCTTTTGTGTTTGGCCTCTCAACAATTTCAGAGAGCTTGTCATTCCATCTCCTTGTGAAGTCAATGAACGACTCGTTGTCTCTTTGGTTGGTGTTCTCGATCTCTTTCCTTGTGGGCCGGTGAGTGGTGTTGCCTTGATATTGATTTTTGAAGGCAAGCATAGCGGCATCCCAATCAAGACGGACAGTGAGCGGGAGAGTTGCATACCAATCCTTTGCCGCCCCCTCGAGGGTGCGAGGAAAGCATTGAGCCATAACTTTTGGGGAGACCTTCTTTGGAACCATAGCTCAAATGTAACTCTCGATGTGAGCCATCGGGCATGAGTTGCCCTTAAACTTGCTAATGTCGGGCATCTTGAATTTATCGGGGAGAGCGACAATCGTGCTCATGAGGATGGATGACTGATAAAGGCTTGTGTTGGAGCCTTTTCCCATGTTGAGGCCGTCAAATTTCTGATCAATGTAGGCCATGATGGAATCGACCATTTTGGGGTCATTGTTGTCAGTGCTTGGTCCCCCCACTTTTTTGGTACGGGCACTGACATATGGGCTTTCAAACAAACCCTCGGTCCACTCGGATTCCTCATTGTCATTAACCCCCTTGTTCTTGGAGAGCTTGAGGAGCTTGGCTTTCAATTGGTCAACCTCGGCCTCGTAGGCCTCCCTTTGACTGTCGACATGAGCTTGCCACAAGGCTTCTTTGGTTTGAGCCTCGTTGTGGAGAGTGGTGACTTGTTTTTGAAGAGTTTAGACCATGGCAGAGAGTTGCTCGAGAATCATGGCGTTGTTGGTGCTGGAGTCGCCGGCCATTGATGATGCAGAAGCTGTTGGAGTGATCGGTTCACGAACAACCCGGTTGGATGAATTCCTGTAGATGCGGAGAGTACCAATCGGACCTATAATTGGAGAAGTAGCCCTTGTCAGTCTCGGTTCACACTTTCGGTCCATGAAGAGGTTGAGAACACACAGTTGGGCACACGACTCGAACCAAAAAAGACTCTTTTTTTATTATTTTATAAGTCGGAGGGAATGGGTCCCTTTTGGGGTTTCTATGAAGATAATCGAATCGTCACACTAGTATATAGACCATCTCGCGGTCCCATATACTCATCGGATTCCATCGCGTTTGTGAATCCTACATGTGTCGGGATTAAACTAAATTAATGTAGTAAAGCATACATGCGGGGACGGATTTTTTATTTTCGTCCAAAATAACCACTTTTGGGGACGGAATTTTATTGCGTCCATTTCAACAAGTTGGCAGGTATGATTTGAAAACATTAGTTTAGGGAAATCTCGGTACATGGAAACCGACTTGGTCACAGAGTGTTAGACGCTAACTAGAATTATGGACTCAGAGGATTGCCCTGATCCGGATTATGTGATTAAACCCCTGCAATGTTTGTTAGCACGAAATAATAGGAAGAATAGGAAGAACACATGGAAGGAGGGCGATTCTGGAATTTGACGCGGGACGCGCGCGCTTTGGACCATGAAGGTCCGAGGCGCGCGCTTCCCATATCAATTTCCAGAATGCCCAGAAAAGTGAATTATGAACAGAAACACAAGTTTAACCCTCAATCAGTCCCCAGCGGAGTCGCCACTGTAGATACCCCGGGGGCGGAGGCTGCGGCTTTAGGCCAGAGCGCGCGAGCTCATCCTAGGATGTCTAATTGTGTTTTAGAGTCGCCACCCACGTTTTTGAGGAACGCAAGAAAACCTAATGTTTATGAGCCTAAGTTTGATTTACGAAAACAGAGATTCTTTGGGATGAGGGGTTCGGGGGTTAGGTTACGAAATGGGAAGTACTTAAACACCCATTTCGCCCGAGCAAAGTCGGTCTTGTTTGTTCATAATTCACTTTAAAGATAAATGTGTTCTTCCTATTTGAATGATGATAAAAAAGGAGTTTAAAAGTTTAAAATGTAGGGAGATGACTCCTAGGCCAATTCAATGTAATGAAAGGACCATTGGTGTCATGTCCCAAGTGGTTTTGGGGTGATTGCACATTTGATTGAAGAAGAAGAAGAAGAAGAAGAAGAAGAAGAAGAAGAAGAAGAAGAAGAAGAAGAAGAAGAAGAAGAAGAAGAAGAAGAAGAAGAAGAAGAAGAAGAAGAAGAAGAAAGTTTAAGACATTTACCTATAGTATCCTTTAAAGAGAACCTCTTGAAAAGCCTTGAAGAAGAGGTTGAATACTTGGAGAGAGAACTTCTTAGTTGAAAAGGTCTAAAAGAAGAGTCTAGAAAAGAAGTGAGGAAAAGGTCCCTTCCAATGATGGATTGGAGGGGTTTTTATAGTTGAAAGAGGGGAGTTTTTGGAGCCAAACGGAGTCTCCAAGAAATTTTTCCCGAGCAAAATCATGTATAATGAGCAAGGGAGAGATTCTTGGGCAGAATCTGTAACTGACACACCCTAGAAGCGCGCGCATCCCACCTAGGCGGCGGAAGGCGCGCGCGTCTGGCCTCAAGAGGCGGAGGGGCGCGACTCTGAAAAGCAATTTTTGACAGAATGGACTAGAAAGTTAGAACTGTTATTCAGTTTAGTCTTAGGACTTAACGGAGTCCGTCTGGAACATAACCAAAGTAACAGAAACTAACAGAAAACACTTAAAAGAGGGAGAAACACAAAATCAAGTGTGCAATAGGGGTGAGCGGTCCAAGGCGGGGTGTCTACACGGAGTTCCGAGAGAAACCAATCCAAGTACTTATCCGACAAATAGATGCTCCCTCCATCATGACGAAGATTGGTCCAACGATTCATAGTGGTGCCTTTCCCCCAAGCGCGAGCCAAGCTCGTAGAGAACTCCGAGTCCATGAAAGAAATGTCTCGAGGCCGTCCCCCTGACAAGAAAGTGTCCTGCTGTTGACCAAATTGCCGCATTACCCTCCGAGAAAAATAGAAAGAGGAATCCCTCAAACCCGGAAGGACGACCCTGTCGTATCCAAGGGTATTAGCTACGAACCTCCTCACCTTCCAAAAGGATGGGCACTAAGCAATCTCATTAGTCTCTGCTTTAGCAAAAAGATAAGCCCACTCCTCAATGCTGAGACCCTTCACTAACATTCTCCGTCTATGGAAAGTATAAAGAGAATACTCGACCGGAGAGTCCAACAATTTGAAGTGTTCTCTAAGCCAAATGGTCAACAATAATGGACTTCCCCGAGTCATGAAGTCGGTTCGGTGTAACTCATCAAGACCATGAAGGGTCTCCCTCAAGATAAGAGGGATTATGTTGAAGGCCCGTCCTCTAGCTTGCAGAACGATGTCCACGAGCTCCGTATCCGCCATGCCACACTTGCTCATGAAAAGCACGCTTCGAAATAAGCACAATGCCAAGAGGTAGCACTGGGAATCCACGCCGTGGCCGCGAGTCACACGACCTTTAAATCTCCTAGGCAAAGCATGGAGATCGACATAGCGGTTATGAATGTAACTCTGCGCCTCAGGAAGGCCAATACTCAATAAGTCGCTAAGAGACTCCGCCGGTACCTTGTCACAATTAGGAACCGCAATCACCCCAGTCAACGGCATATCCAAGATAGCCGCCATGTCCTCCACGGTAGGGACCATCTCATTAAGTGAAAAGTTGAAGAGATGAGTCGATGGATCCCAGAAGCGTGCAACTCCCTTTAAGAGGTCCCATTCCGGCTTTAGATTCTTCAAGGTGAAAAGAATCTTAAACCCGAACATCTCTGTGAATCTCTCTTGGCGAGGTTTATTGAATGAACGGAAGAACGTTGCTTAATCACCCTTGTAGCGTTCCACTCACGCTAAGTCCAAGGAGAACTCATCAACAATCATTGAGGAAGGGACGGACTTACTTAGGGCCATTGGGAGCGAAAGGTTGAGAATTTTATCCCAAAAGAAAGGTTCCCAGAACTGATTTAAGGCTGCATGGTATTCTAGGACGGACTAGAGGTGTTTATATACAAGTTTGGACACCAAATCCTCGAGGAAAAAGGAGAAACAGCAGCAAAATGAAAGGATGGCTCGTACGAGACATCGATGTCTCGTACGAGGCATCTCCCAAGTCAGAACAACAAAAACACTGCTCAAATCCCAGGTTGCTCGACAAGTCAAAACATGTCCCAATCACCTCAGAAATCCATCCAAAACAGTTCATTCATCACATACAAATAGCCCAACACGAATCCATCTCATAAAATTACCCCTCGTTTGACCAACCGAGCGTGAGTCAATACATTTAAACAGTCAGAAATAAAACTAAAATTAACTAATGTATTATGTGCTAGAGTTAGGAAATAATTGTTGCGTAGGTACAAACCAAAGAAAGGAAAAATTGTCTTCGCCTACGCCGAGGCAACAAATACATCATCAACAAAAGGGGAGAATGGGGGAATCCTAGCTAGGACGTGTTGCCACTGCCACACTATCATCCGTCAGTCCGAGGCCTCTACCCGCAAGAAGCTAGCTCCGCCGTCTGCTGAGCCAACCGTCCGAGTAGCCCCGCTGTCTCTCTCTTCATCCTCTTGGTATAGGCCATAAACTAGGCGAGCCGTCCCTCGACCTCTCTATACTCAGCAATGGGCACATGTTGAGAAGAAACAAATAAAGATATCAAAATTTTCAGATAAATGATGAATAGAAAGATGAAATGGTAAAATGATGGAAATGATGGAAGAAGGGTCATAAATCATACCATGGTCGCGTCGGCAGGAGGTACGAGTTCCTCAGGCATGTCATACTGTGCGGGAAGATCCTCGGTATTTGTAGATACCCCGGGGGGAACCACGGCTTTAGGCTCGAGCGCGTGATGTTACCCTAGGATGTCTAACTTGTTTTAGAGTCGCCACCTATGTTTTGAGGAACATAAGAAAAACCTATTGATTATAGCCTAAGTTTGATTACGAAAACAGAGATTCTTTGTTTTGAGGTTCGGGGGTTAGATTACGAGATGGGAAGTACTGAAACACCCATCTCGCCCAACTTAAGTTGGTCATGCTTGATCAAAATCTACATGAATGAAAATATTCTTCTTCTTCTTCTTTAAGTCATAAAAAAGGGGGGTTTAAAATATGATTTGGAATGTAGGAGATAACCCCTTAACCAACCTCAATGAGATGAGGTGATCATTAGAGTCATGTCCCAAAATGATTTGGGTGATTGCACATTTGTTTAAAGTAAAAGAGAGAGAGGAGATGAAGTAGAAAAGAAAGGAAAAGATGGACTTTTACCTACAATTTGAAGAACTTCAAATGTTGCTTGATGAGATCCTTGGAGAACCTTTGGCAAGTGATTTTTTGTATAGTTTTTGTAAGTTCAATCTTTGGTCTAAGTTTTCGATCCTTGAAAATGGAGGTAAAGAGAGGTTTTTATAGGTGAAAGAGGGGTGTTTTTGGTGCCAAAACTCAGTCACCAAGAAATCCTTCCCGGGCAAAATCCTGTAAATTGAGCAAGGGAGAGAATCCTGGCCAAAAATCTGTAACTGACGCCCAGAGGCGCGCGCTTCCTGCTTTTGGGGCGGGAGCGCGTGCGCCTGGATCCTCCTGTCGGAGGCGCGCGACTCAGAGAAGGCAATTTTGACAGAATGGACTAGAAAGTCAGCCCTGTCGTTCAGTTTAGTCCCTAGACTTAACGAAGTCAGTCAGGAACTTAACGGAAGTGACAGAAACTAACGAGAAACACTTAAAATAGGGAGAAACACAAGATCAAATGTGTAATCGGGGTGAGCGGTCCAAGGCGGGGTGTCTACAGAGCCCCTCGGCGATGTGGATTGCAAAGAAAAACGCGTCGACAAAAGTTAAAAACACCCACCGAGGACATCACCAAGAAAAGGTAAAGACTCGATGAAAGCAGGAATTTGAAATTGCGAGAGATAGTGGTGCGCTCCCTGTGCGAGCAGCTTTTGTTGATAGAGAGGGTGGCATGATCCGTTAGGCGAACCTGCCGGCTGAATGCTTTGAATGAGGCCGTTAGTAAACCTTTTGATGAATCCGTTAGTGAATCCCTTGAATGAGTCCGTTGGTGAACCCTTGTTGACGAATCCGTTAGTGAATCCGTTTGATGAATCCGTTAGTGAATCCCTTGGATGAGTCCGTTGGTGAACCCTTGTTGACGAATCCGTTAGTGAATCCGTTTGATGAATCCGTTAGTGAATCCCTTGGATGAGTCCGTTGGTGAACCCTTGTTGACGAATCCGTTAGTGAATCCGTTTGATGAATCCGTTAGTGAATCCCTTGGATGAGTCCGTTGGTGAACCCTTGTTGACGAATCCGTTAGTGAATCCATTTAATGAATCCGTTAGTGAATCCCTTGGATGAGTCCGTTGGTGAACCCTTGTTGACGAATCCGTTAGTGAATCCGCTTGATGAATCCGTTAGTGAATCCCTTGGATGAGTCTGTTGGTGAACCCTTGTTAACGAATCCGTTAGTGAATTCGCTTGATGAATCCGTTAGTGAATCGCTTGGATGAGTCCGTTGGTGAACCCTTGTTGACGAATCCGTTAGTGAATCCGTTTGATGAATCCGTTAGTGAATCCCTTGGATGAGTCCGTTGGTGAACCCTTGTTGACGAATCCGTTAGTGAATCCGTTTGATGAATCCGTTAGTGAATCCCTTGGATGAGTCTGTTGGTGAACCTTTGTTGACGAATCCGTTAGTGAATCTGTTTGATGAATCCGTTAGTGAATCCCTTGGATAAGTCCGTTGGTGAACCCTTGTTGACGAATCCGTTAGTGAATCCGTTTGATGAATCCGTTAGTGAATCCCTTGGATGAGTCCATTGGTGAACCCTTGTTGACAAATCTGTTAGTGAATCCGTTTGATGAAATATTGCTTTGAAGTATCGTGCCACTTGGAGTCCCACTTGACTTTTTGAATTGTGGGGTGCGGGCACAGTTGATCGCGACCAGAAAAATGTTCCTGCTAGGGATGAAATGTTGAGATTGACTCTTGAGGGGGGTGTGGCACCCGTGATAGAACTTAGGGAGTTCAGAATCCGTGGGAGGACGGCCTACTTTTGAGTGGGAGTTTTTATCCTACTTTCAATTTTTTTTTGACATGCCTTAAGGGCGGACCAGAAGAAGGTGTGCCCAACTGGGTGTCCGAGGACAGGGGCTGTGCCCTGGTTTAGGCCGGAGATCTCTGACAAGGTCCTTTTCTGAGGTGATCTAGCCTGAGAGGCGCGCGCCTTCCTCTGTGGGATTGTGACGCGCGCGCGCGCATTTGAGACCGCTGTCGGGTGGCGCGCGCGTCTGGGAGGCGAAATTCCAGGCTTGACATTTGCTGACCAAAAGAGCCCCCAACAGCTATAATATCATCTTCTGTTCGACCACTTGATTCTCACAGCTCCTTTCTGCCATTCTTGAACATCATATTATTGCTTAACTTTGCTTGTGATCCACATTTTCCATGGCTTCCAATTCTTTTGCCCTTGATGCCAAGGTTGTTAGTGAGTATGAAAAGGACTTGGGCACTTTTGTGTATTCTTTCAAGACCCATCCCAAGAAGGCCTTCATTAAAGACTTCGGGTTCTGAATTATTTTCACCTTGCGGACTTTGAAGTCGGATTGGGATTTGTTGAGAGCTGCCGTGGCTTTCTGGGATTGCGACAGCCATACCTTCAACCTTTCGGCTAATGAAATGGTGCCGACTGTTGATGATTTCGGGGCCATACTTGGCATGCCTTTGGCCGGTCGGATTGCCGTCCCTAAATATCACCGTGGTGCCATCGACTCTTGGGTTGAGTTGCTGAATCTCCCTGTTGAGGACGTGAGGAAGATGTTGCACGGTACCGTGATTGATATAACTGAGTTGCCGATGTTCTTCAGTTTACACTCGGAGGACCCGGTGGTTCAATCTTTCAAAAGGAATGCCATGGCCGTTTGTCTCTTCAGTGAAGAACTGTTTGTCACACCCTTCGGGACTGCGGACGTGCAGTTGGCTGAGATTATTTTGCAAGCTAAGGAGCAACAATTTAGTGTAATCCCTCTTATTGTAGGGGAGATGTTGCACGGCCTTGATGAGTTACATAGGACGGGCAGGATGTATCGGGGAAGCCCTTTGCTCTTGACCATATGGCTCCGAGAACACTTCAGGATTTATTCTCTGGATGGTGATTTGTCTCCTTTTGCTGTTCATAGGAGGAAGTTGTTGATCCGGGATTTATCTGAAGATGATTGGAAGAAATTCTTTGCCTCTCGGGTGACCGTTGATATTGAGTGGTGTCTTTCTTCTTGGGGTCTTCGTCCTTTTGTGGAGTGGACTCTTGGTTTTCAGCACGTGGTTGTACCCGGTTTGAGAGATTCTTCATTTTACCAGCCAGAGCAGGTTCTGCGGCAGTTCGGTCGCCAACAGACAATTCCTTTTCCGAGGGGCGGAATGCTTCGTCCAGTTGCTTACATGGGTCCTGACTTCTCGAGTGAGCTTCAGTCGGCTTGGGGAGATGACCGCAACCGTTGGGCTTTTGCTCCTCTGCATCGGGGGAGTGTCTTCCTTCCCGAGAGCTACTTGGATTATTTATTTGGCACCCTTTACCGTGGCATCACTTGGGTTGATGTGCTTCGTGCCGAGCTGTTGGGAAAGGGTTTTGAGCCTAGCAGCACTTTGAGATATAGGGAGGCTGCTGCTGATTCGAGTAACATTCTTGCTGACCCTTTCGGTACTCCTTTGGATGACTTTTATGCTAGGAGACGTGTCGCAACACAGAAGGTTTCGGTGTGTATTAGTGCTCCTTCGTTACTCAAGAAGAAAAGGATTGAGAGACGATCGGGTGGTCCTTTGAAAGCTAAGAGAAAATTGGATTTTTCTTAGTACCCTAAGAGATTGCAATTAGACCACTTTGTTTTAGGATTTAGTATTTTGATGTCTTTTGTTGCTCAATAAATCCGTTGTAATGGTTTGAATAGTTCATTGAATGAATAAAAATTGCATTTTGTTATTTGAAGTGAATTGGGTATTTTTGATATGTTTTAGACCGCACCCGAAGGTTGCCTACGTTCCTCCAGTTGGGAGGCTCAGGTCTTCGTAGTTCAAACAAACAAAGACCATTTTTTTTTTATTTTTTTTTTTGTGCACCCTGTTTTTTGCCTAGACCGCCCTTGCGGGTTTTCAATCTAGCGGGCTTATTTTTTGCACGTGCTCTAATTTTTGCCTAGGCTGCCCTTGCGGGTTTTCAACCTAGCGAGCGATTTTTTTTTTTTTTTTTTATGGTCTTTGTTTATTAAGCGTAGAACCTCTTGAGCTTGTCGAGGTTGACCTCCTTTGGAAGCTGGTCACCATCTAAATCCACGAGCCGGACTGCACCACCGCTTAGTATCTTTTTGACCACGTACGGACCGATCCATCGGGGTCCCCATTTCCCCAGGGGATTCATGGCATTAGGAGGATGTTGTCTTAAGACCAAATCTCCCACATTGATGTTTCGAGGCTTCACCTTTTTGTTGAAAGCTCTTGCCATCCTTTGCTGATACGCCCTCGTGCGTTCAAGTGCTCTTAACCTTTTCTCGTCGAGTAAGGCTAGCTGTTCGTATCGACTTTGCATCCAGTCGACCTCGTTGACTTGATTCTCGAGGAGGACCCGTAGAGATGGGACTTCAAGTTCGATAGGGAGTACGGCTTCAGAACCATAGACTAATGCATAAGGAGTTTCTCCTGTTGCGGACCGTATTGATGTGCGGTAGCCCCACAATGCTAATGGTAGCTTCTCGGGCCAATCCCTTCCTGTTGAGGCCATTTTCTTGACGATGGTCTCGATGGTTTTATTTGCTGCTTCAACCGCGCCATTTGCTTGGGGACGGTAAGGAGATGACTTGTGCTTGGTGATCTTGTATTCTACCAAAAGTGCGTCTGTCGCGACCCCGGACCCCGCGGGCCCGAGATCGCGAGCTGGACGTCGACTTAAACCATAAACTCTAAAATAATGGAGATAAAAATTTCCTTTTATACCCAAAGGATGATAACACAAGGTTTTGTAAATCAATTTGAACAACAAAGTAAAACTAGTATAAACTCCATAAGCTTATACACCAAAGTTACAAAATATACAATTCTTAATAACGTCAATAATGGTAGAACTATCCCCAAAAGGTTATACATTTAAATAATGTAAACCGATCCATAACAACCTGCCCCAAAATCTCAATCCTCTCGACGTCCTCCTCGATCCGCGAATCCTAATCCTTTTCCTCCTGGGGGGGGGGTTAAGGAAAAACAAAGATGGAAATAAACGGGGTGAGATAAAATCTCAGTAAGTTACTAATGCAACTACATGACATGCTATAACGCACTAAGAAATAAACAATGATAAATATCACATAGCATGTAACAAATAACAGTCAACAGGTAGCAGCGGAAAGTAAACACATAACAAAGGATATTAGCCAAGGTTTCCCAACTGGTAGAACCAATAAAAGGATCGCTGCGCAGCTTAATCAATCAACCAATCCATATCTTCACAGCAGCATAAAAGCCGAAGAGAAAACCCCGATCAGAAGCGACCAATCAACCCATCAATCAAACAAACCATCTTCATAGTAGCATAAAAGCTAAAGAGAAACCCGGTACCGGAACCAATAACAATGTAAAGTGCCACAAGGGGCGGGAGCCATGCCACAAAGTCATGCTCCAAAACGATTAGCTAGAATACCCACAACGGAGCTAGCTCATCCCAACCAAGGCCAATCTGGATGAGGACAGAAGGACCAATGGGCGATGCTACACTGGACTTGGCTCGTGCCATTATAGCATTATCCATTGCCTGACTCGATACACAATTAACCAGCTGGACTTTCAATAAATGCTAAGTAATAAATACTAGCTTAATTAAACAATTTAGGGTTCCCAAGTAGGGAACCATACCAAATAATCACCATAAGGATGCAACGGTTACTCATGAAGAGTTTAACAACAACAATAACAAGAATTTCTCATAAAGAGCACAACAACGATAAAAGGAATTTCCCATAAAGAGCACAACAACGATAAATGGAATTGCTCATAAGGAGCTCAACAACAATGATTAATAGAATACGATAATTCTATAAAGAGGAACCATACCAGATACATTCCAAAGGTGATACCCACAAATTGTTCATAAGGAACACAACCCAAACGAATCCAAAAGATTACCCTTATTAGAACATGATCACGACCGGACTAAACCCTACACTTTGGTGTTCAATAACAACCCTCTAGGTACTATAGGACATCGCCTAAAACCTAGACCAAGTCTTACTCGAAAATCAATTCGTTTGGAACAATCACGAACACATCATGAGATGCCCAAACATATACCAAATGATCATCACAAAGATAAGTCAAACTAACAATACCTCAATAAGATGTCCCAAAATCCCAATTAACACTTAATTAATTTCAAACACAAACTTGATCACAAGGGACCCAATTCTATCACTAGAGTGTACTACAATGTTCACTAAGGTCGACTAGAAGGACACCCAAGACTTAGACCAAAACGCATTCCTCAATCACACAAATTAACAAATGAAAACTTTCAGAAGTTATGTGCGGCCGCCCACAAGGGACTGTGCGGTCGCCCAAAAAGCCCTCAAACAAGAACAAAAGCTTTCAGATAGATGTGCGGTCGCCCAGACATTTTTGTGCGGCCGCCCAATGTTCTGAACTACTGGAAATCGGGAAGAACAACTGGGTTCTTACAATTTCAAACCCAAAACACATTTCAACCAAAATCCAACCTTCTAACTAGCATACTAATGTACCAACACAACTAATAAGTCAAAAAAGACTCATATAATAACATTTAACAACCAAAACCAAGAATCAAACCCAACATTCAAGATTTTACCATTTTTTATCAAAACTCAAAATAAATTCCCAATAAATTCCAAACAAATTCAAAACTCAACCAAACTTCAAATATAACACATCAAACATTATCTAGACATGATATGAACATTTTAGCATCAAAATGGGGGAAAAGTAACTTACTTGAAAATTCTCAAAGATGACGGAATTCAATTCTTTTTGATTCTACGCGATCCTATCGACGATCTAAACAAGTTTCACGTTTTAAGAAATGAGAGATTATGAGAGGAAGATGGAGAAAATGAAGAGAGAAGGAAGAAGATGAGAAAACTTACCTTTTGAAGAGAGAGAGAGAGAGATTGAGATGGGAGAGATGAGGGGAAGAGTGAGGGAGGTGAGGGAGGAGAGTAGGGAGGGAGTAGGAGAATGTTTTAAAAGAATTTACACTAAGGCCCCCTCTTCTACTAACAGCAATGCTTACTCTCCCTACTAACAATTAAGACCCAACAATACTACACTAACCCAAATAAAATGCTAGGCATAAATATTATGAAACATAAAATGCACACATAAATATTTAAATAAATAATAATTTAGATAAATAGATAAGCAAATAAATAAATAATAAATATTTATTACCAATAAAATAGAGCCTAGTTTTCGGGTCGTGACATTCACTCCCCCTTAAAGAAAATTCGACCCGAATTTTAACGAGACTTACCCGAAAGACCAAATAGCTACGGATACGATAGTTCCGCCATTTCTCAAATTCCTCCATTGTCCAATCTAACCCACTATAAGGAAAGCTTAAATAATGATCACAATACCACGACCTCCCGCACATAACTTCCTTCAATCATAACCTTCACTACTAATTAGAATCCATAATCAAAATTGGAGAATCCCAATTCCTCCCAACATAACTCTCGAGATATCCCAAGCTCACCTTACTCATAACCTTACTTACACTGCAAAGGTGTTTCCTTTTGTAAATCGTATACCTAGTAGTATCCCCCATAAATTCAAAACATCACCATCCCGAGCCTAATTAGCTTTTAAAATATAAAAGGCTAAAGAGATTTCTATTTCCACAATATTCATCGAAATGGCTATATCTCTAAGGATTACCATTTTGGTGCTTTCGCCTTAGATGGTACCTTAAACTAGAGGTACAATGTAAACCCAAAATTTTAATACAAAATGTTTACTTAAATCCATGTCACAGTACCATCATCACATTACTTCAATCTTTGAAAGCTTAAAACAATTACAAATACTCAGTGGTCCGAAAAATAATCCAATTTTTATTGTCAAGGGATTTCCTCTAATTCCCTTGCTTGAATTAATAATCCGCGCTTAAATACCCCAAAGAAGTTTAGCAATCCCTACATCTCCAACAGTTGACCCACATTAGACTTTCACGTATACATTCATTAACTTAAAGATACTTAGGCTTAATAATACTGACATCATAATAAACCCATTAGCTAGTCACATTTCAACTGACCCAATACCAAATCATAGTATTCTTCAATATGCCCAAGTATTTATACCCAACTTTCTTCACATATTTGTAATCCAAAACAAGAAATGCCACCAAGACAAGATTTAGAACCATAGAACAACCATTTAACTAAACTCAAAATGCCTTTAATATAGGTCGCAAATTTATTATTCTCCCGAAATGTGCTTAGTCCTTTCAAACTTAACGCGCTCGCCACTATTGATGATTATAACTTCCATAATATACTCATATCCCATAACACATCATGCTTTTCTTCATACTATCCAATTCCGATGCGCTCACGGAGATGTACTAAAAGTGACCAAAATTTTCCTTAAGAGATCCTCATTGAATTCTCAACTCCTATAACCTAACCGATACAGTATGGATATTGATCTAAATTTTAGCACTACAACCTTGTACCATAACAACTCAATTTAACCCAAGGTTCTCCCCAATTACTAGGTACTATTCAGAAATAAAATAGAAACTTTTACAAACGATAAATACCCCCAACAATTGTTATAGACATCCCATTGTCACCCACCTAAGTTATGTATTCAAATCCCATATAAGAAAAGGTGAGTATAATTATTCCCAAAAGGGACGGTCTCAAAACAATTTTAGGAAATCAGGAATAAAGAATATAATAATCTTCCAACAACAATAGACTAAAGCAACAGTAACATCAAGATCTCGTAATAGCAACATGGCTAATTTAGCAGGTGAGACATAACCATACTTAAGCACATAAGACTTCATCAGATACCCTAAACTTCTCCATAGGAGTAGACACCTACTACACACATAAGTCGAAGACTCAGAAGAAATAAATGCAACTAAATGCACCGAAACATATAAATGCGATGATCCTAAAATGCACGCGCTCGCTCTCACGACGCAAAATAATACGTCCTGAAATTTATCCGTTACCTGGTGAGTGCTGATTGATCGCATTTACTCTACCCTATACCTTAGGGTTCCCCGAAGCATCCCTCTTCTGACCCAGTGAAGTACTGGTTCCTGTTCCTGATGATTGAACCTTAAACCTCGGACAATCTTTTATGAAGTGACCCAGTTGACCACAATTGATACATTTTCCCTGCTTCTTCCAACACTTATCCTCCAAATGGCCTTCCCTCTGACAGTAAGTGCAAAGCCACCTACTTTGTTTCCCTTGTTTCCCCGAAGTAGTACCCGGATTCCCTAGCGCGGTTTGTTCCTTAAACTGAGATGGTGCTCCCAAATTACCTCGGTTATCTGAACGGTGTTGTGGTTGAGATTTAGCATGGCTTACTTGTTTACCCGTATTTGCAACCTCGTTCTTCCTCTTATGCTCCCCAATATCTTTCTCGATCAAGTATGCCCGGTCTACCGCATCCTGGAAGGTCACAATCCTCTGGGCTATAAGCTGAGTACGGACAGAAGTCTTCAAACCCCGAATGAATCTCATGGCTTTCTGCTCCTCAGTCCTCACAAGATAGTCACAATACCGGGCTAATTCTGTGAACTTAGCCGAGTATTGAGCTATAGACAACGAACCTTGCTCCAAGTTGAGTAGCTCGATCTCCTTTCGGTTCTGATCCACTACTGGAATGAAATGCTCCTTGAACTTTCGCACAAATAATTCCCATGCATACACGGTGTGAGTATCATCCCAACTCGCTTTAACACCCTTCCACCAATGCTCGGCGGCACCTACAAGTTTATAAGCCGTAAACCGGACCTTGTCTTCATCGGTGCAACCAAAGACATCATAAATTTTCTCCATCGACTCAATCCATAGCTCGGCCTTCCTTACATCGGGTTTCCCATTGAACTCAACCGGTTTCAATTTCAGAAATTGTTCCAATCCGTAGCGGGGTGGTGGTGCTTGTTCTACCCTCGGACCTTGATCATGTATGGCCTTCATGGACGCCTCAAACATGCCCTGAAACATTGCACGGGCTTCATCCCTTGTTTCATTCTGATTTGCATTACCGGTATTACTTTCACCATTTCTCCTTCGAGCCATTTCAAACAAGTACCTGCATAAAACAACAATTGTTACTCACTCCGAACACACTACCCTCCTAAGTCATACTAATCCACCTATACTTATACATAGAGCTAAACCGTAGCTCTGATACCAACTCTAAAATAATGGAGATAAAAAATTCCTTTTATACCCAAAGGATGATAACACAAGGTTTTGTAAATCAATTTGAACAACAAGTAAAACTAGTATAAACTCCATAAGCTTATACACCAAAGTTACAAAATATACAATTCTTAATAACGTCAATAATGGTAGAACTATCCCCAAAAGGTTATACATTTAAATAATGTAAACCGATCCATAACAACCTGCCCCAAAATCTCAATCCTCTCGACGTCCTCCTCGATCCGCGAATCCTAATCCTTTTCCTCCTGGGGGGGGGGGGGGGTTAAGGAAAAACAAAGATGGAAATAAACGGGGTGAGATAAAATCTCAGTAAGTTACTAATGCAACTACATGACATGCTATAACGTACTAAGCAATAAACAATGATAAATATCACATAGCATGTAACAAATAATAGTCAACAGGTAGCAGCGGAAAGTAAACACATAACAAAGGATATTAGCCAAGGTTTCCCAACTGGTAGAACCAATAAAAGGATCGCTGCGCAGCTTAAACAATCAACCAATCCATATCTTCACAGCAGCATAAAAGCCGAAGAGAAAACCCCGGTCAGAAGCGACCAATCAACCCATCAATCAAACAAACCATCTTTATAGTAGCATAAAAGCTAAAGAGAAACCCGGTACCGGAACCAATAACAATGTAAAGTGCCACAAGGGGCGGGAGCCATGCCACAAAGTCATGCTCCAAAACGATTAGCTAGAATACCAACAACGGAGCTAGCTCATCCCAACCAAGGCCAATCTGGATGAGGACAGAAGGACCAATGGGCGATGCTACACTGGACTTGGCTCGTGCCATTATAGCATTATCCATTGCCTGACTCGATACACAATTAACCAGCTGGACTTTCAATAAATGCTAAGTAATAAATACTAGCTTAATTAAACAATTTAGGGTTCCCAAGTAGGGAACCATACCAAATAATCACCATAAGGATGCAACGGTTACTCATGAAGAGTTTAACAACAACAATAACAAGAATTTCTCATAAAGAGCACAACAACGATAAACAGAATTTCTCATAAAGAGCACAACAACGATAAACGGAATTGCTCATAAGGAGCTCAACAACAATGATTAATAGAATACGATAATTCTATAAAGAGGAACCATACCAGATACATTCCAAAGGTGATACCCACAAATTGTTCATAAGGAACACAACCCAAACGAATCCAAAAGATTACCCTTATTAGAACATGATCACGACCGGACTAAACCCTATACTTTGGTGTTCAATAACAACCCTCTAGGTACTATAGGACATCGCCTAAAACCTAGACCAAGTCTTACTCGAAAATCAATTCGTTTGGAACAATCACGAACACATCATGAGATGCCCAAACATATACCAAATGATCATCACAAAGATAAGTCAAACTAACAATACCTCAATAAGATGTCCCAAAATCCCAATTAACACTTAATTAATTTCAAACACAAACTTGATCACAAGGGACCCAATTCTATCACTAGAGTGTACTACAATGTTCACTAAGGTCGACTAGAAGGACACCCAAGACTTAGACCAAAACGCATTCCTCAATCACACAAATTAACAAATGAAAACTTTCAGAAGTTCTGTGCGGCCGCCCACATGGGACTGTGCGGTCGCCCAAAAAGCCCTCAAACAAGAACAAAAGCTTTCAGATAGATGTGCGGTCGCCCAGACATTTTTGTGCGGCCGCCCAATGTTCTGAACTACTGGAAATCGGGAAGAACAACTGGGTTCTTACAATTTCAAACCCAAAACACATTTCAACCAAAATCCAACCTTCTAACTAGCATACTAATGTACCAACACAACTAATAAGTCAAAAAAGACTCATACAACAACATTTAACAACCAAAATCAAGAATCAAACCCAACATTCAAGATTTTACCATTTTTTATCAAAACTCAAAATAAATTCCAAACAAATTCAAAACTCAACCAAACTTCAAATATAACACATCAAACATTATCTAGACATGATATGAACATTTTAGCATCAAAATGGGGGAAAAGTAACTTACTTGAAAATTCTCAAAGATGACGGAATTCAATTCTTTTTGATTCTACGCGATCCTATCGACGATCTAAACAAGTTTCACGTTTTAAGAAATGAGAGATTATGAGAGGAAGATGGAGAAAATGAAGAGAGAAGGAAGAAGATGAGAAAACTTACCTTTTGAAGAGAGAGAGAGAGAGATTGAGCTGGGAGAGATGAGGGGAAGAGTGAGGGAGGTGAGGGAGGAGAGTAGGGAGGGAGTAGGAGAATGTTTTAAAAGAATTTACACTAAGGCCCCCTCCTCTACTAACACCAATGCTTACTCTCCCTACTAACAATTAAGACCCAACAATACTACACTAACCCAAATAAAATGCTAGGCATAAATATTATGAAACATAAAATGCACACATAAATATTTAAATAAATAATAATTTAGATAAATAGATAAGCAAATAAATAAATAATAAATATTTATTACCAATAAAATAGAGCCTAGTTTTCGGGTCGTGACAGCGTCCATTTCTTTCTCAAAGTGAGAGCCGTTGTCGGAAATGATTTCATGAGGTACGCCGTATCGGCACATGATATTAATCTTTACAAATTCGGCCACTTTCTTGGCGTTGAGGGTTCGATAAGCTTGTGCTTCGACCCACTTTGTGAAGTAGTCGACTGCCACTAGGACGAATGACTGCCCATTGCTTCCAGCAGGATGAACTTTACCGATGATGTCTATCCCCCAACAAGAGAAAGGCCAAGGTGTGACCATGTTGTAAAGTTGTGACGGTGGAGCATGTTGCAGATTAGCGTGGAATTGGCACTTGGCACACCTTTTGACTTTCTCGATACAGTCTCGTTCCATAGTGCTCCTATAGTAACCAATGCCAAGTATCTTCTTGACTAGCATAAACCCATTCATGTGGGGTCCACATTCTCCTTCGTGCACTTCACACATTATCTCTTGAGCTTCGGCCTCATTGGCGCATAAGAGATTGATCCCATCGTGGTGCCTTTTATAGACTCGGTCCCCAATCAGTACGTACCGAGAGGCTATCCTTTGCAGAGCTGCTTGAGACTTCTTATTGCTATTCTCGGGATAAGTGCCTTCTTTGAGGAAGTTCATGATATCCGAATACCACGGAGAGTTTGTTTGCATCTCGTTAATCTCGATACTCATGCAATATGCCGGACTGTTCCTTCGAGCAATTTTGAAGGGCTTCACCATTTTCCCTTTGGGCATTTCGACTAATGAAGCTATAGTGGCCAGTGCATCGGCGAAGCGATTCTTATCCCTTGGTAGGTAGTTGAAAGTGATCTCTTGGAATTGTTCAACCAGTTCTTCAAGGTGCTGACCATACTGTTGGAGAGTCGGATCTTGGGTTCGCCATTTACCCGATTGCTGATTGATAAAGAGTAAAGAATCGCCGAATACTTCTAGTTCTGTGATGTTTCTGTCGAGAGCTGCTTCGAGCCCCGCTATACATGCTTCGTACTCGGCAATGTTGTTGGTAGCTTCGAATTCCAGGCGGATGGCAATGGGAGTGTAGATGTCTTTTGGATCGACAAGCAATACCCCTATGCCAAAACCGTGTTTATTGGCGGCACCATCGAAAAAAAGTTGCCACTTAATTTCCTCGGTTGCAGTACAAATTAAATGCTCATCGGGGAACTGTACGTCTTCCCCCTTCACTTTGTCACACGGGAATTCGGCAAGCTGGTCACTGAACACTTTCCCCCTGACGGATTTTAGTGTGACGTAAGTGATATCATAGCCGGCGAGCATGAAGTACCATTTAGCTATTCTTGTTGACATGAAAGGCTTCTCAAAGATGTAGCGGAGCGGGTCCCCCTTTGCTACTAGCTTGATCGGAAAAGCTTCCATATAGTGTTTGAGCTTTTGAGTGACCCAAACCAATGCTGCGCATGACTTCTCTAAGTCAGAGTAATTCTTTTCGCCTCCTTGGAATCGGCGACTGACAAAATAAATGGCGTTCTCCTTTGTGGACTCTCGTCGCTCTTGTGCTAACATAGCCCCTAAGGCTTCATCATTGACAGTGAGATAGAGCAACAGAGGTTTCTCCTTGTGCGGCGGAACTAGAACAGGAGGGCACGTCAAGTAATGCTTCACTTGGTCGAAGGCTCTTGGCACGCGTCGGTCCATTCTAGAGCCACATTCTTCTTGAGTAGCTTGAAGATTGGCTCGCACATGGAAGTGAGTTGGTGCACAAACCGACTGATGTATTGTAGTCTGCCCATGAAACCTTTAATCTCTTTCTGCGTCTTTGGATGAGGCATGTCAATGATTGCCTTGATTTTGGAGGGGACTACTTCAATTCCCCTTTCAGTAACCATATAACCAAGAACTTTGCCTCGAATAACCCCAAACGTACACTTTGCAGGGTTGAGCCTCATCTTGTGTTGACGAAGCCTTTCGAAGAACTTGCGGAGGTCGATTAAATGTTGGCCATCGGTCCCTTTGGAGTGAATGATCATGTCGTCCACATAGACCTCAATTTCTTTGTGAATCATATCGTGGAACAAGTCTGTCACGGCTCTTTGGTAGGAAGCCCCTGCGTTTCTTAACCCAAATGGCATGACTGTGTAGTAAAAGGTACCCCACGGTGTTGTGAAGGCTGTCTTATGTTGATCTTCTTCAGCCATGAAAATCTGATTGTACCCAGCGAACCCATCCACGAATGAGCGAACCTCATAGGCAGCAGTGGAGTCGACCAGCATGTCGATATTAGGGAGTAGAAAATCATCCTTTGGGGAAGCTTTGTTTAAATCCCGGAAGTCTACACAAACTCGAACCTTGCCGTTTGCCTTCCTGACTATCACAATGTTGGCTAACCATGTCGGATACTCGATAACCTTGATGAAACCCACACTGAGGAGCTTCTCAATCTCTTCTTTGACCTGCAGAGACCATTCTGGCTTGATCTTTCTGAGCTTCTGTTTTACTGGCCTGGCATCTTCTCTGATCGGAATCCTGTGCTCTGCTACCTTTCTATCCAAACCCGGCATGTCTTTGTATGACCATGCGAACACATCCACGAACTCTCGTAGTAGTGCAGTCAATCTGTCTCTGTCGTCCCTCTTGAAGAAGCTTCCAATCTTAGTTTCTTTAGGCTCTTCTTCGGTACCCAGATTAACAACATGCAATTCTTCGTCAGCCTTTGGACCATTCTCACCACGACTACGGACTTGTTGAGCAAGTTCATTTAAGTATGTTATGTTTTCATGGTCTATTTCATCATAATTTGAATCGTTATTAACTTGTTCATTAAGTTCATTATTAGTTAATTCATCATTTATGATGCTTGCAATCTCAGGGTACTCGGAAATATCAAATTCTTCATTAGCAAAGAAAGGAAACACACGCTCGGCTATGGCCTCCAAATCCCCATGGGTGAGGGTATTAGAGACACTCTCGGACTCGAAAGTAAGTGTGAGCTGCTCTTCCTTTGTTGCTGTGCGGGGTATGCAACCCATTTCTTGGACTAAGAATTCCTCGGATACCACGGGCCCTTTCGTTGAATACCAATTGTTGATCGGCTCGCTGAGAGTCTTGTTTATGATGACGGTGTCATGGATGGCGTTAACTGGCATTCATTCATCATGGCAAGCTCTTCGAACATGGAGGCTAAATCTTTCAATTCTTCCCCCACGGTGATTTCTGTCTCGGATTCTATAGTCATCTTCCTTCCCCACCATTCACGGGGCGACATGGGAGTTGGTTCCCTTTCGGATTTCTGGATCTCACAATCGGAGAAGATTTCGAGGCTGGGCTTTTTGACACCCTTATTGTTAACCCATGGCTCGGGAAAGATCATGTATGGAACGTCTTCCCCTTGGCGGACAAAATAACCATTCAACGTCTTGCGGTAAGGCCTTAGATTAGGGACTTCGTAACGACGGCCTTCTTTACGAGCTCGGGCCTTTTCGTTCTTGATTGTTTTCTCTTGTTTCAAGTCTTCCTTGGAAGGCTCGTACCCCAAACCGAATGTGTTCTTGACAAATGGGACTTGCACGGGATGTAGGATTCCTTGTTGATATCTCCCTAAGCCTAAACCAGGGAAGTAGTCCATATTCCTCATCATGCGGAGGACTCTGTGATTGCTAGGGGTCCATGATCCGTTTCCCCCTTCTTTATCAATGGCGTTGTATGAGACGCCGGAGAGAGTGGAGTCTGGTAAACCATGCTGAACTTGGTGGACGGGCTCACCTTTTCTGTGGATAGTGACGTTTTCAGCCATGACGGTCACTATTTCATCACCATTCGGATCTTGACACATTGGTGGAGAGTTGATGGTACAGCATTAGCACTGTGAATCCATGGTTGTCCCAAAAGTAAGTTGAACGAGGCCGGGATATCAAGCACTTGGAATGGAACGGACATGACCATGCTTCCAAACTCGATGTCTATTTCGATCATACCCATGACTGTACGGGCGGTGTTGTCATAACCTCGGATTACTTGAGTAGAAGGCTTCAAATCGGAATCCTTAAGCCCCAGTATGCCCATGATTCTGCCAGGCATGAGATTGAGTGCGGAACCACCGTCCACTAAGACTCTTGAGACGGGCCTCCCCCTTGCTCGTACCTTGAGGTAAATAGCTTCGTTGTGGTCGGAACCAAATGGTGGAAGGTCCATATCGGCAAAGGTGATGACGTTGCCAAAATGAATGTGACCAATCATTGCCGTGAGGTCCTCAGGAGTAGTTGTAACACCCCGAATTTTCTTATAATATCTGAGCATTTAATGGCATTAAATATCCATAAATAACAATAATAAATACTTCAATTTAGGGTTCACAACGGCCCCTTATTTAACCATAAATTCAAAACAATAGCGGAAGCGTAACTTAAACTTGTCTTGGTAGGTAAACAACCCTAACCATCAATGTACTTCGACTTACATCAAGATAAATAAACGTACTTAAACTACTAAATTAAGAATCTTCAGTCCACCGTCTTCCTACGGCTGCTTTCTTTGTCTTGTCCTTCTACTTAAATCCTGAAAACAAAATTTATAGAGAAGGGATGAGCGAACGAATGCTCAGTAAGTTCATACGTGGCCTCTCCGGTTACTAAGGAGAGACGACCAGAACGAATACTTTGAATAACTTTTACAAAGATAGGTTCAGTTACTTTTGGATTCAAGACTGCAGAACAATACAGTCATATTACTTTTCAGATTTTACTTTCAAGGGATTATGGCACTACAATCCAAAGGGATTCATTCAAATTCCGTCAATTCCTTGGTAACGTACATTATAACCTCAATGCCAAAGGTACAATTCGTCCACCTAGCTTCTTCAACCAATAGTGTGGGTCGTAACATATATGGTATCCACACACATATGCTCGGGGTCTAGAATTATCCTTGTAATCAGACAATTCCTGAGAGAAGGCATGTGATCACTCATGCAATCCCTAGTTTTAAGGACGAGTCTTTTCTAACTGGACTGTCCGTCAATGTCTTTTCTAACTGGACATTGGATGCCTTAACGAGTAAGTGGTTAACTTACAAGTTAAAATGAGAACATACCATGGTACAAGTATGTGATACAAGTTTCAAACTTCGATACTTAGTAGATCGATGGGGACATCACTAAGTATAGATTCTTTCAAGGAACGTTCAATAACGCAGATTTCATTCAAATACTATCATGCCATACTGATAGCTAACTTTAGAAAGATACGGAATTCCAATAAACAGGAGTTCAAATACTGTAAGGAACGTAATCCCTTACCTGAATTGCTTTTCCTCGCAATCTCCTCTCCGTGCAAATCTACAAGGCACGGAGTAATTTACTTTAGTACTCTCTACATTGTTAACTATTTCTACTTAGTTAACTGAGAGATGCGTTTTAACTTCTTTACTTCATTACTTCTTTTCTTACGTTTAAGTTTCTGACTTTGATTTACGAGTCAGTCCTTTAACTTTGATATAATTGCAATTAAGTCCTCTGACTTTGGGTTAATTACAATTTGGTCCCTCAACTTTGGGTTAATTGCAAATTGGTCCTTCAACTTTGGATTAATTGCAATTTAGTACTTCAACTTTAGTTCACTTACAAATTAGTCCTTCAACTTTGGATTAATTGTAAATTAGTCCTTCAACTTTAGTTTAATTGTAAATTGGTCCTTCTCTTTGGATTATTATCATTCAGTCCTTCAACTTTCCTTCAATTACAGGAAGGTCCTTTGACTTTGGTTTTGTTCATAAGGTCCCCTAAGTTTCTGTTTTTAATCACTTAGGCCCCTCTAACTTCAAAGTTTCCTTTTTATTTCTTCTAACTATTAATTCTTTTCAGTTTAGTCCTTTTCCGTTAGGAAACTAACTGAAACTTCTAATCTCTTCCTTTCTCGTTAACTTTTTAACTTTCAAGGTCTTCCAAGTACTTATTCTATTTCCTCAAGTTAGTTTTCCAACTTTTTAACGATTCTTATAAAGATTTCGTTTTCTTTCCATTAGCAACTTAACGAAAACACTAACTTTCCGTCCCAATTCTTAACATCTTCAATCAAGAATCAACACCCAAGTTAGGTCATCATTGCCGAATCATACTTCATCAAGATCCTTTGATTTTGATCAATTTTTCTAATTCTTTAAATTTTTCTAATTTCCCAAACATCAATATTATTCACAATACACTTAACAAGGATCATTTAAATCAACAAAAATAATTTCCAATGGCCTAGGGCCATTCGGCCGAAACATGTTCATGGGGAATCCATATTTTTTTTCTTCTTTTGATAAACCCAATTCAACCTCAATGATTTATATGTTCAAATCCCAAGTCATTGTATAATATAAATCAATTCAATTCATGATTATATAATCAATCAATAAATAAATTAGGCATGAAGATCCTTATTTCACCATAGCAACTTGATTAAATCAATTCTCCTTTTAGGATTTTACTAATAATTACTATCATTCAAAAACCCTAATATTTGTATTCTTAAACCATGCATAACTTAGGATTTATTAATCCGAATTCAATGAAACAAATTTTGGAGAGTAGGATTTAGCATTACCTTGAGAATGATCGGATTGTATCTCCAAAACAATGGCCGGAAAATCTCTACTCCCTCCTCCTAGTGTTCGGCCGGCGGCTATAGGGTAGAACTAGGGTTTGTTTTCCTTTTTTTTTTTTTTTTGAGTTTATGATAATAAAGAATTCCTAAGTTGACTAACTCAAGAATTTATACTTTGGATTGATTCCTAATTGGGTTGGGTTTACTAATACAATTTTTGGGCCAATCTAAATTCCTTGGGCCCACTTCTTTCAATTACTTTGTGACTCTAATTATTGTTTAATTAAATTAGAAAAACCGAATTTAAAATAAAATAAATAAGGAAAAAAATATTCCGGTTATTACATTCTTACCCCCTTAAAAGAAGTTTGTCCTCAAACTTTGATAATTCTTAATCCGAGAAGATGTCCGGGTACAATTCCCGCATTTCACTTTCTTGTTCCCATGTCGCTTCTCTTTCTGAGTGATTGCTCCATTGCACTTTTACATAGGGAACCGTACGTTTTCTTACGACCTCGTCTTTTCTGTCGACGATCTTGATTGGTCGTTCATCGTACGTCAAATCTGCCCGAACTCTTAACTGCTTGTATTCTATCACATGACTCGGATCATGAATATACTTCCTTAGCATGGAGACATGGAACACATTATGCACTCCAGCTAATACCGGCGGTAACGCCAATCGATAAGCCACTTCCCCGATCTTATCAAGGATTTCGAACGGTCCTACATATCGCGGACTTAACTTTCCCTTAATCCCAAAACGTATAACTCCCTTCGTAGGCGATATCTTTAGGAATACTCGATCCCCTGGCTGAAATTCCAGTTCTCGCCTTCTATTGTCTGCGTAAGATTTCTGCCTACTTTGCGCAGTCTGTAGCCACTTTCGAATCTTTTGTACCTTATCCGCCGTGACTTGTACGAGTTCCGGTCCACTTAACTTCCTCTCACCGACTTCATCCCAACACGCCGGTGATCTACACTTCCTCCCATACAACGCTTCATATGGAGCCATCCCAATGCTTGCGTGAAAACTGTTGTTGTATGCGAATTCTACTAACGGTAAATGTTCGTCCCATGCGTTTGGCCAATCTAACGAAGTAGCCCTCAGCATGTCTTCCAATGTCTGGATAGTCCTTTCCGACTGCCCATCTGTCTGTGGGTGAAACGCCGTACTCATGGTCAACTCTGTTCCCAATTCTTCTTGTAGGCTGTTCCAGAATTTCAAAGTGAACCTAGCATCTCGATCAGACACAATTGTGACCGGGATCCCATGTAACCTCACTATCTCGTCGATGTACAACTTGGCAAACTTCTCCAACGAATTAGTCTTCTTGATTGCCAGAAAATGTGCTGACTTAGTCAATCGATCTACTATAACCCATATAGCATCATACTTCCCTACCGTCTTTGGCAAGCCACTTATGAAATCCATAGCAATATTCTCCCACTTCCATTCGGGAATTGGTAATGATTGCAGTAACCCTGCTGGCTTCTGATGTTCACTCTTAACTTGTTGACACGTCAGACATCTATGCACATACTCTGCCACGTCATTCTTCATATTATTCCACCAATATGACTCCTTAAGATCCCTATACATTTTAGTACTTCCCGGATGTACGGAGAACTTCGAGCAATGAGCTTCTCTCAGTATCTCTCTCTTGATTTCGTCATTATTTGGCACCCATACTCTCTTTTGGTACCTCAGAATTCCATCTTCGCCCATGTGAAGATCCTTTGCTTGCCCTTTTCCGATTAGAGTTTCTCTCTCCTCGTCTAATTCTTGTGCCTCTTTAATTCTGCCCAACAATGCAGGTTGTAACGTCAGTCGAGCCAAGTATCCGTTTACTTTTACTATCAAGTTCATCTCCTTGACATCCTTCCATATGCTTATCCCCTTAGAGATCAACGTCACCAACATTCCGTGATTCTTCCTACTCAAGGCATCTGCCACCTTGTTGGCTTTCCCATGATGATACAATATTTCACAGTCGTAATCCTTGAGAAGTTCTAACCACCTCCGTTGTCTCATATTCAATTCCTTCTGCGTGAAGATATACTTAAGGCTCTTGTGATCCGTAAAAATCTGGCATTTTACGCCATACAGATAATGTCTCCAAATCTTCAAGGCAAACACTACTGCTGCTAACTCCAGATCATGGGTCGGGTAATTCCTTTCATGTACCTTCAACTGCCTAGATGCATAAGCTATCACATTCTCATTTTGCATCAGTACACAGCCTAGTCCTTTCAACAACGCATCACTGTAGATAACAAAACCTTCCATCCCTATCGGTAGTGTTAATACTGGTACAGATACCAGTCTATTCTTCAATTCTTGAAAACTTCGTTCACATTCTTCTGACCAAACAAACTTAGCTGTCTTCTGTGTCAGCTTCGTCAATGGTCCAGACAACTTCGAAAATCCCTCTACGAACCTTCTATAGTAACCAGCTAAACCCAAGAAACTTCTTATTTCGGTTACTGCAGTCGGTCTTTCCCAATCCATTATTGCCTCTACCTTCGTTGGGTCTACAGAAATTCCTTCTTTCGACACTACGTGCCCCAAAAATGCTACTTTCTCCAACCAGAATTCACATTTCTTAAATTTCGCATACAATTTCTGTCTCCTCAAAATCTCTAGCACTATCCTCAAATGTTCAGTATGCTCCTCCTTTGTCTTCGAGTACACCAATATATCATCAATGAATACTATCACACACTTGTCCAAGTACTCTTGAAATATTCTATTCATCAACTCCATGAATGCGGCTGGTGCGTTCGTTAACCCAAATGGCATCACGACAAACTCATAATGGCCATACCTCGTCCTAAACGCTGTCTTCGCCACGTCCACATCCTTGACTCTCAGCTGATGGTATCCGGATCTAAGATCAATCTTCGAAAAGTAGCATGCTCCCCTCAATTTATCAAACAAATCATCAATTCTCGGCAACGGGTATTGATTCCTAACCGTCACCTTATTCAATTCCCTATAGTCAATACACAGTCTCATAGATCCATCTTTCTTCTTCACAAATAGTACCGGTGCACCCCATGGTGATACACTCGGCCTAATCAATCCTTGTCTAACAATTCTTGTAACTGCTCCTTTAGTTCTTTCAACTCTGTTGGAGCCATCTGGTACGGTGCTCTCGAAATAGGTGTGGTTTCTGGTACTAAATCAATGGAAAACTCTACTTCCCTCACTGGTGGTATACCAGGTAAATCCTCAGGAAATACGTCTTGAAATTCATTCACAACTTCAAGCGACTCTAACGTTACTCCTTTTTCTTCCGTTTCACCTATGTGTGCCAGAAATCCTACACATCCTTTTCTCAACATTTTACGGGCCTTCATCACCGAGATTAAGCCTATCCTCTTCCTCGGCCTTGAACCCACAAATCTGTACTCTTTACCTTCCTCTCCTAGGAACGTCATTATTTTCTCTTGACAGTCCACTTTAGCTTGATGCAAAGCCAACCAATCCATTCCCAGGATTATGTCGAATTCTGACATGTCTAGTTCAATGAGGTCGATATTTACGCTCGTGCCTCCTACCCCTAAAGTGCAGTTTCTATAAGAGGTAGTAATGGGGATAGCGTCTTTAGTAGGTGTATCTATTACTAAAGGTATCTCTAAATTCTCTGGGTGTAGTTTTAACTTCTTTGCCACAACATTACTAACTACAGAGTGAGTAGCGCCAGTATCTACTAACACATAAACATCACGGGAATTTAATTGCAGTGTACCTGCTACAAGGTCGGCATTAACTCCAGCTGCTTTTGCGGTCATGGTGTACATCCTACCACGGCCTCCACCGTTTCCTCCTCCGTTGTCTTTATTTCCTGCAGCTGGTTCATCTTTCTTAGGTTCTGGGCACTTCCACTTCGGGTGTCCCACCTTCTTACAGTTGTAGCACTGCCGCTCCTTATACCAGCAAACCTCTGACTTGTGAGCTCCATCACGAATGGTACATTTATCATAACTGGTGAAACCTTGGCCCTTGCCCTTATTCCACTCACGCTTGTTGTCATTAAAGTTCCGACCATTTCCACTATGGCCGTTGTTGGAGTGTTTATTCCCATGACTGCCCTTATCTCGACTGTCATCCACTGCTTTCCTCTTATTGTTGTTGTGGTCCCTACCACCCTTGTTTCCTTCCGACTTGTCAGCCACTGCCTTGCCTTTCTCTTCCCGTCGGTTACGGTAGTTATCCGACTCCCGTTCTACTATCTTGGCCCTGTCCAGCACCGCTGAGTACGTAGGCAGAGCTAACGGTGTGATTCTGTACCGAACTCTATCACTTAATCCCGCCTCAAACTTCCTTGCTTTCTGTTCTTCGGTATCGAAGAATCTTGGTGCAAATTCTAGTAGGTCAGTGAACTTCTCACCATACTCCGCTACAGTCATACTCCCTTGTACTAGAGTCAGGAATTCCGTTATCTTAGCATTCCTTGTGCTTGCGGGATAATACTTTTCGTTGAAAATAGCCTTAAATCTGGTCCAAGTAAAGGCTGCATCACCACGAGCCACAGCAGCTCGCTTTTCCGCCTCCCACCACGTCTGGGCCTTCCCTTTCAACATAAAGGTCGCAAATACTACCTTCTGCTCCTCAGTACAGTTCAGAGTCTCGAATATTCTTTCGGTGCTCTTAATCCAGTCCTCGGGTTTCTCCTTAGCAGTGTCCGAGAATGAGTCCGGATTCCTCCTTTGAAATAGCTTCAGCGGATCACGTAATGGAGCTTGTGGTGGTGGTTGAGCAATTCCAGCAACAGTTTGACCTATCCCAGCTACTGTCTGCGATAGTGTCTGCAACAGGTTTACCAGGGCCGGATCCAACTGCCCGCCTGCATTACCGATGTTGTCATTTCCCTCACCGTTCCTGTTATTTCCTCTTCTGGTATTCATCTGCAATTTTACTTTCACTTTAGAACAAATTCGTGTTCTAGCAATATTCATCACTACACAATACGTGCAGTATGCATGGTATACTTAACATTACTATTCTTTTACTAACGGGTACTTGTTAGTTTTGAATCGTGTTCGTAGGTCTTTTGTACTAGACCATTATTCAGATGTGGTTAGTTTACTTAACCTTTCTTCTCCGGTTCAGGAGTTTTTATACTTCATAATTTACAACCATTTTACTTGGTTGATTATTATTTCTTTATTTCACTAGTCTTTATTACTTAACTAGCTTTAACTTATTCCAATGGTCGTCTTACTTCGTACCATGGTTACGGAGATTATTTCAAATCACTCCGACGTTTTCCCTTGTCTTTTCTCGACAAGTTAACTTTTGTCTACACAACAATAGTAAATTCAAAATTTTGGGTATTTAAATTAAATAATTAACTTTATTCAACTAAGGTGTGAGATTTAAACATCTTAAAATACACCCAAAATTCAACTTAACATAAGGAAATTCTAACTGTATTACTCCACTAATAATAAAGTAAAAGAATATATTCTGATAACTATCTGTCATTAATTGCATCACTTCCCACAGTGTGCATGCGCTGCTGCAAGTTGGTCATATTTTTCTTGCAATTCTAACTTCTCAGCCCAAATCTGATAGCCTGAAGCCCTAAGCTCTTCCTCATAAGCTTCTTGCTCGTCTATCTTCTTTTTCAGTTCATTATTTTGTTCTATCTCCTCTACCAGTTGTACACTGATTCGATTCCATTCGCGGTTAGCTCTAACCACATGGCTTTCTAGGCTGTTGACCTTCTTCAACTGTACTGCTAACTTTCCTTCCACATGCATTATGTCCTCATCGCGTTCTTTGATGACATTCTGTAGACTGCCGACTCCTCGAGTCTCCTTCCTAAGCTCTCTTTTAGCTGAGCGAAGTTCCTTAGTTAGCTGGTTAATAATTTCCTCTTTAGCTTCTATCTCTTCCCTTAGAGTAGCACTGTACCTTACCGACTTCATGGGTCTCCTCGGCATGATCCTACACACACCAATAGTAAACTTAATTAGTACATAGCCCCAAGATTCCATTATAACATATTAATAGAATGTAATTAAACATATAATGAAGAGGTTCCTATTTCCCCAAGTATATTCATACTTTATATACACTCTTAGTATTATTCCTAGAGTTAGACTTTATCACTTGAACTTCCTCAAGTAAGATCTTATTTATGTCAAGTACTAAATTCTCCCATAAGACCTAAAGCCATTGCTCTGGTACCAACTGTAACACCCCGAATTTTCTTATAATATCTGAGCATTTAATGGCATTAAATATCCATAAATAACAATAATAAATACTTCAATTTAGGGTTCACAACGGCCCCTTATTTAACCATAAATTCAAAACAATAGCGGAAGCGTAACTTAAACTTGTCTTGGTAGGTAAACAACCCTAACCATCAATGTACTTCGACTTACATCAAGATAAATAAACGTACTTAAACTACTAAATTAAGAATCTTCAGTCCACCGTCTTCCTACGGCTGCTTTCTTTGTCTTGTCCTTCTACTTAAATCCTGAAAACAAAATTTATAGAGAAGGGATGAGCGAACGAATGCTCAGTAAGTTCATACGTGGCCTCTCCGGTTACTAAGGAGAGACGACCAGAACGAATACTTTGAATAACTTTTACAAAGATAGGTTCAGTTACTTTTGGATTCAAGACTGCAGAACAATACAGTCATATTACTTTCAGATTTTACTTTCAAGGGATTATGGCACTACAATCCAAAGGGATTCATTCAAATTCCGTCAATTCCTTGGTAACGTACATTATAACCTCAATGCCAAAGGTACAATTCGTCCACCTAGCTTCTTCAGCCAATAGTGTGGGTCGTAACATATATGGTATCCACACACATATGCTCGGGGTCTAGAATCATCCTTGTAATCAGACAATTCCTGAGAGAAGGCATGTGATCACTCATGCAATCCCTAGTTTTAAGGACGAGTCTTTTCTAACTGGACTGTCCGTCAATGTCTTTTCTAACTGGACATTGGATGCCTTAACGAGTAAGTGGTTAACTTACAAGTTAAAATGAGAACATACCATGGTACAAGTATGTGATACAAGTTTCAAACTTCGATACTTAGTAGATCGATGGGGACATCACTAAGTATAGATTCTTTCAAGGAACGTTCAATAACGCAGAGTTCATTCAAATACTATCATGCCATACTGATAGCTAACTTTAGAAAGATACGGAATTCCAATAAACAGGAGTTCAAATACTGTAAGGAACGTAATCCCTTACCTGAATTGCTTTTCCTCGCAATCTCCTCTCTGTGCAAATCTACAAGGCACGGAGTAATTTACTTTAGTACTCTCTACATTGTTAACTATTTCTACTTAGTTAACTGAGAGATGCGTTTTAACTTCTTTACTTCATTACTTCTTTTCTTACGTTTAAGTTTCTGACTTTGATTTACGAGTCAGTCCTTTAACTTTGATATAATTGCAATTAAGTCCTCTGACTTTGGGTTAATTACAATTTGGTCCCTCAACTTTGGGTTAATTGCAAATTGGTCCTTCAACTTTGGATTAATTGCAATTTAGTACTTCAACTTTAGTTCACTTACAAATTAGTCCTTCAACTTTGGATTAATTGTAAATTAGTCCTTCAACTTTAGTTTAATTGTAAATTGGTCCTTCTCTTTGGATTAATTACCATTCAGTCCTTCAACTTTCCTTCAATTACAGGAAGGTCCTTTGACTTTGGTTTTGTTCATAAGGTCCCCTAAGTTTCTGTTTTTAATCACTTAGGCCCCTCTAACTTCAATGTTTCCTTTTTATTTCTTCTAACTTTAATTCTTTTCAGTTTAGTCCTTTTCCGTTAGGAAACTAACTGAAACTTCTAATCTCTTCCTTTCTCGTTAACTTTTTAACTTTCAAGGTCTTCCAAGTACTTATTCTATTTCCTCAAGTTAGTTTTCCAACTTTTTAACGATTCTTATAAAGATTTTGTTTTCTTTCCATTAGCAACTTAACGAAAACACTAACTTTCCGTCCCAATTCTTAACATCTTCAATCAAGAATCAACACCCAAGTTAGGTCATCATTGCCGAATCATACTTCATCAAGATCCTTTGATTTTGATCAATTTTTCTAATTCTTTAAATTTTTCTAATTTCCCAAACATCAATATTATTCACAATACACTTAACAAGGATCATTTAAATCAACAAAAATAATTTCCAATGGCCTAGGGCCATTCGGCCGAAACATGTTCATGGGGAATCCATATTTTTTTTCTTCTTTTGATAAACCCAATTCAACCTCAATGATTTATATGTTCAAATCCCAAGTCATTGTATAATATAATTCAATTCAATTCATGATTATATAATCAATCAATAAATAAATTAGGCATGAAGATCCTTATTTCACCATAGCAACTTGATTAAATCAATTCTCCTTTTAGGATTTTACTAATAATTACTATCATTAAAAAACCCTAATATTTGTATTCTTAAACCATGCATAACTTAGGATTTATTAATCCGAATTCAATGAAACAAATTTGGAGAGTAGGATTTAGCATTACCTTGAGAATGATCGGATTGTATCTCCAAAACAATGGCCGGAAAATCTCTTCTCCCTCCTCCTAGTGTTCGGCCGGCGGCTATAGGGTAGAACTAGGGTTTGTTTTCCTTTTTTTTTTTTTGAGTTTATGATAATAAAGAATTCCTAAGTTGACTAACTCAAGAATTTATACTTTGGATTGATTCCTAATTGGGTTGGGTTTACTAATACAATTTTTGGGCCAATCTAAATTCCTTGGGCCCACTTCTTTCAATTACTTTGTGACTCTAATTATTGTTTAATTAAATTAGAAAAACCGAATTTAAAATAAAATAAATAAGGAAAAAAATATTCCGGTTATTACAGTAGTATCGGGAGAAACTGATGTATCATCGAGATTGCGGATGACAAGATCTCGGTGTTTCTTTGAGGATGCAATGAGGTCCCAAATAGAGATGTTGGCTTGAGTTTTCTTGAGTTGGACAAGTAGAGGATCTTCGGGAGTGTTGCGAGCTTGCGGCCTTTGAGAAGATGAGCTCGGTGCGGAAGTGGAAAGGTTGCTTGCTATGACTCGACCGGATCGAGTTAGCATGTTGACGTTCCCATCTTGCTTCTTTTCCTATTCTCTAGTACTTCCCTCATTACCTCATCGTAAGTCACTACATAACAAGAATTGTCAAGTTTATTCATAACATTGGGACCCCCATTCACAATTGGGATTGAATGGGTGGTCCCCTCGAGTTCTCCTATCTCTATTACATTGACATGCTCATCATTAGTCACTACAAATTCTTTCTTATCTATGAGATCTTGAATGACATTGCGGAGAACGAAGCAATCCTCGGTGGTGTGGCCACTATATTGGTGGTAGCCACAATATTTGTGGTGAGCATGATTGGGGTGGATCGTCTTGGGTTGGTACCCTTGCACGGGTGTAACTTGACCCTTTGCCTTGAGGACCTCGAACACTTCGGTTTGAGTCATGCCTTGGAGAGGCGTGTAGACACGGTCACTTCGGGACTTCTTCCCTTGAGGTGGAGGAACCTTTTTGTAATTCCCCTTGTCAATAGTGACGGCGTTGACCGAGGCCTCTTTGTGGAGTTGGAAGCGGCCTTGTAGCGGTAAGTAGGAGTGGCCTTCTTAATCTTCTTGAGCAAGTCATCCATGCGTACCCCCGCCTCATACATTTGGGAGAAGTCGGAGTAGCAAGCCCCACTTAGGTGGGTGCGGAGGTCAATCTTGAGACACTTGAGAAAGATGTCCATTTGCTCTTTTGTGTTTGGCCTCTCAACAATTTCAGAGAGTTTATCATTCCATCTCCTTGTGAAGTCGATGAAGGACTCATTGTCTCGTTGAGTAGTGTTCTCTAGCTCTTTCCTTGTGGGCCAGTGAGTGGTGTTGCCTTGGTATTGGTTCTTGAAGGCAAGCATGGCGGAGTCCCAATCAAGACGGACAGTGAGCGGGAGAGTAGCATACCAATCGTTTGCCGCCCCCTCGAGAGTGAGAGGGAAGCATTGAGCCATCACCTTGGGAGAGACCTTCTTTGGAACCATTGCCCAAATATAAGTCTCAATGTGAGCCATGGGACAAGAGTTGCCCTTGAATTTGCTTATGTCGAGCATCTTGAACTTATCGGGAAGAGCGGCCATAGTACTCATGAGGATGGATGATTGATAAAGGCTTGTGTCAGAGCCTTTCCCCATGTTGAGCCCATTGAATTTTTGGTCGATGTAGGCCATGATAGAATCCACCATTTTGGGCTCATTGTTCTCAGAACTTGGTTCCCCCATTTTCTTGGTGCGGGTGTTGACATACGGACTTTTGAACAAACCCTCGGTCCACTCGGATTCATCATCATTGTTCTTGTTCTTCCCCTTGGCAAGGTTAGTGAGATTTTCTTTCATTAGCTCCATCTCGGCCTCGTGGGCCTCCCTTTGGCTGTCGAGGTGGGATTGCCAAATGTCGTCTTTGATTTGTGCCTCCTTGTTAAGGGTGGAGACTTGCTCTTGGAGGAGTTGGACCATAGTTGAGAGCTGTTCGAGAGACATGGTCTTGCTGCTGCCGGTCATGGTTGATGTTGGAGCTGTTGGAGTGATCTCTTCACGGACTAACCGATTTGCTGAATCCCGGTAGACTCTGTAAGTACCAATTGAACCTATATTGCAGAAGAGGCCCTTGTCAGTCTTGAGTAACACTTGCGGTCGATGAAGAGGCTTAGAACACACAGTTGGGCACACAACTCGAACCACATAAGAAAAGACTCTTTTTTTTTTTTTTTTTTTTTTTTTATAACTCGGAGGGAATGAATCCCTTTTGGGGTTTCTAAGAAAATAATGGAATCGTCACACTAGTATATAGACCATCTCGCGGTCCCATATACTCATCGGATTCCATCGCGCTTGTGAATCCTACATGTATCGGGATTAAACTAAATTAATGTAGTAAAGCATACATGCGGGGACGGATTTTTATTTTCGTCAAAAATAACCACTTTTGGGGACGGATTTTTATTGCGTCCATTTCAACAAGTTCGCATGTATGATTTGAAGACATTAGTTTAGGGAAATCTCGGTACATGGAAACCGACTTGAGTCACGGAGTGTTAGACCCTAACTAGAATTGTGTGGTTTGTGCTCGGCTTGAATATGAGGCTCAAAGGTCACCCCCGGCATGTAGTCTTGAACTACGCCACGGGCTGAGGTTTACCGCTTCGAAAGAGCCAAGGTCTGGTGGAGCTTGAAACTTTCTAGGACGGGCCTCGACGGGTTTGGGGTTGGACTTGTGCGACTCGATAGTGAGCAGTTCATAGGAATATGTGCATGTAGTGTGAGGTCTAACAAGTGACAATTTTTTTTTTTTTTTTTTTTTTTTTGAAAAGAAAGAAAACAAACACATAAGCACATAAATTACAACTCCCGAATCACCCGTGTGACCGGTAAATAAAACACAAAATTAAAACAGTCCGAGGGTTCAATTCTGTTCTGATGCAGGCAACTGTGCCCACACCCCACTGTTCTGCTCAGTCACTGAAACCTGTTTCTGTTCTGGAAACCAACCCAGAAGCGTGCGCCTCTAAATGTTGATGTAGGACGCGCGCGCATTGCGCAATGCTTATGGTAGGCGCGTGCTTCTGGTCACACCTGTCAGAATGTCAGACTTTGGACTCAGGGGATTTCCCTGGTCCTATGTTCATATTGTAACCCCTGGAGAAGTGATTAGTGCAGAATAGCAGAAGAAGAAGATGACGAACATGAAGAAGTGGGCGATTCTGGTTCTTGATGCGGGATGCGCGCGCCTTAGGCTTAAAAGGCCAGACGCGCGCGCCTCCCCCATCAGGAATCAGAATGCTCAGAAAAGATGTAGATTTCGATCAGAATGCAAGTTTAACCCTCAAAAATCCCCAGCGGAGTCGCCACTGTAGATACCCGGGGGGAACCACGGCTTTAGGCTCGAGCGCGTGATGTTACCCTAGGATGTCTAACTTGTTTTAGAGTCGCCACCTATGTTTTGAGGAACATAAGAAAAACCTATTGATTATAGCCTAAGTTTGATTACGAAAACAGAGATTCTTTGTTTTGAGGTTCGGGGGTTAGATTACGAGATGGGAAGTACCGAAACACCCATCTCGCCCAACTTAAGTTGGTCTTGCTTGATCAAAATCTACATGAATGAAAATGTTCTTCTTCTTCTTCTTTAAGTCATAAAAAAGGGGGGTTTAAAATATGATTTAGAATGTAGGAGATAACCCCTTAACCAACCTCAATGAGATGAGGTGATCATTAGAGTCATGTCCCAAAATGATTTGGGTGATTGCACATTTGTTTAAAGTAAAAGAAAGAGAGGAGATGAAGTAGAAAAGAAAGGAAAAGATGGACTTTTACCTACAATTTGAAGAACTTAAAATGTTGCTTGATGAGATCCTTGGAGAACCTTTGGAAAGTGATTTTTTGTATAGTTTTTGTAAGTTCAATCTTTGGTCTAAGTTTTCGATCCTTGAAAATGGAGGTAAAGAGAGGTTTTTATAGGTAAAAGAGGGGTGTTTTTGATGCCAAAACTCAGTCACCAAGAAATCCTTCCCGGGAAAAATCCTGTAAATTGAGCAAGGGAGAGAATCCTGGCCAAAAATCTGTAACTGACGCCCAGAGGCGCGCGCTTCCTGCTTTGGGGGCGGGAGGCGCGCGCGCCTGGATCCTCCTGTCGGAGGCGCGCGACTCAGTGAAGGCAATTTTGACAGAATGGACTAGAAAGTCAGCCCTGTCGTTCAGTTTAGTCCCTAGACTTAACGAAGTCAGTCAGGAACTTAACGGAAGTGACAGAAACTAACGAGAAACACTTAAAATAGGGAGAAACACAAGATCAAATGTGCAATCGGGGTGAGCGGTCCAAGGCGGGGTGTCTACAGTATTCTCTACCCCCTCAGCCACGCTGTAGGTAAAAGAAACTGGTCCAAGCTATGGACGAAAAGGGATATGGACCACTCCCTGGGCCTGAGCCTGAGCCTGATCACCCTCTATAATCAATCGGGGCATGAGACGAGCAAGGAAGTCCTGATAATCAGCCTCCAAAGACATATATTCAAAGGCATCCTGACCAATGATGAGTTCTCCTCTCTCCTCCTCCGTGATGGCATAAGAGTTAAGCATATGATCCGGCGGGTCTAAAGGGACGATGACGTCGAGCCTGCCACCACCCTGCTGGCGAGAGACTCTCTCTCCTGAGTAAAAGCATCCCCCGCCAAGGCCAATCATCAGTAGCCTCATACCAGCAAACCCATAAACATGGTCAATGCCCAGACCCCGCCAAGGAAAGAAGGTAACAGCGGACTCAGGGACGGCCTCCCATCTGTCAAAATACAGCCTCATGCGCTCCACAGTCATGTCAGCCCCCTCGGCCTGCTCATCACGGGTATCCCTGTTATCCCGGCGCCATCTCATAGTATCTGGGAATATGACAGTGTTGTCCCGAAGGTTAAAAGTAAAGAGACCAAACATGGCGTATCCCCAGGCCTGCAAAATGGGAGAAACATAAAAGATGTCAATACACAGTAGCTAAGATGAAAATGCTATCAAAGTAAACTGGGGCTGGAATAAAGGAGGAATACAGAAGAAGATGAGTATTATACCTCCCAGGCATGACTGTAGCCGCCTAAGCCAGCGTTCATCCGATCCCGTGAATTCTCATCCATAGCCACATAGCAGTGGGCCAAGCCAGCAGAACCCTATCTAGCATCAGTAACATGCTGCATATCTCTCAATACACTTAGCAGAGTGAAAAGGGCAGTCGACGCATGGTTAGCAAAAAGCATCTCATAAAAAGCCTACCATAGAAAGCCACGGACAGCTGCAATGCGAGAACCGGTGAGATGCATCTAACCAGCATTAACAGTCACGTAGGCATCGACCTTATCCCTCAAAGCCTTTAGAGGAACACCCTTTCCTAGGGTACGCAAAGAGAATCCCAGAAAATGCATTATATCGTCCCTGCTAGGAGTAAAGTCCGCATCCACCTCAAGCGGCTAACCGACGATAGCAAGCCCAGTAATGGCATAAAAGTCAGTATGGGTCATGGTAACCTCCCCCCACCGCATATGCATGGTGTGAGTGCTATCCCACCAGCGTTCCCGTATGGCCTGGAGCAAGTGCACATTCCTTCTCTCACCGACAAGGCCGTCGAAGAAGGGTTTCAATCCGAGATTCTCGATCTCTTCCTTCATCTCGCCATTGAGAGTTGCCCACCTCTCAGCGACCGCCCGTACGCTGCCTCTACAGTTATTGATCACCCTGAATGACTGCAAACAACAGAGACAAAAGAGACAGATATCAGAAAATCAGTAAAATCCCCATTCAAGCATTTTACCCGAAAACTCGCAGAATTGCCTAAAGCGACAGTCAAAATCATATACTACCATACTACAATGATTTTCAGCATCAACAAGGGTGAAATACTATCGAAATTTCAGCCGTGCATGATAAACCCTAAGCAGCAAAAATTCTAGGTGAAAATTAGCGAAAGTCGAATTGCTAGAACACTAAATTGAGACATGCAGCAACGAAATTGACATGGAAACTAAATCAAAGGAAGAGATCCTTACCCGCCTAGTCCGAACGGCGTGAGAAACATGGCCCTCCGGGAACAGGCACAACTCATCCGTCGCCCACACTTTACCTTTCATATGTCTACTGAAGAGGTGTTCCTTATGAGAACGATTAGCACCGGCCATTAGAGAGGTTATGGAATCGCTAAAACTTGGAAAAGGGTGGATTTTTAAGAGAAGAAATCTCCTATGGTTGAAAGCTCCGGAAAACAGAATGAGAAAAGTGATTTGAAAATCACTTTCAGCGCCTAATATGCCTCTGTTCTGCGCAAAAACAGAGAAGTCTCGTACGAGACATCCCTCCCTCGTACGAGGCATTCCCAGAAAATTTCCAGAAAACCACGTTTTCTCAGGAAATCCCAAAAAAGCCCTGCTTTTAACAGAAAGGTCAGACAAAGCCCCGCTTTAGACTAAGAGGTCGAATCTGATACCGGTTCAAGATGGAACATTGAGTCGTAAACAAATGGATATTTTCAGAATTGGAACAAGAAAATTTGTTTCTCAGTACGAATTTATCCTCACCGCGCGTCTAAGATCATGGGTGAGCAATGAAATCTGCATCAGCAAACTTTAAATCCCACGACTGTGATCAAGACTTAAGTTAATGGCACAGGATTTACAACTGGGTATCCCACAATTGTCATCAAGATGTAAGCTTGTCGCGCCCCAGACCCGTGGTCCTACTTGGCCCCATGCTCGGGACACGATTGGAAGACGTTTTGAAACACTTTTGAAAATTTTTCGAAATGTACTTTCATAAAGTTTAACAAATTCCACACTCGAAGTTCAAAGACTTCATTTAACTTTCAAAAAAACTCTTTCACCAACGAAAGTACTTAGCCCGAAGGCTTACAAACTTTTATACAAATGTACATACACCAACATTATCCAAAATAATGGTGTTACAAAATGATGAAGTCACGGAAACTCTACCCAAGAGGTATTACATCTATGTAATGTAGCCTTTACAAAACAAATCCCAACTCTTACCACTGTAACGTCCTCCTATGCCAAAGTGTCCTATCCCCTGGACTCGCCTTTATCTAAAACAATAAACAAATAAAGGGTGAGAATGAATCTCAGTAAGCTACTAAAATGCAATTACGTTTCATGCTAAAATGATAAGTATAACAAACAATATCATAAGCATCACATAGCACATAGCATGAGAGGCAAAGCCAACTCATAATACCACACATACAACGATGTAACACTTACAAGGATACTTAGTCAAGGTTTACCGAAAGAACATAACCGTCGATACTTAGCCAAGGTTTTCCGAAAGAACATAACCGTCTGGGAATACCATTTAAGAAAAAAACCATCTGAGAAAACCATCTGAGCAGCATAAATAGCTGAAGCCGGGATCCCGAAAACCAAACCATAACCATAAGAACCAAAGTAACAACGAAGGGAATATGACACAAAGTCATAACCCAAATGCTCACTCGAGGGAGCTAACTCATCCCATCCAAGGCCAATCTGGACTGGGGAAAAAGGTCCAGTGGAAAAGCCTTATAGTGAAATTGGCTGTGTGCCACTATAATTCTTTCCACCTCCACTCGATTACAAAAAAGGTCCAGTGGAAAAGCCTTATAGTGAACTTGACTGTGTGCCACTAGAATCCTTTCCACCTCCACTCGATAACACGAAACTAGCTAGACTTTCAAACATAGAACTGTAATAATTACTTGCTTAAACAACAACCGGGGGCAATGATTCCAAAGTAGGGAACCAAGCCAAACACATCACAAGAAGCACACAAAAGAATCACTCATAAGAGTTCCCAATAACATTGACATTTAAGTCATAAACACAACCTTGTACACATATGAAACCAAATCATCATCTACCATTTTAGCTTCCCAAAACACATATCTAGGCACCCTAGACTAGGACACAAAACCTAGCCCAAGATTGGGTCCTAAACCAAGTCAATGAAACAATTTATTTTCTTCAGCAACAGTGGGCGCCCGCCCGCCCTCATCTTGGGCGACCGCCCAAGAGCCCTGTTTTAATATTCCCTTTCAGTAGTTCTGGGCGCCCGCCCGGCCCCATATTGGGCGACCTCCCATAAGCCTTGCCAGGCCAAAATTTGCACACTTTTTACTCTTTTCGTTTCACCGTCCCAAAAGTACAACACTTACCACTTAACGTTTATAGCCTTACTAAGGCTACCCAAAATCAGTCCCAAACAATTCTAACACTACTTTGAACCCAACCAAACCAACATACCAAATACTCACTTTGTCCCAAAATTACAAGTATCACAAATATCATTCAAATCACAAATTAACAAGTACAAGTATCAAGTATAACATATATGACCATTTTAATATTTAAAGGTGTAGACACCCCGCCTTGGACCGCTCACCCCGATTGCACACTTGATTTTGTGTTTCTACCTCTTTTAAGTGTTATCTGTTAGTTTCTGTTACTTTGGTTAAGTTCCAGACGGGCTCCGTTAAGTCCAGGGACTAAACTGAATAACAGTTTTAACTTTCTAGTCCATTCTGTTAGATTTTGCCTTTCAGAGTCGCGCGCCTCCACCCCTTGAGGCCAGACGCGCGCGCCTTCCGCCGCCTAGGTGGGATGCGCGCGCTTCTGGGGTGCGTCAGTTACAGATTCTGCCCAAGAATCTCTCCCTTGCTCATTATACATGATTTTGCCCGGGAAAGATTTCTTGGAGACTCCGTTTGGCTCCAAAAACTCCCTTTTTTCAACTATAAAAACCCCTCCAATCCATCATTGGAGGGAGGACTTTTAAGACCCTTTTTTGCCCTCTTTTGGCACCTTAAGAATTTTCCACCTTGAACCTTACTCTAGGCAATTTACTAAAGTTATTCTCTCCAAGTATTCAACCTCTTCTTCAAGACCTTTCAAGAGGTTCTCTTTGGAGGATATTATAGGTAAAATGTCTTAACTTTAATCTTCTTCTTCTTCTTCTTCTTCTAATTCTTCTTCTTCTTCAATCAAATGTGCAATCACCCCAAAACCATTTGGGACATGACACCAATGGCCATTTCATTACATTGAATTGGCCTAGTAGTTATCTCCCTACATTTTAAACAATAAAACCCCTTTTTATCATTATTCAAATAGGAAGAACACATTTATCTTTAAAGTGAATTATGAACAAACAAGACCGACTTTGCTCGGGCGAAATGGGTGTTTAAGTACTTCCCATTTCGTAACCTAACCCCCGAACCCTTCTCTCCCGAATCTATGGTTTTCGTACAAAAATTGGCTTTCTTTAGGTTTTCTTACGTTCCTCAAAAACGTGGGCGGCGACTCTTAAAATCAAGTGGACATCCTAGGGTAACCCGCGCGCTCTAGCCAAGCCGCGGTTCCCTGGGGGTATCTACAGTGGCGACTCTGCTGGAGACAGCTTGAGGGTTAAACTTGTGTTTCTGTTCATAATTCACTTTACTGGGCATTCTGGAAATTGATATGGGAAGCGCGTGCCTCGGACCTTCATTGTCCAAAGCGCGTGCGTCCCACATCAAATTCCAGGGCAATCCCCTGAGTCCATAAGTTTCTGACATTCTGACAGGTCAGCCCAGAAGCGGGCGCCTCCCATATACAATGCGCCAGGCACGCGCTTTCCACAACACCAGCCTGAGGCGCGCGCTTCTGGGCCAATTTCCAGGACAAAAACAGGTTTCAGGGACTGAACAGAACAGTGGGGTGTGGGCACAGTTGCCTACATCAGAACAAAATTGGACCCTTGGACTGTTTTAATTTTGTGTTTATTTACCGGTCACACGGGTAATTCGGGAGTTGTAATTTACGTGCTTATGTGTTTTTTATCTTTTCTTTTCAAAAAAAATAAAAAATAAAAAAAATTGTCACGTGATAGACCTCACACTACATGCACATTACTCCTATGAATTGCTCACTATCGAGTCGCACAAGTCCAACCCCAAACCCATCGAGGCCCGTCCTAGAGAGTTTCAAGCTCCACTCGACCTTAACTCTTTCGAAGCGGTAAACCTCAGCCCGTGGCGTAGTTCATGACTACATGCCGGGGGTGACCTTTAAGCCTCTCTTTAGCCGAGCACAAACCACACAATTCTAGTTAGGTTCTAACACTCCGTGACCAAGTCGGTTTTCATGTACCAAGATTTCCCTAAACTAATGTTTTCAAATCATACATGCCAACTTGTTGAAACGGACGCAATAAAAATCCGTCCCCAAAAGTTGTTATCTTGGACGAAAATAAAAATCCGTCCCCGTATGTATGTTTTACTACATTAATTTAGTTTAATCCTGATACATGTAGGATTCACAAACGTGATGGAATCCGATGAGTATATGGGACTGTGAGATGGTCTATATACTAGTGTGACGATTCCATTATCTTCTTAGAAACCCCAAAAGGGACCCATTCCCTCCGACTTATAAAGAAAAAAAAAAAAAAAGTCTTTTTCTTGTGTGGTTCGAGTCGTGTGCCCAACTGTGTGTTCTCAACCTCTTCATGGACCGAAAGTGTGAACCGAGACTGACAAGGGCTACTTCTCCAATTATAGGTCCGATTGGTACTCTCCGCGTCTACAAGGATTCATCCAACAGGCTTGTCTGTGAACCGATCACTCCAACAGCTTCTGCATCATCAATGGCCGGCGACTCCAGCACCAACAACACCATGACTCTCGATCAACTCTCTGCCATGGTCCAAACTCTTCAACAACAAGTCAGCACTCTCAACAACGAGGCTCAAACCAAAGAAGCCTTGTGGCAAGCTCATGTCGACAGTCAAAGGGAGGCCCACGAGGCCGTGGTCGACCAATTGAAAGCCAAGCTTCTCAAGCTCTCCAAGAACAAGGGGGTTAATGACAATGAGGAATCCGAGTGGACCCAAGGCTTGTTTGAAAGCCCATATGTTAGTGCCCATACCAAAAAAGTGGAGGAACCAAGCACCGACAACAACGACCACAAAATGGTCGACTCCATCATGGCCTACATTGATCAGAAATTTGACGGCCTCAACATGGGAAAAGGCTCCAACACAAGCCTTTATTCAGTCATCCATTCTTATGAGCACGATGGCCTCTCTCCCCGACAAGTTCAAGATGCCCGACATTAGCAAGTTTAAGGGCAACTCATGCCCTATGGCTCACATCGAGACTTACATTTGGGCTATGGTTCCGAAGAAGGTCTCCCCAAAAGTGATGGCTCAATGCTTTCCTCTCACCCTCGAGGGGGCGGCAAAAGATTGGTATGCAACTCTCCCGCTCACTGTCCATCTTGATTGGGATGCCGCTATGCTTGCCTTCAAAAATCAATATCAAGGCAACACCACTCACCGGCCCATAAGGAAAGAGCTCGAGAACACCACTCAAAGAGACAACGAGTCCTTCATTGACTTCACAAGGAGATGGAATGACAAGTTCTCTGAAATTGTTGAGAGGCCAAACAAAAAAGAGCAAATGGACATTTTCCTCAAGTGTCTCAAGATTGATCTCCGCACTCACCTAAGTGGGGCTTGCTACTCCGACTTGTCCCAAATGTATGAGGCGGGGGTACGCATGGATGAATTTCTCAAGGAGATTAAGAAAGCCACTCCTACTTACCGTTACAAGGCCGCCTCTAATTCAAACAAAGAGGTTTCTGTCAATGTCGTTACTACCGACAAGGGGAATTACAAGAAGGTTCCTCCACCACAAGGCAAGCGATTCCAAAACGACCGCGTCTACACTCCTCTCAATGGCATGACCATCACTGAGGCCTATGAAGCTCTAAAGGCCAATGGACAAATCACTCCTCTTCAAGGGTACAAGCAACCACAACCGCTCTGTCCCAACCATGCCCATCATAAGTGGTGTGACTACCATCAATGCACCGGCCACCTCACCGAGGATTGCTTCTCCATCCGCAACACCATCCAAGACCTTACAGACAAGAAGGAATTCATAATCCCTAATGAGGGTGGTATCAATGTAATAGAGGTAGGAGAGTTTGAAGGAACCACTCATTCGATCCCAATTATGAATGAGGGCTCCGATGGCATGAATAAACTTGATAATACTTGTTTTGTTGTGACTTATGATGAGATTATGAGGGAAGTCTTAGAGAATAGGAAGAATAAGCTACAAGGGTCCGTGAATGTGGTCACCCGCAGTGGGCGGGTAATAGCGAGTGCCTCGGTTCCCACAAATACAGCAACTAACACCTCTTCTCCAAGATCGCAAGCACGCGACATACCCGAAGATCCTTTGTTAACACAACTCAAGAAGACACAAGACAAGATATCCATCTGGGACCTTATTGCATCATCAAAGAAGCACCGAGACCTCGTCATCAAGAACTTGGATGACACATCAGTCTCTCCCGACACAACTCTCGAAGACCTCACAGCAATGATAGGTCACATTCACTTCGGCAATGTCATCACTTTTGCCGACATGGACCTCCCGCCATTTGGGTCCGATCACAATGAAGTCATCTACCTCAAAGTAAAGGCAAGGGGGAGACCCATTTCAAGAGCTTTAGTAGATGGTGGTTCCGCACTCAACTTAATTCCTAGCCGAGTCATGGGCATACTGGGGCTCAAAAGCTCTGATTTACAACCTTCTACCCAAGTCATTAGAGGGTACGACAGCACTGCCCGTAGAGTCATGGGAATGCTAGAAGTCGATATCGAATTTGGAAGCATGATCATGTCCGTCCCATTCCAAGTACTTGATATCCCAGCTTCGTTCAACTTACTTTTGGGCCGACCATGGATCCATAGTTCCAATGTTGTCCCTTCCACTCTCCATCAATGTGTCAAGATCAGAAATGGGGACGAGATAGTCACCGTCATGGTCGAGAATGTCACCATCCACAGAAATGGGGGACAACCCGTTCACCAAGTTCAACATGGGATAGAAGATTCCACTATCTCCAGCGTCAACGCCATCAATAAAGAAAGGGGAAACGGGCAATGGACCCTCGGTAATCCTAAAATCCTCCGTATGATGAGGAACATGAATCACTTTCCCGGTCTAGGCCTAGGGAAGCATCAACAAGGAATATTGCACCCCGTAGAGGTTCCTTTTGTCAGAAACAAGTTTGGTTTGGGATACGAGCCTACTGAAGATGGCTTAAAGTACGAGCAAGAAGTCAAGAATCAAAAGACCCGAGCTCGTAAAGAAGGTCGACAATATGAAATCCCCAACTTGAGGCCTTACCGCTACACGTTGAACGGTTATTTTGTTCGCCAAGGGGAAGATATTCCATACATGATCTTTCCCGAGCCATGGGTTAACGACAAGGGCGTCAGAAAGCCCATCCTCGAGATCTTCACTGATTGCAAAATCCCGACATGAGAAAGGGAGCCTATTCCAATGTCACCCCGAGAGTGGTGGGGCAAGAAAGTGACTATGGAATCCGAGGTAGAGATTACCGTGGGTGAAGAACTATCCGATCTAGCCTCCATGTTCGAAGAATTTGCCATCATGGACGATTGTCAAGTCAACGCTATCTCCGACAACACAGAAATGGAGAGTCCATCTATCAGCAAGATCCAGCCAAGCTCCGAGCCAATCAACAACTGGTATTCTAGGAAGGGGCCCATGGTATCCGAGGAATTTTTAGTCCGAGAAATGGGTTGCATACCCCGCACAGCAGCAAAGGAAGAGCGGCTCACACTTACTTTCGAGTCCGAGAGTGTTTCTAATACCCTCACCCAAGAGGATATGGAGGCTATAGCCAAGCGTGTGTTTCCTTTCTTTGCTAATGAAAAATTCGATATTTCTGAGTACCCCGAGATTGCAAACATCATAAATGATGAATTAACTAATAACGAACTTAATGAACAAGTTAATAACGATTCAAATTGTGATGAAATAGACCACGAAAACATAACATACCTAAATGAACTAGCTCAACAGGTTCGTTGTCGTGGTGAAAATGGTCCAGGGGCTGATGAGGAATTGCATGTTGTTAATATAGGTACCGACGAAGAGCCGAAAGAAACAAAGATAGGCAGCTTCTTTAAGGGGGAAGACAGAGACAGATTGACTGCACTACTCAAAGAATTTGGGGATGTATTCGCATGGTCGTACAAAGACATGCCGGGTTTGGACAGAAAGGTCGCAGAGCACAGAATTCCGATCAGAGAGGACGCCAAGCCAGTAAATCAGACACTCAAAAAGATCAAGCCAGAATGGTCCCTATAAGTCAAAGAAGAGATTGAAAAGCTCCTCAATGTGGGTTTCATTAAAGTCATTGAATATCCGACTTGGTTAGCCAACATTGTGACAACCAGAAAGGCAAACGGCAAGGTTCGAGTTTGTGTGGACTTCCGGGATTTGAACAAAGCTTCCCCGAAAGAGGATTTTCCGCTACCAAACATCGACATGCTCGTCGATTCGACTGCCAACTATGAAGTCCGCTCGTTTGTGGACAGTTTTGCCGGTTACAATCAGATTCTCATGTCCGAGGAGGACCAACACAAGACAGCTTTCACAAGACCATGGGGAACTTTCTGCTACACAGTCATGCCGTTTGGACTAAGGAACGCTGGGGCTACGTACCAAAGGGCTGTTACAGATCTATTCCATGACATGATTCACAAAGAGATCGAGGTCTATGTAGACGACATGATCATCCATTCGGAGGGAACCAACGATCAACATTTGATCGATCTTCGCAAGTTCTTTGAACGACTCCGACAACACAGCATGAGACTCAACCCCGTAAAGTGCACTTTTGGGGTCATCAGAGGAAAGGTTCTCGGTTACATGGTCACTGAGAGGGGAATTGAAGCCGATCCCTCCAAGATCAAGGTAATCATTGACATGCCTCCTTCAAAGACGCAGAAAGAAATCAAAGGTTTCATGGGCAGACTTCAATAAATCAGTCAGTTTGTGCACCAACTCACTTCCATGTGTGAACCAATTTTCAAGATACTCAAGAAGAATGTGGCTCTAGAATGGACCGATGCTTGCCAAGAAGCCTTCGACCAAGTAAAGCATTACTTGACATGCCCTCCAGTTTTGGTTCCACCGCACAAGGAGAAGCCTCTCTTGCTCTATCTCACTGTCAATGATGAAGCCCTAGGGGCTATGTTAGCACAAGAACAGCGAGACTCCACAAAAGAGAATGCTATCTACTTTGTCAGCCGCCGGTTTCAAAGAGCTGAGAAGAACTACTCTGTCTTAGAAAAGTCTTGTGCGGCATTGGTTTGGGTTACCCAAAAACTCAAGCACTACATGGAGGCCTTCCCAATCAAGTTGGTAGCAAAAGTAGACCCGCTCCGCTACATCTTCGAAAAACCTTTCATGTCAAAAAGAATAGCCAAATGGTATTTCATGCTCGCCGGCTAGGATATCACATACGTCACACTCAAATCCATCAAGGGGAAAGTGTTCAGTGATCAGCTTGCTGAATTTCCGTGCGACGAAGTGAAGGGGGAAGACGTACAGTTCCCCGACGAGCATTTAATTTGTGCTACAACAGAGGAAGATAAGTGGCAACTTCTTTTCAATGGCGCGGCCAATAAGCATGGATATGGCATAGGGATGTTACTTGTCGATCCTGTTGGGTTTCGTGCAATCATGCGCAGCGGAAGATAGACATGAATAAAACCCAATCGCCTAGATCCGCTATGAACAATAATTCATAATAACAGGATGAAGGAAACTAACCCTTGTAGATCGTTATGTAAAACTTGGATTAAGCGTTAAGACAAACGCCCTCTACCAGTGATCTACACAACGAACAGATTTCAAGAACGCCTTCTTAAACTTGACTGCTAGATCTTCGGATTGATCAACGATGTTGAAGAACTATTCTTCAAAGCTCCTAATTGTTATTGTGACTTGATAATTGAGATTAATCAATCACAATAACCCAAGAATATAATGTGTGATTTCTTTCTTTAAGAAAGACTTTGAATTGATCAAATCAACTAGCTTAGGGAACAATTCCCGTCAGTCTGTATTTATATTCAAGGGGTTTCAGAAACCCTTTAGGACTTAGGTTTTCTTGTCCAACAAGAGTTTTCCTAAAAACTGATTCTGCCGGCAAAACCATCCGTATGGATGTTTCTGGAAGCATCCAGAATCAGCCGTACGGATCCTTTAGGCAGGACCCGTTTTACTTCATTTTCCGCTCCTTTTAATTATCCGTTCTGCGTGTGTGACCCAATAGGATTATACTAAGTTGGCAACGAGTCTGAACCAGTCAAACCTCGTAAGTCATAAGCGGACTCTAGCAAACCATTATGATTACTCAATTAGTATAACTTTGAACTCCAAAGTCTCCTAGAATAGAACATAACACAATCTCTTTGTTACACGATGTCTATTGAACGTAAGCCATGGTCAATGGTCAACTTACATTTGTTCAATGCTTTCTCGATCCCGAATGTATTGATAATACAAATCTTATTTGAGCACGGCCATGCATTTCATCAATACCATTCATCAAGTGGCCAAATCTTGACATCTCTCTTGACGAGGAACAAATCCCATCTTGGCTTATTACTCTTCCCTACATGATTCCGATTATGCCAATCATATTCTTTATAGCTATCCGGTTAGGGATAACGTTTGAATATGCCAAACGTAATGTTCATCATGTGGAAGACTGTAATAACCTCAGGTCTAAAGATTCCAGTGATATAACTATATGAGACTTAATTATGACATTGTGACCATGACATAAATCTCATAGGGGTCAGTCCAGTATTTGTTCTCCAACAAATACCCATAAGTCTAATTGTATCCCATACACCATAATCATCATATGATTATCTATTAAACTTATACTAATAATTAATCATAATTATCAGGGATGGGGATTATTATAATAAACATGCAAAAGACATAATAATCAAACGTTCAATATCTTTATAAATGATAACATTTGTTTTACAAACAACATGCCTAGGGCATAACACCAACAATCTCCCACTTGCACTAGGCCTAATTAATGTATCGAATACCCATAGACCTAACATGACCATCATGCTTTGCTTGCGGAAGACCCTTTGTCAATGGGTCTGCAATATTATCATCAGTTGGTACTCTGCATATATTTACGTCTCCTCTATCAACGATCTCTCGAATGATATGAAAACGCCTAAGTATGTGTTTGGATTTCTGATGCGATCTAGGTTCCTTTGCTTGAGCAATAGTACCATTATTATCACAATAAAGGTCTATTGGATTAGCAATGCTAGGAACCACTTCTAGTTCACCAATGAACTTTTTAATCCAAACAGCCTCTTTAGCAGCATCGGATGCAGCAATATACTCAGCTTCAGTTGTAGAATCTGCTACGGTACTTTGCTTAGAACTCTTCCAGCTAACAGCACCTCCATTGAGCACAAATACAAATCCAGATTGCGATCTAGAATCATCTTTGTCGGTTTGGAAGCTTGCATCTGTGTAACCACTTACAACTAGATCATCTTCCATTCCTCCATACACCAAGAACGAATCTTTAGTCTTTCGCAAGTACTTAAGAATCGTCTTGACTGCAATCCAGTGACTCTCCCCAGGATCTGATTGGTATCTGCTCGTCATGCTCAAAGCATACGAGACATCAGGTCTAGTACATATCATGGCATACATGATGGATCCAATAGCCGAAGCGTATGGAATCCCAATCATTCTCTCACGCTCATCAGTTGTCTTAGGACACTGATTCTTGCTTAGAGATATTCCATGACCTACTAGCAAATTTCCTCTCTTAGAGTTTTCCGTGCGGAATCTCTTAAGAACTTTGTTAATATATGTATCTTGACTTAAACCAATCAATTTCTTGGATCTATCACGATAGATCCTTATGCCAATGATGTAAGCGGCTTCTCCCATATCTTTCATTGAGAAACACTTTCCTAACCAAGTCTTTACAGACTGCAGTGCAGGAATGTCATTTCCAATGATTAATATGTCATCAACATATAACACAAGAAATAGTACTATGCTCCCACTAATCTTCTTGTATACACAAGGTTCATCTTCGTTCTTGATGAAGCCAAACTCTTTGACCGATTCATCAAATCGAAGATTCCAACTCCTAGAGGCTTGCTTCAATCCATAAATGGATCTTTGCAATTTGCATACTTTGTTTGAATTTTCTGGAATTACAAAACCTTCAGGTTGTGTCATATAAACATCCTCAAGTAAGTTCCCGTTAAGGAACGCTGTTTTGACATCCATTTGCCATATCTCATAGTCAAAATATGCGGCTATGGCAAGTAAAATTCTTATAGACTTGATCATTGCTACGGGCAAAAAGGTTTCATCATAGTCGATTCCATGAATCTGCCTATAGCCATTCGCTACAAGTCTAGCTTTATAAGTATGCACCTTACCATCCATGTCAGTTTTCTTTTTGAAAACCCACTTGCATCCTATGGTTTTTCCACCTTCGGACGCATCAATCAAGTTCTAAACTTGATTGTCGTACATGGACTTAATTTCAGATTCCATGGCTCCAAGCCATTTATCTGAATCAGGAGCGGACATCGCTTCTTGGTAGGAAGTAGGTTCGTCATCAACTATGACTTCCACTTCATTGCTATCCGTCATGAGAAATCCATATCTCTCGGGTTCGAATCGCACCCTACCAGTTCTGCGAGGAACTTGAGTATTCTGAATAGGTTCCACAACACCTTGTGAAACTTGTTCAGATCCAACATTTTGTTCCATGTTATTTTCGGGATCTCGAACCTCTTCGAGATTAATTTTACTCCCACTATTTTATTTATAGAGAAACTCTTTCTCTAGAAAGGTACCATGACGGGCAACAAACATTTTGTTTTCCGTGCGGTTGTAAAAGTAATAACCCTTAGTTTCCTTAGGGTAACCAACGAAAATACATTTATCGGATCTTGGTGCAAGTTTGTCAGAGATTAATCTCTTAACATAAGCCTCACAACCCCAAATCTTCATGAAAGACAAACTAGGTTTTCTTCCAGTCCACATCTCATATGGAGTCTTTGGAACAGATTTAGTTGGAACATTATTTATTGTAAGAGCAGCAGTTTCTAGTGCATATCCCCAAAAGGTTAAAGGAAGATCAACTTGACTCATCATCGATCGGACCATATCTAATAAAGTCTTATTTCTCCGCTCAGACACACCATTCCATTGTGGTGTTCCAGGTGGAGTTAATTGTGAAATAATTCCACAATCTTTAAGATGATTGTCAAATTCTTGGCTTAAATATTCTCCACCTCGATCAGATCGAAGTGCTTTAATAGTTTTACCAAGTTGATTTTGTACTTCATTTTGAAATATTCTAAATATCTCAAAAGATTCACTTTTATGTTTCATTAAGCAGACATAGCCATATCTACTAAAGTCATCAGTAAAAGTTATGAAGTATTGATATCCACCCCTAGCACTGCTGCTCATTGGTCCACACACATCAGTATGTATGAGTCCCAATAAGTCACTAGCCCTCTCACTACTCTTAGTAAAAGGTGCCTTAGTCATTTTTCCAAGTAAACAAGACTCACAAGTTTCATATGATTCAAAGTCATGTGAATCTAAAAGTCCGTCCCCATGGAGTTTCGAGATACGCTTCTCATTAATATGACCAAGACGGCAATGCCACAAATAAGTATGATTTACATCATTAGGTTTGGATTTCTTATTTACATTATAAATATTCTCATTATTTCCATTCTCAACATCAAGAACATAAAGGCCATTAAATGAACATGCAGTACAATAAAGCATATCATTTAAATAAATAGAAAACTTCTTATTTTTAATAAGAAAACTATAACCTTCATTATCCAAACAAGAAACTGAAATAATATTTCTACTCAAATCCGGAACGTAATAACAATTGTTCAAAACAAGAATTAATCCGCTAGGTAAAATGACATCATATGTTCCTATGGCTAATGCAGCAACTCTTGCTCCATTCCCCACGCGTAGGTCTACTTCACCATCTTTGAGTAGCCTCCTATTCCTTAGTGCCTGCACATTCAAACAAATGTGAGATCCACATCCGGTATCTAATACCCAGGAACTAGAAGTAGAAAGTAGAATATCTATAACATAGATACCTGAAGTAGACGCAGTCCCACTGCTCTTCTTCTTCTTTAACTCTTCCTTGTAAACCTTGCAATTTTTTTTCCAATGACCAATCTCATTACAGTGGAAACAGATTGCATCCTTTTGGGAAGTAGGTTTAGCCACATCAGCATTAGCAACAATTGCCTTGCCAATCTTGGGTTTGAAAACTTTTGTCTTAACCCCTTTGCCTTTGCCTTTAGAGCATTTTCTTCCTTTTGTCACTACGAGCACAGGAGCGACTTCTTTACCGATTTTCTTTTCCGCTGTCTTTAGCATCCCATGCAACTCAGACAGGGACTTATCCATCCCATGCATATTAAAGTTCATGACGAACTGATTATAGCTTTTGGGCAATGAATTAAGAATAAAATCAGTGGCCAACTCAACATCAATGGGATGGCCAAGCCTCTCTAGATGCTAAAAATGAGCCTTCATCTTCAAAACATGAGGGCCCACAGACTGCCCTTCGCTCATCTTGCATGAGGCCAAGGCAGCTATAGTATCGAACTTCTCTTACCTTGCTTGTTCTTGAAACATATCTTCCAATGAAAGAGCAAGGTCAAATGCCTCCAAGTGTTCAAGAGTCTTCTGAAGCTCTGGACACATGGCCGCAAGCATAAGACAACCCACCTCACGAGAATCACTTTTGTGTTTCTTGTAGGCGTTTCTCTCATCCTTGGGTGCATTAGAAGCAGGTTTGTCACGACCCGAAATATAGGCTCTATTTTATTAGTAATTAAATGATTTTTATTTAATTAATTGCTTATTTATTTATTTAAATTATTATTCATTTAAATATTATGTGTGCATTTTATGTTTCATAATAATTATGCCTAGCATTTTAATTAGGTCATTTGGGTTAGTGTGGTATTGTTGGATCTTAATTGATAGTTGGGAGTGTAGTATTTGTGTGTAGTGTGAGAGAGGGGTCTAAGTGTAAGTGTTTGAAATTATTTCCCTACTCCCTCCCTATTCCCCTCACCTCCCTCACCTTCTCCCTCACTCTTTCACTCATCTCCCTGGAAACTCTCTCTCTCTCTCTCTTGGGTATTGGTAAGTTTTTCTTTCTTTATATTCTCTCTTCATTTTCTCCATCTTCCCATCATCATCTCTCAATTCTTAAAACTTGAACCGTGTTTAGATCGTCGATAGGATCGTAGGAAGCCAAAAAGAATCGAAATCCATCAACTTTGAGAATTTGCAAGTAAGTTACTTTTCCCCCATTTTAATGCTAAAATGTTCATATCATGTTTAGATATTGTTTGATGTATTACATTTGAAGTTTGGATGAGTTTTGAATTTATTTGGGTTTTTTTGGTTAAAAATGGTGATTTTGGAATGTTGGGTTTGATTCTTGGTTTTGGGTTGATGAATGGTGTATTTGAGTCCCCACCCTAGTTATAAATTGTTTTGGTACATTAGTACATGAGTTGGAGGTTTGGATTTTGGTTAAATGTGTTTTGGGTTGAAAATGGAAGAACCCATGTTGTTCTTCCCGATTTCTGGCAATCCGGAAGGTTGGGCGGCCGCACAAACTTTCCTGGGCGACCGCGCATCTTTCTGAGAGCTTTTGTTCTTGTTTTGAGGCACTTTGGGCGACCGCACAACCCAACGTGGACGGCCGCACAGTCCTCTGAAAGTTTACATTTTGTTAAATTGTGTGATTAAAGAATGCGTTGTGATCCAATTCTTGGGTTTCCTCCTAGTTGACCTTAGTGAACATTGTAGTGCATTCTAGGGATAGAATTGAGTCCTTTGTGATCAAGTTTGTGTTTGAAATTAAGTAAGTGTTAATTGTCATTGTTGGAACACTTTATTGATTGGGTTTGATTCCTTTGTGAATAAATACGAGATGGAATTTGATTAAGTATAATTTTGGGAATGTGGTTCATCTTTGATGCACGGTTTGTATTGGTTTACCTTTGTGGTGATTTAATTGGATTGGTTCCCTACTTTGGAACCTTAAGTTGTTTATTCATGCTAAATTATTATTACTTAGCATTTATTTGGAAGCCCAGCTGGAATATTTGTTGCATCGGGCGATGGGAAAGATTATAATGGCAAAGCCAAGTCCATTATAATGTTGACCATTGTTTTGCCCTTACTATACCCCTTCTCCAGATTGGCCTTGGAAAGAATAAGTCAGCGTTCCTTTGTGAATGTATCTGGCTAACGGGCATGACTTTGTGTCATGGTCCTTGTCCCTTGTGACACTTTTATGTTATTGGTTCCGGTACCGGGGTTTTCTCTTCGGCTTTCATGCTATTATGAAGATGATGATTTGTTGATTATTGAAGCTGCGCAGCGATCCTTTATTTGGATGTTCCGGTTTGGAAAACCTTGGCTATATCCTTTGTTATGTGTTTATTTCCGCTGCTATCTGTTATGTGATAAATGCTATGTGCTATGTGATATTTATTATCGTTATTGTATATTGTATCATAACATGTCATGTAGTTGCATTAGTAACTTATTGAGATTTATCTCACCCCCTTTTCTTTTATCTTGTTTTTCCTTAACCCCCCCCCCAGGTGCTAAGGATTAGTCTCGCTGATCACGAGAAAGAGGACGTCGAGTGTGGATCCGTTCTTTTGGGGAAGGTTATTATAGGTTGGTTTACATTATGTAAATGCGTAACCATTTTGGGATAGTTGTACCAAACAATGACGTCACTAAGATTTGTGTATTTGTACCTTGTTAAGCATAAACTTGCGGAAGTTTATGATAGTTGTATTTGGTTTTTATCAAACTTGGTTTTGTAAAACTTTGGATCTTTACCTTTTGGTATCAAATGAAATTTTTAACTTCAGTATTTCTTAGTTTTGGTTTTAGAGTCGACGTCCAGATCGCGGTCTCGGGCCCGCGGGGTTCGGGGTCGCGACAGTTGGTATCAGAGCTATGGCATTAGCTCTAAGTATAAGTCTAGGTGATTAGTATGACCTAGGTGGGTAGTAGTGTGCGGAGTGATTAACGGTTGATATCTTATGTAGGTAATTACTCGAAATGTCTGGAAGAAGAAACAGAGGAGGTACTAGTGGGGCACAGAATCAGAATGATACAAGGGAAGAAGCCCGTGCCATGTTTCAAGGCATGTTTGAGGCGGCCATGAAGGCCATACATGATCAAGGTCCGAGGGTAGAGCAAGCACCACCCCGTTATGGATTGGAGCAATTTCTGAAGTTGAAACCGGTTGAATTCAATGGGGAACCCGATGTTCGGAAAGCTGAGTTGTGGATTGAGTCTATGGAGAAGATTTATGATGTATTTGGGTGTTCAGATGAGGACAAGGTCCGGTTTGCGGCTTACAAGCTTGTGGGAGCCACCGAGCATTGGTGGAAGGGCGTTAAAGCTACTTGGGATGACACTCACACGGTGTATGCATGGGAGTTGTTTGTGCGCAAATTCAAGGAGCATTTCATTCCGGTTGTTGATCAGAACCGAAAGGAGATCGAGCTACTCAACCTAGAGCAAGGTGTGTTGTCTATAGCACAATACTCGGCTAAGTTCATAGAATTAGCCCGGTATTGCGACTATTTGGTGAGGACCGAGGAGCAAAAGGCTATGAGATTCATTCGGGGATTGAAGACCTCCATCCGTACTCAACTTATTGCTCAACGGATTGTAACATTTCAAGATGCGGTGGACCGAGCCTACTTAATAGAGCAAGATATTGGGGAACATAAGAGGAAGACCGAGGTGGCTAACCCGAGTAAGCAAGGAGCGCAGAGCAAGTCACAAACAAGGATCGATAATCGAGGTAACTTTGGGGGACAATCTCAGTCCCGAGGGCAACCGAACCCAAGGAACCCGGGTACTACTTCCGGGAACCAAGGGAGCCAAATGAGGAAGCCTTGCACCTTTTGTCAGAAGGTAGGCCATTCGGAGGATAGGTGTTGGAAAAAGCAAGGCAAGTGTACCAATTGTGGCGAAATGGGGCACTTTGAGAGAGAGTGCACGAGGCACCGAGGTCAAGCATCCGGGTCAGGGGTTGGTATTAATCAGGGTCAGAAAAGGGATGCCGCCGGGAAGCCCAGAGTCCAAGGAAGGGTATTTGCCATGAATCAACAACAAGCTACCGATGATCCATCCGTTATTGGAGGTATTGTTTCTGTGTCTAATGTGAGCGCACGAGCGTTAGTAGATCCAGGATCATCTCATTCATACATTTCTGTGCAATTTGCTTCCATGTTAAATGCTGCATTCGAGTCTTTACCGTACGTGCTAGAGGTGTCGACCCCTATAGGAGAATGCTTGATTTCTGATCGAGTCTTTCGTGCTTGTGATGTGGTTATTTGTGGTCGAGTCCTTTGTGCGGATTTGGTGGTTCTTCCTATCCAAGACTTTGATGTCATATTGGGTATGGATTGGTTGAGCAAGTTTCATGCGTCCGTTGATTGCCGTAAGAAAACTGTTACTTTTTCTATTCCCGATGTGCCTAAATTTGTGTTTGAGGCTAGTCCTCTGAGTAGAAAAGTTCGCTTAATTTCTTTTATGAAAGCGAGAAAATTATTGCATAATGGTTGTGAGGGTTATTTGGCTAGTGTTCTTGATACTAGGAAGGAATCCCCTAGTTTGGATAGTGTTCGGGTAGTTTGGGAATTTCTCGATGTTTTCTCTACCGAGTATGATATGCCTCCCGATCGTGAGATTGAGTTTTGTATAGACCTTTTGCCGGGTACGGCTCCGATTTCGAAAGCACCTTATAGGTTAGCTCCCGCAGAGTTGAAGGAGTTAAAGGTTCAGTTGCAAGAGTTGCTTGATCGAGGGTTTATCCGCCCTAGTGTTTCCCCGTGGGGAGCACCGGTCTTGTTTGTGTGGAAGAAAGATGGTTCGTTGAGATTGTGCATCGATTACCGAAAGTTGAATCAGGTTACGGTGAAGAATAAGTACCCTCTACCGCATATTGATGATTTGTTTGATCAGCTACAAGGGTCCGTGGTTTTCTCTAAGCTTGATTTGAGGAGTGGGTACCATCAGTTGAAACTTCGATCGGAGGATATTCCGAAGACTGCTTTTCGCACTCGTTACGGTCATTATGAGTTCTTGGTTATGCCGTTTGGGTTGACGAACGCGCCGGTCGTATTTATGGATTTGATGAACCGGATTTTCCATCCCTATCTAGATTCGTTCGTGGTAGTCTTCATCGACGACATTCTTGTTTATTCGAAATCTCGAGATGAGCACGAGCAGCACTTGAGGACCGTTTTATCCGTTCTTGCGAGGGAGAAATTATTTGCGAAGTTTAGTAAATGCGAATTTTGGCTCGAGAAGGTGTCATTTCTGGGTCATGTGATTTCTAAAGACGGGATTTTGGTGGATCCTTCGAAGATTGAAGCTATAGTGGATTGGAAGAGACCCGAATCAGTGACAGAGGTTATAAGCTTTCTTGGTTTAGCCGGGTATTACCGAAGATTTATTGAGGGGTTTTCGAGGATTGCTACTCCGATGACTCAGTTGACCCGAAAGAATGTCCCGTTTGTGTGGACCGAGAAATGTGAAATGAGTTTCGAGGAATTAAAGAAGAGGTTGACTACAGCACCGATCTTGAGTTTGCCTAATGGGAGCGATGGCCTAGTGATTTATAGTGATGCTTCGAAAGAGGGTTTGGGTTGTGTGTTGATGCAGAATGGGAAAGTAATTGCCTATGCTTCGAGGAAGTTGACCCCTAGTGAGCAGAATTACCCGACTCATGATATGGAGTTAGCGGCTATTGTCTTTGCGTTGCACAAATGGAAGCACTACCTTTATGGAGCGAAGTTTGAGATTTTTACGGATCACAAGAGTTTGAATTACCTTTTCTCCCAGAAAGAGTTGAACAACCGTCAGCGCCGATGGATGGAACTGTTGAAGGATTATGATTGTACGATTTCTTATCACCCGGGAAAGGCGAATGTGGTAGCCGATGCAATTAGTAGAAAATCTTATATGGCTTTGATGATGGTTCGTGAATGGAAAATGCTTGAGGATGTTCGAGATTGGTCTCCTCGTGAATCGAGACATGGGGCTATTTTTGCGAATATTAGGGTGTCTCCGACCCTAATTCAGAGAATATAGGAAGCTCAGAAAGAAAATCCCGAGTTGGTGAAGGTAATGGGTAAATTGAAGGAAAAGAACTTCGAGGATTTTTCATTGAGTTCGAGTGGAGTGTTGACTTTCCGTGGTCGTTTGTGTGTTCCGGATGTTGATGGAATTAAACAGAGAGTTCTTGATGAGGGTCACAAATCGAGGTATACTATTCATCCGGGTAGTACGAAGATGTATCAGGATTTGAAGCAACAATTTTGGTGGATTAATATGAAAAGGGAAATAGCCGAGTACGTTTCGAAGTGTTTAACTTGTCAGCAGGTCAAAGCCGAGCATCAGAGACCCGCGGGATTACTTCAGCCGTTAGAGATTCCGGAGTGGAAATGGGAGCATGTGACTATGGATTTCGTTACGGGACTGCCTCGTACCCGTAGGAAGTATGACAGTGTTTGGGTAATAGTGGATAGATTGACCAAGAGTGCCCATTTCTTGCCTATTGATATCAGGTATTCGATGGAGAAACTTGCGACCCTTTATATTGATGAGATTGTTAGATTGCATGGAGTTCCGGTTAGCATTGTGTCAGATCGAGACCCGAGGTTTACTTCTAGATTCTGGAAGGCGTTTCAGGAAGCTTTGGGTACAGATTTGCGATTCAGTACAGCTTTTCATCCTCAGACCGATGGTCAATCCGAGAGGACTATTCAGATTTTGGAGGATATGTTGCGAGCTTGTGCGATAGACTTTTCTGATTCTTGGGATTCGCACCTACCGTTAGTGGAGTTCTCTTACAACAACAGTTATCAGGCTAGTATCGAGATGGCACCGTTTGAGGCCTTGTATGGAACAAAATGTAGATCGCCTATTTGTTGGGATGAGGTTGGTGAAGCGAAGATCGTGGGTATTGATTTGCTTCGGGATTCAGTTGAAAGGGTTAGAGTTATCCGGGATAGATTGAAGACAGCCCAGAGTCGACATAAGAGCTACGCGGATAACCGAAGGAGAGATCTTAGTTTTCAGACCGGTGATTTTGTGTTCTTGAAAGTGTCTCCGAAGGTGGGTATTCGTAGATTTGGGAAGAAAGGCAAATTGGCTCCGAGGTTTATTGGTCCGTTTGAGATTTTGGGAAAGGTTGGACTTCTAGCGTACCGTCTTGCGTTACCGTCATCCTTAGATCGGTTGCACAATGTTTTTCACGTTTCTATGCTTCGGAAGTATGTTCATGATCCGTCTCACGTGTTGCCGAGAGTACCGGAGGATATTGAGCCCGATATGTCTTATGAGGAACGACCGGTTCGGATCTTAGATTCTAAAGTTCAAGAGTTGAGAAACAAGAGCATTGCGTTGGTTCGAGTTCTTTGGAGGAATCATAACATCGAGGATTCGACTTGGGAGCTCCGAGATGAGATCGAGAGGAAATTTCCGTGGCTTTTTGTTTAAGGTGAGTCTCGTTAAAATTCGGGTCGAATTTTCTTTAAGGGGGAGTGAATGTCACGACCCGAAATATAGGCTCTATTTTATTAGTAATTAAATGATTTTTATTTAATTAATTGCTTATTTATTTATTTAAATTATTATTCATTTAAATATTATGTGTGCATTTTGTGTTTCATAATAATTATGCCTAGCATTTTAATTGGGTCATTTGGGTTAGTGTGGTATTGTTGGATCTTAATTGATAGTTGGGAGTGTAGTATTTGTGTGTAGTGTGAGAGAGGGGGCCTAAGTGTAAGTGTTTGAAATTATTTCCCTACTCCCTCCCTATTCCCCTCACCTCCCTCACCTTCTCCCTCACTCTTTCACTCATCTCCCTGGAAACTCTCTCTCTCTCTCTCTTGGGTATTGGTAAGTTTTTCTTTCTTTATCTTCTCTCTTCATTTTCTCCATCTTCCCTGTCGCGACCCCGGACCCCGCGGGCCCGAGACCGCGAGCTGGACGTCGACTCTAAAACCAAAACTGAGAACTACTGAAGTTAAAAATTCCATTTGATACCAAAAGGGTAATGATCCAAAGTTTTACAAAACCAAGTTTGATAAAAACTAATTACAACTATCATAAACTTCCACAAGTTTATGCCCAACAAAATACAAATATACAAATCTTAGTGACGTCATTGTTTGGTACAACTATCCCAAAATGGTTACACATTTACATAATGTAAACCAACCTATAATAACCTTCCCCAAAAGAATGTATCCACCCTCGACGTCCTCTTTCTCGTGATCAGCGAGACTAATCCTTAGCACCTGGGGGGGGGGGTTAAGGAAAAACAAAGATGAAAAGAAAGGGGGTGAGATAAATCTCAATAAGTTACTAATGCAACTACATGACATGCTATGATGTAATATACAATAAGCAATAATAAATATCACATAGCACATAGCATTTATCACATAACAGATAGCAGCGGAAATAAACACATAACAAAGGATATAGCCAAGGTTTTCCAAACGGAACATCCAAATAAAGGATCGCTGCGCAGCTTCAATAATCAACAAATCATCATCTTCATAATAGCATGAAAGCCGAAGAGAGAACCCCGGTACCGGAACCAATAACATAAAAGTGTCACAAGGGACAAGGACCATGACACAAAGTCATGCCCGCTAGCCAGATACATTCACAAAGGAACGCTGACTTATCCTTTCCAAGGCCAATCTGGAGAAGGGGTAAAGAAGGGGGCAAAACAATGGTCAACATTATAATGGACTTGGCTTTGCCATTATAATCTTTCCCATCGCCCAAACACACACAAAATACCAGCTGGACTTTCACGTAAATGCTAAGTAATAAAATACTAGCACGATAAACAACCAAGGATTCCAAAGTAGGGAATCATGCCAATTAATCACCAAGAAGATGAAATGAACAAACAATGCACAATAAAGGTGCTTCAAAATCCCAATTTGTCGCGACCCCGGACCCCGCGGGCCCCGGGACCGCGAGCTGGACGTCGACTCTAAAACCAAAACTTCGAAATACTGAAGTTAAAAATTCCATTTGACACCAAAAGGTGATGAACCAAAGTTTTACAAAATCAAGTTTGATAATAAAAAAAAACAATTACAACTATCATAAACTTCCACAAGTTTACGCTTAACAAAATACAATTACACAATTCTTAGTGACGTCATTGATTGGTACAACTATCCCAAAATGGTTACACATTTACATAATGGAAACCAACCTATGACAACCTTCCCCAAAAGAATGTATCCACACTCGACGTCCTCTTTCTCGTGATCAGCGAGACTAATCCTTAGCACCTGGGGGGGTTAAGGAAAAACAAAGATAAAAGAAAAGGGGGTGAGATAAATCTCAATAAGTTACTAATGCAACTACATGACATGCTATGATGCAATAAGCAATAAACAATAGTTATTATCACATGGCACATAGCAGTTATCATATAACCGATAGCAGCGGAAATAAACACATAACAAAGGATATAGCCAAGGTTTTCCAAACCGGAACATCCAAATAAAGGATCGCTGCGCAGCTTCAATAATCAACAATCATCATCTTCATAATAGCATGAAAGCCGAAGAGAAAACCCCGGTACCGGAACCAATAACCATAACAGTGTCACAAAGGACAAGGACCATGACACAAAGTCATGCCCGTTAGCCAGATACATTCACAAAGGAACGCTGACTTATCCTTTCCAAGGCCAATCTGGAGAAGGGGTAAAGAAGGGGGCAAAACAATGGTCAACATTATAATGGACTTGGCTTTGCCATTATAATCTTTCCCATCGCCCGATGCAACAAATATGCCAGCTGGGCTTCCAAATAAATGCTAAGTAATAATAATTTAGCATGAATAACAACTTAAGGTTCCAAAGTAGGGAACCATACCAAGTAGTCACCAAGAAAGTGAAATGTACCAATCACGCACAATTTAAGTGTTCCAATGATCACAATTAACACTTAATAAATTTCCAACACAAACTTAATCACAAAGTACCCAATTCTATCACTAGAGTGTACTACAATGTTCACTAAGGTCAACTAGAAGGACACCCAAGATTTGGATCAAAACGCATTCTTCAATCACACAAAACTAACAAATGTAACTTTTCAGAGGACTGTGCGGCCGCCCAAAGTGGGTTTTGCGGTCGCCCAAAAAGTCATAAAACAAGAACAAAAGCTTTCAGAAAGATGCGCGGTCGCCCATACCATTTTGGGCGGTCGGCCAACAAGCCAGAATTGCCAGAAATCGGGAAGAACAACATGGGTTCTTCCATTTTTCAAACCCAAACACATTTCAACCAAAATCAAACATTCCAACTGGTATACAAATGTACCAAAACAACTCATAAGTCTAAAGAGACTCATACAACAACATTTAACAACCAAAATCAAGAATCAAACCCCAACATTCATAAATCACCATTTTTGACCAAAAACCCAAATAAATTCCAAATAAATTGGAAACTCATCCAAACTTCCAATATAACAACAAAAGCATTATATGAACATGATATGAACATTTTAGCATTAAAATGGGGGAAAAGTAACTTACTTGAAATTTCTCAAAGTTGATGGATTTCAAATCTTTTTGGCTTCCTACGATCCTATCGACGATCTAAACAATGTTCACGTTTTAAGAAATGAGAGATGATGATAGGAAGAAGGAGAAAATGAAGAGAGAAACAATGAAAGAAAACTTACCCAAATTGTTAGAGAGAGGAAGAGAGTGGCTGGGAGAAGATGGAGTGTAGGGGGGGGGAGAAGGAGGTGAGGGAAGGTGTAGGGAGGGAGTAGGGGGTTTATTTTAAAAACTTACACTTAGGCCCCCTCTCTCACACTACACACACACAATACTACACTCCCTACTACCAATTAAGACCCAACAATACTACGTTAACCCAAATGACCCAAACAACATGCTAGGCATATTTATTATAACACATAAAACGCACACATAAATATTTAAATAAATAATAATTTAAATAAATAATTAAGCAAATAATTAAATAATAATCATTTAATTTCTAATAAAATAGAGCCTATAATTCGGGTCGTGACATTCACTCCCCCTTAAAGAAAATTCGACCCGAATTTTAACGAGACTCACCTTAAACAAAGAGCCACGGAAATTTCCTCTCGATCTCATCTCGGAGCTCCCACGTCGACTCCTCGATGTTATGATTCCTCCAAAGGACTCTAACCAATGCAATACTTTTGCTCCTCAACTCTTGGACTTTAGAATCTAAGATCCGAACCGGTCGTTCCTCATAAGTCATATCGGGCTCAATATCTTCCGGTATCCTCGGTAACACGTGCGACGGATCATGAACATACTTCCGAAGCATAGAAACGTGGAAAACGTCATGCAACCGGTCTAACGATGGCGGTAACGCAAGACGATACGCTAGAAGTCCAACCTTTCCCAAAATCTCAAACGGGCCAATATACCTCGGAGCCAACTTGCCTTTCTTTCCGAACCTACGAATACCCACCTTTGGAGATACTTTCAAGAACACCAAATCACCGGTCTGAAAACTAAGATCTCGCCTTCGGTTATCTGCATAGCTTTTATGTCGACTCTGGGCTGTCTTCAATCTATCCCGGATAACTTTGACTTTCTCAACCGAATCCCGAAGCAAATCAACACCCACAATCTTCGCTTCACCAACCTCATCCCAACAAATAGGCGATCTACACTTTCTTCCATACAAAGCCTCAAACGGTGCCATCTCGATACTAGCCTGATAACTGTTGTTGTACGAGAATTCCACTAACGGTAGGTGCGAATCCCAAGATTCAGAAAAGTCTATCGCACAAGCTCGCAACATATCCTCCAAAATCTGAATAGTCCTCTCGGATTGACCGTCTGTCTGGGGATGAAAAGCTGTACTAAATCGCAAATCTGTACCCAAAGCTTCCTGAAACGCCTTCCAGAATCTAGAAGTAAACCTCGGGTCTCGATCTGACACAATGCTAACCGGAACCCCATGCAATCTAACGATCTCGTCGATATAAAGGGTCGCAAGCTTCTCCATCGAATATCTGATGTCAATAGGCAAGAAATGGGCACTCTTGGTCAATCTATCCACTATTACCCAAACACTGTCATACTTCCTACGGGGACGAGGTAGTCCCGTAACGAAATCCATAGTCACATGCTCCCATTTCCACTCGGGAATCTCTAACGGCTGGAGTAATCCCGCGGGTCTCTGATGCTCGGCTTTGACCTGCTGACACGTTAAACACTTCGAGACGTACTCGACTATTTCCCTCTTCATATTAATCCACCATAATTGTTGCTTCAAATCCTGATACATCTTCGTACTACCCGGATGAATAGTATACCTCGATTTGTGGCCCTCATCAAGAACTCTCTGTTTAATTCCATCAACATTCGGAACACACAATCTTCCACGGAAAGTCAACACTCCACTCGAGCTACTAGAAAAATCCTCGAAGTTCTTCTCTTTCAGTTTACCCATTATCTTCACTAACTCGGGATCTTCTTTCTGAGCTTCCTTTATCCTCTGAACTAGGGTCGGAGACACCCTAATATTCGCAAAAATATCCCCATGTCTCGATTCACGAGGAGACCAATCTCGAATTTCCTCAAGCATTTTCCACTCTCGAACCATCATCGAAGCCACATAAGACTTTCTACTAATCGCATCGGCTACCACATTCGCCTTCCCCGGATGATAAGAAATCGTACAATCGTAATCCTTCAATAATTCCATCCATCGGCGCTGTCGGTTGTTCAACTCTTTCTGGGAGAAAAGGTACTTCAAACTCTTGTGATCCGTAAAAATCTCAAACTTCGCTCCATAAAGATAGTGCTTCCATTTTTGCAACGCAAAGACAATCGGCGCTAACTCCATATCATGAGTCGGGTAATTCTGCTCACTCGGGGTCAACTTCCTCGAAGCATAAGCAATTACTTTCCCATCCTGCATCAACACACAACCCAAACCTTCCTTCGAAGCATCACTGTAAATCACTAGGCCATCGCTCCCATTAGGCAAACTCAAGATCGGTGCGGTAGTCAACCTCTTCTTCAATTCCTCGAAACTCTTGTCACATTTCTCGGTCCACACAAACGGAACATTCTTTCGGGTCAACTGCGTCATCGGAGTAGCAATCCTCGAAAACCCTTCAATAAATCTTCTGTAATACCCGGCTAAACTAAGAAAGCTACGAATCTCTGTCACTGATTCGGGTCTCTTCCAATCCACTATGGCTTCCATCTTTGACGGATCCACAGAAATCCCGTCTTTAGAAATCACATGACCCAGAAATGACACCTTCTCGAGCCAAAATTCGCATTTACTGAACTTCGCAAATAATTTCTCCCTCGCAAGAACGGATAAAACTGTCCTCAAATGTTGCTCGTGCCCCTCTCGAGATTTCGAATAAACAAGAATGTCGTCGATGAAGACTACCACGAACGAATCAAGATAGGGATGGAAAATTCGGTTCATCAAATCCATAAACACGGCCGGCGCGTTCGTCAACCCAAACGGCATAAGCAAGAACTCATAATGACTATAACGAGTGCGAAAAGCAGTCTTCGGAACATCCTCCAATCGAACCTTCAACTGATGGTACCCACTCCTCAAATCAAGCTTCGAGAAAACCACGGACCCTTGAAGCTGATCAAACAAATCATCGATGTGCGGTAGAGGATACTTGTTCTTCACCGTAACCTGATTCAACTTCCGGTAATCGATGCACAACCTCAACGAACCATCTTTCTTCCGCACAAACAAAACCGGTGCTCCCCACGGGGAAACACTAGGGCAGATAAACCCTCGATCAAGCAACTCTTGCAACTGAACCTTTAACTCCTTCAACTCTGCGGGAGCCAACCTATAAGGCGCTTTCGAAATCGGAGCCGTACCCGGCAAAAGATCTATACAAAACTCAATCTCACGATCGGGAGGCATATCATACTCGGTAGAGAAAACATCGGGAAATTCCCGAACTACCCGAACACTATCAAAACTAGGGGATTCCTTCCTAGTATCAAGAACACTAGCCAAATACCCCTCACAACCACTATGCAACAATTTTCTCGCTTTCATAAAAAAAATTAAGCGAACCTTTCTACTCAGAGGACTAGCCTCAAACACAAATCTAGGCACATCGGGAATAGAAAAAGTAACAGTTTTCTTACGGCAATCAACAGAAGCATGAAACTTGCTCAACCAATCCATACCCAAAATGACATCAAAGTCTTGGATATGAAGAACTACCAAATCCGCACAAAGGACTCGACCACAAATACCCACATCACAAGCACGAAAGACTCGATCAGAAATCAGGCATTCTCCTATAGGGGTCGACACCTCTAGCACGTATGGTAAAGACTCGAATGCAGCATTTAACATGGAAGCAAATTGCACAGAAATGTATGAATGAGATGATCCTGGATCTACTAACGCTCGTGCGCTCACATTAGACACAGAAACAATACCTCCAATAACGGATGGATCATCGGTAGCTTGTTGTTGATTCATGGCATAAACCTTCCCTTGAACTTTGGGCTTCCCTGCGGCATCCCTCTTCTGACCCTGATTAATACCAACTCCTGACCCGGATGCTTGACCTCGGTACCTCGTGCAGTCTCTCACAAAGTGCCCCATTTCACCACAATTGGTGCACTTGCCTTGCTTTTTCCAACACCTATCTTCCGAATGGCCTACCTTCTGACAAAAGGTACAAGGCTTCATAATTTGGCTCTCTTGGTTCCCGGAAGTGGTACCCGGGTTCCTTGGGATCGGTTGCCCTCGGAACTGAGATTGTCCCCCAAAGTTACCTCGATTATCAATCCTTGGTTGCAACTTGCTCTGCGCTCCTTGCTTACTCGGGTTAGCTACCTCGGTCTTCCTTTTATGCTCCCCAATATCTTGCTCTATAAGATAGGCTCGGTCCACCGCATCTTGGAATGTCACAATCGGTTGAGCAATATGTTGAGTACGGATGGAGGTCTTCAATCCCCGAATAAATCTCATAGCCTTTTGTTCCTCGGTTCTCACCAAATAGTCACAATATCGGGCTAACTCTATGAACTTCGCCGAGTATTGTGCTATAGACAACACACCTTGCTCTAGGTTGAGTAGCTCGATCTCCTTTCGGTTTTGATCAACAACCGGAATGAAATGCTCCTTGAATTTGCGCACAAACAACTCCCACGCATACACCGTGTGAGTATCATCCCAAGTAGCTTTAACACCTTTCCACCAATGCTCGGCGGCACCCACAAGCTTGTAAGCCGCGAACCGGACCTTGTCCTCATCCAAACACCCAAATACATCATAAATCTTCTCCATAGACTCAATCCACAACTCAGCTTTCCTTACATCGGGCTCCCCATTGAATTCAACCGGTTTCAACTTCAGAAATTGCTCCAAACCATAGCGGGGTGGTGCTTGTTCTACCCTGGGACCTTGATCATGTATGGCCTTCATGGCCGCCTCAAACATGCCTTGAAACATGGCACGGGCTTCTTCCCTTGTATCATTCTGATTCTGTGTCCCACTAGTACCTCCTCTGTTTCTTCTTCCAGACATTGCGAGTAATTACCTGCATAAGACATCAACCGTTAATCACTCCGCACACTACTACCCACCTAGGTCATACTAATCCACCTAGACTTATACATAGAGCTAATGCCATAGCTCTGATACCAACTGTCGCGACCCCGGACCCCGCGGGCCCCGGGACCGCGAGCTGGACGTCGACTCTAAAACCAAAACTTCGAAATACTGAAGTTAAAAATTCCATTTGACACCAAAAGGTGATGAACCAAAGTTTTACAAAATCAAGTTTGATAATAAAAAAAAACAATTACAACTATCATAAACTTCCACAAGTTTACGCTTAACAAAATACAATTACACAATTCTTAGTGACGTCATTGATTGGTACAACTATCCCAAAATGGTTACACATTTACATAATGGAAACCAACCTATGACAACCTTCCCCAAAAGAATGTATCCACACTCGACGTCCTCTTTCTCGTGATCAGCGAGACTAATCCTTAGCACCTGGGGGGGGTTAAGGAAAAACAAAGATAAAAGAAAAGGGGGTGAAATAAATCTCAATAAGTTACTAAATGCAACTACATGACATGCTATGATGCAATAAGCAATAAACAATAGTTATTATCACATGGCACATAGCAGTTATCATATAACAGATAGCAGCGGAAATAAACACATAACAAAGGATATAGCCAAGGTTTTTCCAAACCGGAACATCCAAATAAATGATCGCTGCGCAGCTTCAATAATCAACAATCATCATCTTCATAATAGCATGAAAGCCGAAGAGAAAACCCCGGTACCGGAACCAATAACCATAACAGTGTCACAAAGGACAAGGACCATGACACAAAGTCATGCCCGTTAGCCAGATACATTCACAAAGGAACGCTGACTTATCCTTTCCAAGGCCAATCTGGAGAGGGGGTAAAGAAGGGGGCAAAACAATGGTCAACATTATAATGGACTTGGCTTTGCCATTATAATCTTTCCCATCGCCCGATGCAACAAATATGCCAGCTGGGCTTCCAAATAAATGCTAAGTAATAATAATTTAGCATGAATAACAACTTAAGGTTCCAAAGTAGGGAACCATACCAAGTAGTCACCAAGAAAGTGAAATGTACCAATCACGCACAATTTAAGTGTTCCAATGATCACAATTAACACTTAATAAATTTCCAACACAAACTTAATCACAAAGTACCCAATTCTATCACTAGAGTGTACTACAATGTTCACTAAGGTCAACTAGAAGGACACCCAAGATTTGGATCAAAACGCATTCTTCAATCACACAAAACTAACAAATGTAACTTTTCAGAGGACTGTGCGGCCGCCCAAAGTGGGTTGTGCGGTCGCCCAAAAAGTCATAAAACAAGAACAAAAGCTTTCAGAAAGATGCGCGGTCGCCCATACCATTTTGGGCGGTCGCCCAACAAGCCGGAATTGCCAGAAATCGGGAAGAACAACATGGGTTCTTCCATTTTTCAAACCCAAACACATTTCAACCAAAATCAAACATTCCAACTGGTATACAAATGTACCAAAACAACTCATAAGTCTAAAGAGACTCATACAACAACATTTAACAACCAAAATCAAGAATCAAACCCCAACATTCATAAATCACCATTTTTGACCAAAAACCCAAATAAATTCCAAATAAATTGGAAACTCATCCAAACTTCCAATATAACAACAAAAGCATTATATGAACATGATATGAACATTTTAGCATTAAAATGGGGGAAACGTAACTTCCTTGAAATTTCTCAAAGTTGATGGATTTCAAATCTTTTTGGCTTCCTACGATCCTATCGACGATCTAAACAATGTTCACGTTTTAAGAAATGAGAGATGATGATAGGAAGAAGGAGAAAATGAAGAGAGAAACAATGAAAGAAAACTTACCCAAATTGTTAGAGAGAGGAAGAGAGTGGCTGGGAGAAGATGGAGTGTAGGGGGGGGAGAAGGAGGTGAGGGAAGGTGTAGGGAGGGAGTAGGGGGTTTATTTTAAAAACTTACACTTAGGCCCCCTCTCTCACACTACACACACACAATACTACACTCCCTACTACCAATTAAGACCCAACAATACTACGTTAACCCAAATGACCCAAACAACATGCTAGGCATATTTATTATAACACATAAAACGCACACATAAATATTTAAATAAATAATAATTTAAATAAATAATTAAGCAAATAATTAAATAATAATCATTTAATTACTAATAAAATAGAGCCTATAATTCGGGTCGTGACACAATTCACCATTAATGAATTTCAAACACAAACCTGATCACAAAGGACCCAATTCTATCACTAAAGTGTACAACAATGTTTACTAGGGTCAACTAGAAGGACACCAAAGACCTAGACCAAAACACGATCTTCAACCACACCAAATAACAAATGTAATTTTTCAGAGGACTGTGCGGCCGCCCAAAAGGGTATGTGCGGTCGCCCAAAAAGGCCCTCAAACACGACCAAAAGCTTTCAGAATGTTGTGCGGTCGCCCAGGAGATTTTGTGCGGTCGCCCAATACTCTGAATTTCTGGCAATCGGGAAGAACAACATGGGTTCTTCCATTTTTCAAACCCAAACACATTTCAACCAAAAATCAAACATTCTAACTGGTATACTAATGTACCAAAACAACTCATAAGTCTAAAAGGACTCACACAACAACATTTAACAACCAAAATCAAGAATCAAACCCAACATTCAAGATTTCACCATTTTTGATCAAAAACCCAAATAAATTCCAAACAAATTCAAAACTCATCCAAACTTCAAATGGAACACATCAAACAATATCTAAGCATGATATGAACATTTTAGCATTAAAATGGGGGAAAAGTAACTTACTTGATAAATCTCAAAGTTGATGGATTTCAAATCTTTTTGATTCTACGCGATCCTAACGACGATCTAAACAATGTTCACGTTTTAAGAAATGAATAATAATGATGGGAAGATGGAGAAAATGAAGAGAGAAGAAGGAGAAGAAAACTTACCCCAAAAGCTAGAGTGAGAGGGAGTTGTGTGCTGGGAAGAAGAATGAGTGAGGGAGGAGGTGAGGGAGGTGAGGGGAATAGGGAGGGAGTAGGGAAATAATTTCAAACATTTACACTTAGGTCCCCTCTCTCACACTACACACAAATACTACACTCCCAACTATCAATTAAGATCCAACAATACCACACTAACCCAAATGACCCCAAATAAAATGTTAGGCATAAATATTATCACACATAAAATGCACACATAATTATTTAAATAAATAATAATTTAAATAAATAAATAAGCAAATAATTAAATAAAAATCATTTAATTACTAATAAAATAGAGCCTATATTTCGGGTCGTGACATTCCCATCATCATCTCTCAATTCTTAAAACTTGAACCGTGTTTAGATCGTCGATAGGATCGTAGGAAGCCAAAAAGAATCGAAATCCATCAACTTTGAGAATTTGCAAGTAAGTTACTTTTCCCCCATTTTAATGCTAAAATGTTCATATCATGTTTAGATATTGTTTGATGTATTACATTTGAAGTTTGGATGAGTTTTGAATTTATTTGGGTTTTTTTTGTTAAAATGGTGATTTTGGAATGTTGGGTTTGATTCTTGGTTTTGGGTTGATGAATGGTGTATTTGAGTCCCCACCCTAGTTATAAATTGTTTTGGTACATTAGTACATGAGTTGGAGGTTTGGATTTTGGTTAAATGTGTTTTGGGTTGAAAATGGAAGAACCCATGTTGTTCTTCCCGATTTCTGGCAATCCGGAAGGTTGGGCGGCCGCACAAACTTTCCTGGGCGACCGCGCATCTTTCTGAGAGCTTTTGTTCTTGTTTTGAGGCACTTTGGGCGACCGCACAACCCAACGTGGGCGGCCGCACAGTCCTCTGAAAGTTTACATTTTGTTAAATTGTGTGATTAAAGAATGCGTTGTGATCCAATTCTTGGGTGTCCTCCTAGTTGACCTTAGTGAACATTGTAGTGCATTCTAGGGATAGAATTGAGTCATTTGTGATCAAGTTTGTGTTTGAAATTAAGTAAGTGTTAATTGTCATTGTTGGAACACTTTATTGATTGGGTTTGATTCCTTTGTGAATAAATACGAGATGGAATTTGATTAAGTATCATTTTGGGAATGTGGTTCATCTTTGATGCACGGTTTGTATTGGTTTACCTTTGTGGTGATTTAATTGGATTGGTTCCCTACTTTGGAACCTTAAGTTGTTTATTCATGCTAAATTATTATTACTTAGCATTTATTTGGAAGCCCAGCTGGCATATTTGTTGCATCGGGCGATGAGAAAGATTATAATGGCAAAGCCAAGTCCATTATAATGTTGACCATTGTTTTGCCCTTACTATACCCCTTCTCCAGATTGGCTTTGGAAAGAATAAGTCAGCGTTCCTTTGTGAATGTATCTGGCTAACGGGCATGACTTTGTGTCATGGTCCTTGTCCCTTGTGACACTTTTATGTTATTGGTTCCGGTACCGGGGTTTTCTCTTCGGCTTTCATGCTATTATGAAGATGATGATTTGTTGATTATTGAAGCTGCGCAGCGATCCTTTATTTGGATGTTCCGGTTTGGAAAACCTTGGCTATATCCTTTGTTATGTGTTTATTTCCGCTGCTATCTGTTATGTGATAAATGCTACGTGCTATGTGATATTTATTATCGTTATTGTATATTGTATCATAGCATGTCATGTAGTTGCATTAGTAACTTATTGAGATTTATCTCACCCCCTTTTCTTTTATCTTGTTTTTCCTTAAACCCCCCCCCCCCCCCAGGTGCTAAGGATTAGTCTCGCTGATCACGAGAAAGAGGACGTCGAGTGTGGATCCGTTCTTTTGGGAAGGTTATTATAGGTTGGTTTACATTATGTAAATGCGTAACCATTTTGGGATAGTTGTACCAAACAATGACGTCACTAAGATTTGTGTATTTGTACCTTGTTAAGCATAAACTTGCGGAAGTTTATGATAGTTGTATTTTGTTTTTATCAAACTTGGTTTTGTAAAACTTTGGATCTTTACCTTTTGGTATCAAATGAAATTTTTAACTTCAGTATTTCTTAGTTTTGGTTTTAGAGTCGACGTCCAGATCGCGGTCTCGGGCCCGCGGGGTTCGGGGTCGCGACAAGGTTCCTCTTCAGGAACGGGCTCATCAAGAATATAGAGCTTGTCCTCATGCTTTAGAACAATTCTAAGGCTACGGATCCAATCCGTGTAGTTAGCTCCATTTTCTTGAAGTTTTTCCTTCTCAATGATAGATCGCAATGATAAAGAACCAGTACTTTGAGCCATTATCTACAATTATGCAAACATATAATTAAATATAAGTACCAACTTAATTAAAGATATTATAAGTATTTCACAAATACTCCCACTAAATTATACAACCTTCAAATACATCTAATGTATCATATAATTAAAATGGGCTAAGATCCATATTTCACTTAATTTTGAGTCGGCTAGGGCACGACTGCTCAAAATAAGTTATTTAGGTCGACAACTCCTTGTCAATCATATCATATATGACTCTTAGATATTTTATGAGATTTCAGACATCATATGTCTAAACATGTTTTAATCTCATCTATGCCTTAGGCCCAAAACTGTTTTGATAGCCTAATTAAGTTAAACCATTTTAAACGTATAGGAATCACTGTTTCCTCATCTTGCTTGTAGATGAATAGAATTAATGTGCCTATGCTAGGGCGTAACCCACATAAAACTACTCATGTACTCACAAGTGTTTTAATCATGGATTGGCACATAACTTAAATTTTAAGAAGGTTCGCACACATAAAGTTAATCAATTATCCGAATTAATTTTATGTGACATTAGTTGCGCTAGTTAGGGATAAAAGTCTGAAATCATGAGATTTCTCCAATCTTAAACTCCTTTAAGATTCTGATCTCATTAACGGTCTGGAGTTCTGAATTTGAATCTGTTTCAGGAAACATGGTTTAACAACCAGCCATCTGAAACAAATCAGAAGTTAGTATAACCCAAACCATCCGTACGGATGTTTCTGGAAGCATCCAGATTCATCCGTATGGATAGTTATGCATATCTCAGAAACACTGAACTCTTCAGGATTCTGGAACTGCATCCGCAGAGCATCTTGAAATTGAGAGCACAAAACGTACGGTCGAAACTAAGCCAAAAGGCATCCACATTCCCGTACTAAGATCAAGAAACCAAGCAACTTCTCTATACGGTCGAAACTAAGCCAAAAGGCATCCACATTCCCGTATAGATTGGTCACATGTCTCAAGACCCTTTCAATATCTCTTAGTCTCACAGATTACAGCAATTCTAAACTCTTTAGAACTCTGATTTCTGCAACTACTCCGAATTCTTAACATATAACTGTTTCAGGAAACACGGTATCGAAAACCAGCCGTCTGAAACCAGTTTCTGTTTCCAGGTTTGAATTTTGCAAACAATTTGCAGAACAATCTGAACATGAGAAGTCAGAATGAAATCTGGGAGTGAACCAAAACCATCCGTACGGATTTGTTTGGAGGCTCCCAAACCATCCGTACGGATTCTTAGGTAGAATCCCAGTTTTTCCAGATTTTCCAGATTTCAAAAATTCGATCAATCTTAATATCGTGTTTATACATAATCAGATTAACCAAGCAACTTCTCTATACGGTCGAAACTAAGCCAAAAGGCATCCACATTCCCGTATAGATTGGTCACATGTCTCAAGACCCTTTCAATATCTCTTAGTCTCACAAATTACAGCAATTCTAAACTCTTTAGAACTCTGATTTCTGCAACTACTCCGAATTCTTAACATATAACTGTTTCAGGAAACACGGTTTCGAAAACCAGCCGTCTGAAACCAGTTTCTGTTTCTAGGTTTGAATTTTGCAAACAATTTGCAGAACAATCTGAACATGAGAAGTCAGAATGAAATCTGGGAGTGAACCAAAACCATCCGTACGGATTTGTTTGGAGGCTCCCAAACCATCCGTACGGATTCTTAGGTAGAATCCCAGTTTTTCCAGATTTTTCAGATTTCAGAAATTCGATCAATCTTAATATCGTGTTTATACATAATCAGATTACAGAAACATTTGCAGATTACGAATTTTAACCCATCTAATTCATATATTCAATAACCAATTTATTCCATATACAAATTAGACCAAGATCATCAATAGAATAATCCAATTACAACATGATAATCTAAGCATGCGATCATACATATTAATCAAATCAATATTACAACCACATCAACTAGCATGCATATTTTATATCTCATATAAAATCCATCACATAAATTCATCTATCTCATGATCATACCAATTAAATAATCGCATTAAATAATTATATCATGATAATATTAGAATTATTGATCATCAACGGGGCTCTGATACCAATGTTGGGTTTCGTGCAATCATGCGCAGCGGAAGATAGACATGAATAAAACCCAATAGCCTAGATCCGCTATGAACAATAATTCATAATAACAGGATGAAGGAAACTAAACCTTGTAGATCGTTATGTAAAACTTGGATTAAGCGTTAAGACAAACGCCCTCTACCGGTGATCCACACAACGAACAGATTTCAAGAACGCCTTCTTGAACTTGACTGCTAGGTCTTCGGATTGATCAACGATGTTGAAGAACTATTCTTCAAAGCTCTTAATTGTTATTGTGACTTGATAATTGAGATTAATCAATCACAATAACCCAAGAATATAATGTGTGATTTCTTTCTTTAAGAAAGACTTTGAATTGATCAAATCAACTAGCTTAGGGAACAATTCCCGTCAGTCTGTATTTATATTCAAGGGGTTTCAGAAACCCTTTAGGACTTAGGTTTTCTTGTCCAACAAGAGTTTTCCTAAAAACTGATTCTGCCGGCAAAACCATCCGTACGGATGTTTCTGGAAGCATCCAGAATCAGCCGTACAGATCCTTTAGGCAGGACCCGTTTTACTTCGTTTTTCGCTCCTTTTAATTATCCGTTCTGCGTGTGTGACCCAATAGGATTATACTAAGTTGGCAATGAGTCCGAACCAGTCAAACCTCGTAAGTCATAAGCGGACTCTAGCAAGCCATTATGATTACCCAATTAGTATAACTTTGAACTCCAAAGTTTCCTAGAATAGAACATAACACAATCTCTTTGTTACACGATGTCTATTGAACGTAAGCCATGGTCAATGGTCAACTTACATTTGTTCAATGCTTTCTCGATCCCGAATGTATTGATAATACAAATCTTATTTGAGCACGGCCATGCATTTCATCAATACCATTCATCGAGTGGCCAAAGCTTGACATCTCTCTTGACGAGGAACAAATCCCATCTTGGCTTATTACTCTTCCCTACATGATTCCGATTATGCCAATCATATTCTTTATAGCTATCCGGTTAGGGATAACGTTTGAATATGCCAAACGTAATGTTCATCATGTGGAAGACTGTAATAACCTCAGGTCTAAAGATTCCAGTGATATAACTATATGAGACTTTATTATGACATTGTGACCATGACATAAATCTCATAGGGGTCAGTCCAGTATTTATTCTCCAACAAATACCCATAAGTCTAATTGTATCCCATACACCATAATCATCATATGATTATCTATTAAACTTATACTAATAATTAATCATAATTATCAGGGACGGGGATTATTATAATAAACATGCAAAAGACATAATAATCAAACGTTCAATATCTTTATAAATGATAACATTTGTTTTACAAACAACATGCCTAGGGCATAACACCAACAGATCTAAAGGACAAGTATACTCCAATCGCTATCCGCCTCGAATTTGAAGCCACCAACAACATCACCGAGTACGAAGCATGCATAGCGGGGCTCGAAGCAGCCCTCGAGAGAAATGTCATGAGCTTAGAGGTATTTGGTGATTCCTTACTCATCATCAATCAGACATCTAGAAAGTGGAAGATTCAAGACTCGACTCTGCAACGGTATGGTCAACATCTCGAGGAGTTGGTTGAACAGTTTCAAGAAATCACCTTCAACTACCTGCTAAGGGACAAGAACCGTTTTGCTGATGTAGTAGCCACCATCGCTTTACTGGTCGAAATGCCCGAGGGTAAAATGGTGAACTCCTTTAAAATTTCCCGAAGAAACAGTCCGGCATACTGCATGAGTATCGAGGTCAACGAGGTCCAGGCAAGCTCCCCTGGTATTCAGATATCATGAATTTTCTCAAGAATGGCACTTATCTCGAGGATAGCAATAAGAAGTCTCAAATGGCGTTGCAAAGACTAGCCTCTCGATATGTACTAATCGGAGACCGAGTCTACAAAAGGCACCACAAAAGGATCAATCTCCTATGCGAAAATGAGACCGAAGCTCAAGAAATAATGCATGAGATCCACGAAGGTGAATGTGGGCCCCACATGAACGGGTTTATGTTGACCAAGAAGATACTCCGCATGGGTTATTATTGGAGTACCATGGAAAGAGACTGCATCGAGAAAGTTAAAAGGTGCGCCAAATGCCAATTCCATGCCAACCTACAGCACGCTCCGCCCTCACAGCTTTACAACATGACCACGCCATGGCCTTTCTCTTGTTGGGGCATAGACATCATCGGCAAAGTTCACCCTACTGGCAGCAACGGACAATCTTTCGTCCTAGTAGCCATGGACTATTTTACAAAATGGGTCGAAGCACAGGCTTACCGGGTTCTCAACGCCAAGAAAGTGGCCGAATTCGTGAAGACCCATATCATGTGCCGGTACGGTGTTCCTCATGAAATCATCTCAGACAACGGTTCTCACTTTGAGAAAGAGATGGACGCGCTCCTGATAGAATACAAGATTACCAAGCACAAGTCATCTCCATACCGCCCTCAAGCAAACGGCATGGTTGAAGAAGCTAATAAGACAATCAAGACCATTGTGAAGAAAATGGCCTCCACCAGAAGGGATTGGCCCGAAAAGCTACCTCTAGCATTGTGGGGCTACCGCACGTCTATACGGACAGTAACTGGAAAAACTCCTTATGCATTGGTGTATGGTTCCAAAAGATGTACTCCCAATAGAACTCAAAGTCCCATCCCTACGGGTCCTCCTTGAGAACCAAGTCAATGAAATCGATTGGATGCAAAGTCGATATGAACAGCTAGCTCTACTCGACGAGAAAAGGCTAAGGACACTTGAACGTGCGAGAGCCTATCAACAAAGAATGGCAAGGGATTTCAACAAAAAGGTGAAGCCTCGAAACATTAATGTAGGAGATTTGGTCCTAAGGCAACACCTTCCTAATGCCATGAACCCCCTTGGAAAATGGGGACCCCGATGGATCGGTCCGTACGTGGTCAAGAAGATACTAAGCGGCGGTGCAGTCCGACTCGCGGATTTAGACGGAGACCAGCTGCCAAAAGAAGTCAGCCTCGACAAGTTAAAGAGATTCTACCCAAGTGCATCATCTTCTTCACCTCTCCAACAGGAAGATTCAGAAGGTCAACCCAAGAGCCAACAGCACCGCGGTGATACTTAGGGACGGCAATCCGACAGGCCAAAGGCATACCCAGAATGGCCCCAAAATCATCGGCGGTCGGCACCATTTCATTAGCCGAAAAGTTGAATATATGGCTATCACAATCCTAAAAGGCTGCAACAGCCTTCAACAAGTCCCAATCCGGCTTCAATGTCCACAAAGTGAAAAGAATTCGAAACCCGAAATCTTTGATGAAAGCGTTTTTGGGATGGGTCTTGAAAGAATACACGAATGTCGACAAATCCTTCTCGTAACTCTTGACAACCTCGACATCAAGACTAAAAGGGTTAGAAGCCATGGGAAAGAAGATCACAAGCAAAATTGAGCAATAAAATGGTGTTCAAAAATGGCAAAAGAGAGCTGTTGGAATCAAATTGTCGACCAGAAGCTGATATTATAGCTGTTGGGGGGGATCTTTTGGTCGGCAAATGTCAGGCCCCGAATTTTGCCTCCCAGAGGCGCGCGCCTCCCGACACCGGTCTATAAGGCGCACGTGTCCCATAGCCAACAGAGGAAGCGCCCGCGTCCCACGTAAAAACTGCTTCAGAAATGGCCCTTGTCAAGTTCATAAAGCAACTAAGGAGCCTTCAACCAGCAACAAGTTCAGGATCCCAGCAACGAGAAAGAGTTCAATGACAACAAACACTCAGCTGGGCACACATTAATTTGGTCCGCCCTTAAGGCATGTCTAAAAACTGAAATAAGATAAAAACTCCCACTCAAAGAAGGGTGTCTTTTATTTTCTCAAAACATCATTTTTTACAATTCATCCCCAGCAGAAAGCACTCCGCAGTCAGCTGTGCCCGCACCCCATCGAAAGTCAAAGTCAAACAGTCAACATCAAAGTGCGACTCACGGCAACAACTTGGTCCTGGGTGAGCCACAAAATTCACCACCCCCGCATCCAAGCAAACGGTCCTTTGGGTCCCGCATCCAAGCAAACGGTCCTCCGGGTCCCGCATTCAAAGCAAATGGTCCTCCGGGTCCCGCACTCAAGCAAACGGTCCTTCGGGTCCCGCACTCAAAGCAAACGGTCCTCCGGGTCCCGCACTCAAGCAAACGGTCCTCCGGGTTCCGCATCCAAGCAAACGGTCCTCCGGGTCCCGCACTTCAGCAAACGGTCCTCCGGGTCCTGCATTCAAGCAAACGGTCCTACGGGTCCCGCATCCAAGCAATGGTCCTCTGGGTCCCATACTTCAGCAAACGGTCCTCCGGGTCCCGCACTCAAGCAAACGGTCCTTCGGGTCCCGCATCCCAGCAAACGGATCTCGCTATCAGCAAACAGGTCCCGTTTCCAGCAAACGGATCTCGCTATCAGCCATACAGGTCCCGCTGTCAGCCTCGGTGGGCCGCTTCATGCCACCGAACATTTTATTATCAACCAAAGCCGCTCCATCCCTCGCAATTTCAAATTTCTGCTTTTATCGAGTCTTTTCTTTTTTATTGGAGATGTCCTAGGCGGATGTCTGTCTTTCGTCGGTGCATTTTCTTTGCAATCCACGCCGCCGAGGGGATCTGTAGACACCCCGCCTTGGACCGCTCACCCCGATTGCACACTTGATTTTGTGTTTCTCCCTCTTTTAAGTGTTTTCTGATAGTTTCTGTTACTTTGGTTAAGTTCCAGACGGGCTCCGTTAAGTCCTAGAACTAAACTGAATAACAGTTCTAACTTTCTAGTCCATTCTGTTAGATTTTGCCTTTCAGAGTCGCGCGCCTCCGCCCCTTGAGGCCAGACGCGCGCGCCTTCCGCTGCCTAGGTGGGATGCGCGCGCTTCTGGGGTGCGTCAGTTACAGATTCTGCCCAAGAATCTCCCTTGCTAATTATACATGATTTTGCCCGGGAAAGATTTCTTGGAGACTCCGTTTGGCTCCAAAAACTCCCCTTTTTCAACTATAAAAACCCCTCCAATCCATCATTAGAGGGAGGACTTTTTAGACCCTTTTTTGACCTCTTTTGGCACCTTAAGAATTTTCCACCTTGAACCTTACTCTAGGCAATTTACTAAAGTTATTATCTCCAAGTATTCAACCTCTTCTTCAAGACCTTTCAAGAGGTTCTCTTTGGAGGATATTATAGATAAAATGTCTTAACTTTAATCTTCTTCTTCTTCTTCTTCTTCTTCTTCTTCTTCTTCTTCTAATTCTTTTTCTTCTTCAATCAAATGTGCAATCACCCCAAAACCATTTGGGACATGACACCAATGGCCCTTTCATTACACTGAATTTGCCTAGGAGTTATCTCCCTACATTTTAAACAATAAAACCCCTTTTTATCATTATTCAAATAGGAAGAACACATTTATCTTTAAAGTGAATTATGAACAAACAAGACCGACTTTGCTCGGGGGAAATGGGTGTTTAAGTACTTCCCATTTCGTAACCTAACCTCCGAACCCTTCTCTCCCGAATCTCTGGTTTTCGTACAAAAATTGGCTTTCTTTAGGTTTTCTTACGTTCCTCAAAAACGTGGGTGGCGACTCTTAAAATCAAGTGGACATCCTAGGGTAACCCGCGCGCTCTAGCCAAGCCGCGGTTCCCCGGGGGTATCTACAAAAGGGGAATTAGTAACTTACCTATTTCCCGAAAAAGTATCGCAGAAATATGTTTTGTTCGGGTAGAAATGACCTATTTAACGCCCTGATCATTTTTATATAATTAGTTTTTAAAACGGATAAGTAAATAAAAAGAATTAAATCGAAATAGGTTGAACTTACCTTTTTCTCCTAACCCTAGGAATGAAACGAGGAAAAGTTCTATGGAAAGTATGAATGCAAACACAGAGAAAGAGGGAGAAGAGATATACTTATAAAGATTTTTATCCCAAAATTACGTTTTGGTCACTAAACTTTCGTTTTTAACAATTAAGCCCCTAAGGTTATAATTTCACTAAGGACCCTAAAGTTTCAACTTAATCATTTAACTCCTTTAACCTTTATTACTACTAACTAAATAAATAACACAAATAATCAAGTAAGATGTGCAAATCATAAAATATGATGCAACACATAAAATGCACACATAATGTCAAATTAAAATCCCCAAAAATATAAAATAAAAAGGGACGGGTTTTGGGGTCGTTACAATCACTCCCCCTTAAAGAAAATTCATCCCGAATTTTAGGATAACTTACCAAACAAATCAAACAACCAAGGATATTTCCTCTCCATTTCATCCCGAAGCTCACAAGTTGATTCTTCCACATTATGGTTCCTCCACACAACTCTAACAAGAGGAATACTTTTATTTCTCAATTCTTGAACTTTAGAATCAATCACCTGAACTGGATGCTTCTCTTAAGACCTACTCGATTCAATATCCTCTAAAACTTTAGACATACTTGAGAAGAATCATAAACAGATTTGCGTAGCATCGACACATGGAACACATTATAAACCTTGTCAAGAGAAGGAAGTAACACATGATGATAAGCCCAATCTCCAACTCTTCCCAAAATCTCAAAAGAACTGATATATTAAGCAAACTCCACGAGAAGTAAAGGTATATCCCACGAATTCTAAGAATCAACTGAACAAGTTCTCAACATGTCCTCAAGAATCTGAATGGTTCTTCCTAACTAACCATCTGTCTGAGGATGAAAAGTCGTTCTAAATCCCAATTCTGAATTCAAAGCCTTCTGAATTGCTTAGTAAAATCAAGATGCAAATAAGGAACCCATATCTAATACCATGCTCGTAGGCATCCCATGAAATCGAACTATCTTCTGAACAAATAAGTAACAACTGGAATTAACATTTATACCTTCAAAATAGATAAGGTGAGGAAACTTGGTAACCAATCCGCTATCAATCAACATCATTGTTCTCAACTATTCAGTGTAACTCCTTCAATAAAACCTTTCGCAATAGATTCATATCCACTCAAAAATCTCAAAGGCTTGTCACAAACCAACTGATCACTGATATTTTACTTCCAGATCGCAGCTCAAGGACTTAGTTGAATGCTTAAAATTTCTCGTGTCAAACAAATCAAATGTAACTCTTCAAATTTATCTCAATACTCTACATTTACTTGGATTCATAATTAAATTGGTCTTGTGTATCTCTTCAAGTACCTGTAGTTGAATTCCGTTATGCATGTTGGTTCCACTAAGTGTCGACTACATACTCTGCTACAAAAGTTAAAGTTCCATCACTAGCAACGAACAAAATCGTGTTGTCTATCATCGTTCATTCCACTAGTAATTTTCTATAGTTAGAATCATTCAATAGAGTAGAAACTTAAAGATTTCACAATCGCAAAATCATCACATGTCTCGACTCATAAGGACTCCAAGATGTCAATTCCTCTAACCTTCCCCCATTTAGTGTTATCAAACATGAACTATAAGTCAACGAATCCTCTAATATATTTGTCTTTCCTGAATGATATATAACATAATACTCTACTTGCATTGTCTCAAGTGTAGCTCTCCTGAAGAAAACGATTACTTCAACTCTCATGGTTGGTAGACACTTCAAATATGGCTCTACAAAAATCATTTACTAATGCAATGAATGTACAATCGAAATCAACCTCAAGTTATGGTGAGGATAACTTTGTTCATAAGGAATCAATCTTCTCGAAGCATACATAACTGCCATACAATTCTGAATGGATAAACATCTCAATCACTCTTCGAGGCATCACCATGAACAATGGGTTGATTAGATCCACTATAATGGTAAAACTCGACATATCCATTAGAAAATAGTAACACGGTCATACCCTCTTGACAATTGTAATACTAAACAAATCCACTAAGTAATATAAATGCTGAAGTTGTTATTAACCCTTGTTTCAATAATCAAAACTCATTACACACTTATCAATCCATCGAGGAAGTATATCTTTCTATGTCAATTAGTTAACAGTGTAGCTACCTTAGAAATTCTTCAATAAATCTCTAACAATATCATGCTAATCCCAACAAGTCACGTACATACTGTTTCTTTCGTAATTAAATGACCAATATCTATGCCTGTATTGAAACTTCCTCAAAATAATATATCCGCTAATAAGAAGACATAATACCTTGATTTCATAACCCGTTGCTTCTCTCAAGCAATCCAATTATGATTACAGATATACTTCAGAATATCCAACAGTACCACTAAAGTAGTTGTTAATTCAAACGCTATGACCATAATTTATGATGCCCATACCTGGTATGAAAAGCCGTCTTTGAAATATACCCATCTCAAATTTTCAACTGATAATAATCACTTCAAGTCAAACACTGAATAAACTATTGATCTCTGAAGTTGATAAAATATATCACCCATATAATATAACAAGTAATGATTCGCTATAGTCACCAGGTTGAGCTCTTAGTATTCAATATACAATCGCTAAGTACCATACCTTTTTATAATAACCAATACTGATGCATCCCACGTAGATATACTAAACGTAATGAATCCCTTGTCAAGAAATATCTCAAGCTGAATCTTCTACTCCTTTAACTCAACCGATGTTATAGGTATATTAAACTAGATATTAGCACTGTAGCATTGTACTGTAATAAGTCAATATAACCCAATTTTCTCCTTAAGTAACATGTACTAATCAATAAAGAATATATCTCACAAAGAAATGATCAATCCTCCAATTTAGATGTAGACGTTCTACTACCAACCACGTAAACTAAATACCCGGCACAACTTTCTGATAACAATTTTCAGACTTTAATGCATAAATAACATGAATGTCCAACACATATATCTACCATGCTTAATTAAAGCACACTAACATATAAAACTCCACCACAATAATATCAAAATCTTGCTATGGAAAAATAACTAAACCAGAAAGTAAAACATGCTCATAAATTTACACATCACAAGTGCGCAACACTCTATCAATCACCAAACACTCCCCCTTAGTATAGACACCTCTAAAACATAAGGAAGAAACTCAGAAGACAAATTCAACCGAGAAGCAAAATGCACAGACACATAAGAATGCAAAGAACCAGGGTCTATAAGTGCTCGTGCTCTCAAACTAGACACAGAAATCATACCTCCAATCATATTAGCAGAATCGGAGATATGTTGTTAATTGATGGCAATATCACGATCCTGCACCTTAAGTTTCCCTGAAGTATCCCTCTTCTGGCCCTGAGAAGACCTGAAAACACTTCCCAATGCCTTATTCTTCATTCTTGGACAATCCTTCTGAAAATGAGCCAACTGACCACATCTCATACATTTACCTTGCTTCTTCCAACATTTCTCCTCTAAGTGTCCTTCCCTCCAACAATAACTACATACTCGTTTAACTTGACTTCTGATTTTCTGTGGTCCTTCAGAAGATCCTCTAAGTTGCGAAGATGTACCCTGAGATCCTCTATTATCGCCATACTGATGTTGTGGTTTTGGCTGTCCTCCTTGTCCTGTCACATCTGAAGCTTCAACCTTGTTTTTACGCTCAACTATGTCGTTAATTGCTTTCATTACAGTTTCAAACATACCTTGGAACATCATTCGAACATCTTCTCTAACATTACCCTGCCCTGAAGGCCCAGACTGATCTCCTTCTGTCCCAACCATTTCAATAAGTACCTGCATAAAACCCTCAACGTTACTCATTCTCTACACAACTACCCTCCTAGGTCACATAGTCATTCTAGACCATCTACAACCTAGCTCTGATACCAACTGTCGTGCCCTAGACCCGTGGTCCTACTTGGCCCCACGCTCAGGACACGATTGGAAGACGTTATGAAACACTTTTGAAATTTTTTTGAAATGTACTTTCATAAAGTTTAACAAATTCCACACTCAAAGTTCAAAGACTTCATTTAACTTTCAAACAAACTCTTTCACCAACGAAAGTACATAGCCCGAAGGCTTACAAACTTTTATACAAATGTACATACACCAACATTATCCAAAATAATGGTGTTACAAAATGATGAAGTCACGGAAACTCTACCCAAAAGGTATTACATCTATGTAATGTAGCCTTTACAAAACAAATCCCAACTCTTACCACTGTAACGTCCTCCCATGCCAAAGTGTCCTATCCCCTGGACTCGCCTTTATCTAAAACAGTAAACAAATAAAGGGTGAGAATGAATCTCAATAAGCTACTAAAATGCAACTGCGTTTCATGCTAAAATGATAAGTATAACAAACAATATCATAAGCATCACATAGCACATAGCATGAGAGGCAAAGCCAACTCATAATACTACACATACAACGATGTAACACTCACAAGGATACTTAGTCAAGGTTTACCGAAAGAACATAACCGTCAATACTTAGCCAAGGTTTTTCGAAAGAACATAACCGTCTGGGAATACCATTTAAGAAAAAAACCATCTGAGAAAACCATCTGAGCAGCATAAATAGCTGAAGCTGGGATCCCAAAAACCAAACCATAACCATAAGAACCAAAGTAACAACGGGGGGAATATGACACAAAGTCATAACCCAAATGCTCACTCGAGGGAACTAACTCATCCCATCCAAGGCCAATATGGACTGGGGAAAAAGGTCCAGTGGAAAAGCCTTATAGTGAACTTGGCTGTGTGCCACTATAATTCTTTCCACCTCCACTCAATTACAAAAAAGGTCCAGTGGAAAAGCCTTATAGTGAACTTGACTGTGTGCCACTATAATCCTTTCCACCTCCACTCGATAACACGAAACCAGCTGGACTTTCTGTTGGGTTTCGGAGTAACATGCGCAACGGAATTTAGCATTTAAAATTTATGAAACCCAAAGCCCATAGATCCATTCATATGATTAAGTCAAATACAACAACATGAATAGAGGAAAAACTAACCCTTGATGACTTTGAATTCTAGCTTTGATCTTGGTGGAGATTTGAAGCTTTGATCACGAAGAAAGTAAGAACACGAACTTTAAAGATGATGAGCTTCACCCTCTAGCGGTATCCACACCACGAACGAATATCAAGGAGCTTCTTGATCTTGGTTGCTAGACCAACAATTATGAAACACACTTTCACAATTGATAATGACTATATGGAACTGTAATTATGTATTATTTTGTTCTTCAATCAAAAGATATCTTGGAACAAAATAAGGTCTCTCAAACTCTTTGGAGACTCACAAAATCAATTGGTTAAGAGTGCTGGCCGAATTTGGCCTTTTATACACAAGTAGGACCTATTCCAAATAGGAAGCTTGTGTCAAAATCCGTCCAAAATTCGTTTCCTAATCAAATTAGGAATCTGCCACCCGACAGCCTTGTGCGGCCGCCCAAAGTAGGCTGTGCGGTCGCCCAACTTTGGGCGGTCGCTCGGTCCTTTTTGGGCGGTCGCCCGCCTGCCCAGAAACAGTGAAAAAATTCCACTTTAGTCCTTTTAAAGATTCGTTCTATTGTGTGTGACCCTCTAGGATTACACTAAGTTGGCAATGGGTTCAAACATGAAACCATAAGATATGATTAGGTTCTAGCAAACCGTCATACCTACCCAAATAGTATAACTAGATACAAGTTCGCATTCCTTTTAGAATATGTCATAATCCCTTTGTCCACGATGTCATTGAACACAGGTCATGGTCAACAAGTCAACTTGTCTTTGTTCAATACTTTCTCGATTCCGAATATGTTGATAATCCAAATGACATTGATCTAATCAATTCATTTGAGTCCGGCCGAACATTTCATCAACATCATTCCTACGAGAGGCCCAAGCTTGACATCTCTCCGAAGAGGGACAAATCCATTTAGCTTATTATTCTTCCCTACGTGAATCCGATCATGCCAATCATACCCTTTATAACTTCCCGGTTAAAGGTAGCGTTTGAATATGTCAAACATAATGTTCATCAAGTGGAAGACTATAATAACTTCATGTCTATGGATTCAAATGACATAACTAATATGAGATATATGTACGACATAGACCATGACATAAATCTTATACAGCGGGTCATGTCCAGTACCTTGTTCCAAACAAGTACCCATAAATCTAACATGATCATCCCATGATCATTTAGCCTTTATACTAGTGCTTTAACAAGTACTAGGGACAGAGATTATTATAAGTAAACATGAACAACAATAATAATCAAAACCATCTCTTTTTTTATATGAAATAAATGATAACAATTACAACGTTTATTAAACGTGCCTAGGGCACCACTACCAACAATCTCCCACTTGCCCTAGTCCCAATCTCCCATGTATCTAATACCCATGGACCTAACATGACCATCATGTTTAGCTTGTGGAAGTCCCTTTGTTAGCGGGTCCGCAACATTGTCATCAGTAGGTACTCTGCATATATTTACGTCTCCCCTATCAACGATCTCTCGAATGATATGAAAACGCCTAAGTATGTGTTTGGATTTCTGATGTGCTCTTAGTTCCTTTGCTTGATAAATAGCACCATTATTATCGCAATAAAGGTCTATTGGATTAGCAATACTAGGAACCACTTCAAGTTCAGTGATGAACTTCTTAATTCAAACAGCTTCCTTTGCGGCATCCGATGCAGCAATATACTCAGCTTCTGTTATAGAATCAGCGGTTGTACTTTGCTTGGAACTCTTCCAGCTTACAGCTCCACCATTTAACATAAACACAAAACCCGATTGCGATCGGCTATCATCTTTGTCGGTTTGGAAGCTTGCATCCGTGTAAGCATTTACAACGAGATCATCTTCCATTCCTCCATAGACCAAAAACGAGTCCTTAGTTCTTCTCAAGTACTTAAGAATCGCTTTTACAGCCATCCAGTGATTTTTGCCAGGGTTGGATTGGTATCTACTTGTCATGCTCAAAGCATAAGATACATCCGACCTAGTACAAATCATGGCATACATGATGGACCCAATTGCCGAAGCATATGGAACATCATTCATTTTCTCACGCTCATCATTTGTCTTAGGACATTGAGTCTTGCTTAGAGAAACTCCATGTAACACGGGCAAGGTGCCTCTCTTAGAATTTTCCATACGGGATCTTCTAATGACCTTGTCAATGTATGTCCTTTGGCTTAAACCAAATAGCCTCCTTGATCTATCTCTATAGATCTTAATGCCAAGTATATATGCGGCTTCACCCATATCTTTCATTGCAAAACACTTTCCTAACCAAGTCTTTACAGACTGAAGTGTAAGAATGTCGTTTCCAATGAGCAATATGTCATCCACGTATAAAACAAGGAAAAGCACTATGCTCCCACTAATCTTCTTGTATACACAAGGCTCATCTTCATTCTTGATGAAACCAAACTCTTTGACTGATTCATCAAAATGGAGATTCCAACTCCTTGAAGCTTGCTTCAATCCATAGATGGATCTTTGCAATTTGCATACTTTAGAATTCTGTTCAAAACCTTCTGGTTGTGTCATATACACATCCTCTTGGAGATTTCCATTTAGGAAAGCGGTTTTGACATCCATTTGACATATTTCATAGTCATGATATGCGGCAATGGCGAGCAGAATTCTTATAGACTTGATCATTGCTACGGGTGAAAAGGTTTCATCATAGTCAATACCATGAACTTGCCTATAACCCTTCGCTACAAGTCTATCTTTGTAAGTATGCACCTTCCCATCCATGTCAGTCTTCTTCTTGAAGACCCATTTGCATCCAATGGTTTTTACACCTTCGGGCGCATCAATCAAATTCCAAACTTGATTATCTTGCATGGATTGTAATTCGGATTCCATGGCTCCAAGCCACTTGTCTGAATCAGGAGAAGACATCGCCTCTTGGTAGGTTGACGGTTCATCATTCTCAATGATTTCTACCTCATTACTATCCGTTACGAGAAATCCATATCTCTCGGGCTCGGATCTTAACCTACTAGATCTGTGAGTTGCTTGTGTATTTTGAACAGGTTCCACAACTCCTTGTGGTTCTTGTTCTTGTTCCACTATTGGTTCAATGTTATTTTCTGGGTCTCGAATTTCTTCAAGATTTACTTTACTCCCATTGATTTCTTTGGAGAGAAACTCTTTCTCTAGAAAGAAACCAGTTCGGGCAACAAACACTTTGTTGTCCTCTCGGTTGTAAAAGTAATATCCTCTAGTTTCCTTTGGATATCCCACGAAAATACATTTGTCAGATTTGTGCGCAAGTTTGTCAGAGACAAGTCTTTTGACAAAGGCTTCGCAACCCCAAATCTTCATGAAAAATAAACAAGTTTTCTTTCCGCTCCACATCTCATATGGAGTCTTTTGAACCGATTTAGTTGGAACACGATTTAGTGTGAAAGCAGCGGTTTCTAGAGCGTAACCCCAAAATGATATTGGAAGATCAACTTGACTCATCATTGATCGAACCATGTCTAACAAAGTCCGATTTCTCCTCTCGGACACACCATTCCATTGTGGTGTTTCAGGTGGAGTCAATTGTGAAACTATTCCACAATTCTTTAGATGATCATCAAATTCTTGACTCAAGTATTCTCCACCTCGATCTGATCGAAGTGCCTTAACACTTTTGCCAAGTTGTTTTTCTACTTCATTTTGAAATATTCTAAATATCTCAAATGCTTCACTTTTATGTTTCATTAGGTAAACATACCCAAATCTACTATAATCATCAGTGAAGGTTATGAAGTATTGAAATCCTCCCCTAGCATTGCTACTTAATGGTCCGCATACATCGGAATGTATTAACCCCAATAAGTCGCTTGCCCTTTCACCCAACTTGGTAAAAGGTGTCTTAGTCATTTTTCCAAGAAGACACGACTCATAAGTATCATATGACTCTAAGTCACATGAACCCAAAAGTCCGTCCCCATGGAGTTTTGAGATACGCTTCTCATTAATATGACCAAGACGGCAATGCCACAAATAAGTATGATTTACATCATTAGGTTTAGATTTCTTATTTACATGATAGACATTGTCATTATTTTCATTCTTGACATCCAAGATATAAAGGCCATTAAATGAATTAGCAATACCATAAAGCACATCATTTAAATAAATAGACAATTTCTTATTCTCAATAAGAAACTTAAAACCTTCATTATCCAAACAAGAAATTGAAATAATATTTCTACTTAAATCCGGAACATAATAACAATTGTTCAAAACAAGAATTAATCCGGAAGGTAAAGTGACTTCATAAGTCCCTACAGCTAATGCAGCAACTCTTGCTCCATTCCCCACGCGTAGGTCTACTTCACCATCTTTAAGCAGTCTCCTATTCTTTAGACCCTGCACATTTAAACAAATGTGAGAACCACATCCGGTATCTAATACCCAAGAATCAGTGGTAGAAAGGAGAATATCTATCATATAGATACCTGAAGTCGACGCAGCCTTGCTGCTCTTCTTCTTCTTTTGCTCTTCCAAGAAAGCCTTGCAATTACGTTTCCAATGACCAATTTCTTGGCAATGGAAACAGATTGCATCCTTTTGTGAATCGGGTTTTGCCTCAGAAGCCTTGGCAACACTTGCCTTGCTTATCTTGGGTTTGACAACTTTCTTACCCTTTCCTTTGGCACTAGCCTTCTTCCCATCATGAACTAAGAGCACGGGAGAACCTTTCTCCGCAATCTTCATCTCCGCAGTTTTAAGCATCCCATGCAACTCGGAGAGATTCTTATCCATTCCACGCATGTTATAATTCATCACAAACTAATTATAACTTTTAGGCAATGAATTAAGAATGAGATCCGTGGCTAGCTCCAATGGGATTGGATAGCCAAGTTTCTCAAGGTGCTCTACATAACCTTTCATTTTCAGCATGTGAGGACTCACTTGTTGCCCTTCATTCATTTTGCAAGTAGTGAATGCAACAATGGTCTTGTACCTCTCTTGCCTAGCTTGCTCTTAAAACATGGCTCTTAACTCCACGCCTATCTTATAGGCTTCCAAATGTTCAAAACTTTGTTGGAGTTTTGAGCACATAGTAGCAAGCATGAGACAGCTTACATCTCTTGAATCATTACGATGTTTCTTGTAACTGTCTCTTTCTGCCCTAGGGGCAGTAGGTTCTGGTTCAGCAGGAGAGGCCCATCGAGAATGTACAACTTATCTTCTTGTCTAAGAACAATTCTTAGGCTACGGATCCAATCCATAAAGTTCGTACCATTCTCTTGGAGATTATCCTTCTCAAGGATCGATCGCAACGAAATTGATTGAGTGTTAGTAGTCATTATCTACAAATATGCAAAATTTCCAAAATTTAATAAGTACCGGTTTTTCATTAAACAAATAAACAATGTATTTTTCAAACGAAAATACCCCCACTAAATTATATAACCTTCTTATACATCCAATGTATAATTGTAGACACCCCGCCTTGGACCGCTCACCCCGATTGCACATTTGATTTTGTGTTCCTCCCCATTCTAAGTGTTTCTCGTTAGTTTCTGGCACTTCCGTTAAGTTCCTGACTGACTTCGTTAAGCCCAGGGACTAAACTGAATGACAGGGCTGACTTTCCAGTCCATTCTGTCAAAAGTGCCTTCTCTGAGTCGCGCGCCTCCGACAGGAGGATCCAGGCGCGCGCGCCTCCCGCCCCCAAAGCAGGAAGCGCGCGCCTCTGGGCGTCAGTTACAGATTTCTGGCCAGGATTCCCTCCCTTGCTCAATTTACAAGATTTTGCCCGGGAAGGATTTCTTGGTGACTGGGTTTTGGCACCAAAAATACCCCTCTTTCACCTATAAAAACCTCTCTTCACCTCCATTTTCAAGGATCGAAAAATCATCGGAAAAACCCAATCGAAAAGAACAAGAGATTGAACTTACAAAACTATACCAAAATCACTTTCTAAAGGTTCTCCAAGGATTTCTTCAAGCAACATTTGAAGGTCTTCGAATTGTAGGTAAAAGTCCATCTTTTCCTTTATTTTCTACTTCATCTCCTCTCTCTCTTTTACTCTAATCAAATGTGCAATCACCTAAATCATTTTGGGACATGACTCTAATGATCACCTCATCTCATTGAGGTTGGTTAAGGAGTTATCTCCTACATTCCAAATCCTATTTTAACCCCCCCCCCTTTTTCATGACTTAAAGAAGAAGAAGAAGAACATTTTCATTCATGTAGATTTTGATCAAGCAAGACCAACTTTAGTTGGGCGAGATGGGTGTTTCGGTACTTCCCATCTCGTAATCTAACCCCCGAACCTCAAAACAAAGAATCTCTGTTTTCGTAATCAAACTTAGGCTACAATCAATAGGTTTTTCTTATGTTCCTCAAAACATAGGTGGCGACTCTAAAAACAAGTTAGACATCCTAGGATGACCCACGCGCTCGAGCCTAAAGCCGTGGTTTTCCACCTGGGGTATCTACAGTGGCGACTCCGCTGGGGAGTATTTGAGGGTTAAACTTGCATTCTGATCGAAATCTACATCTTTTCTGGGCATTATGTTTCCTGCTGGGGGAGGCGCGCGCGCCTGGCCTTTTAAGCCTAAGGCGCGCGCATCCCGAATCAAGAGCCAGAATCGCCCACTTCTTCATGTTCTTCATCTTCTTCTTCTGTTATTCTGCACTAATCACTTCTGCAGGGGTTACAATATGAATATAGGACCAGGGCAATCCCTGAGTCCGAAGTCTGACATTCTGACAGGTGTGCCCCAGAAGCGCGCGCCTCCCATAAGCATTTCGACATGCACGCGCGTCCCATATCAGCACTCAGAGGCGTACGCTTCTGGGTTGATTCCCAGAACAGAAACAGGTTTCAGTGACTGAGCAGAACAGTGGGGTGTGGGCACAATTGCCTGCATCAGAACAGAATTGAACACTCGGACTGTTTTAATTTTGTGTTTTATTTACCGGTCACACGGGTGATTCGGGAGTTGTAATTTTATGTGCTTATGTGTTTTGTGTGTTTTTCTTTCTTTTCAAAAAAAAAATACAAAAAAAAAAATTTGTCACTTGTTAGACCTCACACTACATGCACATATTCCTATGAACTGCTCACTATCGAGTCGCACAAGTCCAACCCCAAACCCGTCGAGGCCCGTCCTAGAAAGTTTCAAGCTCCACCAGACCTTGGCTCTTTCGAAGCGGTAAACCTCAGCCCGTGGCGTATGCCGGGGGTGACCTTTGAGCCTCATATTCAAACCGAGCACAAACCACACAATTCTAGTTAGGGTCTAACACTCCGTGACTCAAGTCGGTTTCCATGTACCGAGATTTCCCTAAACTAATGTCTTCAAATCATACATGCCAACTTGTTGAAAGGGACGCAATAAAAATCCGTCCCCAAAAAGTGGTTATTTTGGACGAAAATAAAAATCCGTCCCCGCATGTATGCTTTACTACATTAATTTAGTTTAATCCCGATACATGTAGGATTCACAAGCGCGATGGAATCCGATGAGTATATGGGACCGCGAGATGGTCTATATACTAGTGTGACAATTCCATTATTTTCTTAGAAACCCCAAAAGGGATTCATTCCCTCCGACTTATAAAAAAAAAAAAAAAGAGTCTTTTCTTATGTGGTTCGAGTCGTGTGCCCAACTGTGTGTTCTAAACCTCTTCATGGACCGCAAGTGTTACTCAAGACTGACAAGGGCCTTTTCTGCAATATAGGTTCAATTGGTACTTACAAAGTCTACCGGGATTCAGCAAATCGGTTAGTCCGTGAAGAGATCACTCCAACAGCTCCAACATCAACCATGACCGGCAGCAGCAACACCATGTCTCTCGAACAGCTCTCAACCATGGTCCAACTCCTCCAAGAGCAAGTCTCCACCCTTAATAAGGAGGCACAAAACAAAGACGACATCTGGCAATCCCACCTCGACAGCCAAAGGGAGGCCCACGAGGCCGAAATGGAGCTAATGAAACAAAAGCTCACCAACCTTGCCAAGGGAAGGAACAAGAACAATGATGATGAATCCGAATGGACGGAGGGTTTGTTCAAGAGTCCTTATGTCAACACCCGCACCAAGAAAATGGGGGAACCAAGTTCCGAGAACAATGAGCCCAAAATGGTGGATTCTATCATGGCCTACATCGACCAAAAATTCAATGGGATCAACATGGGGAAAGGTTCCGACACAAGCCTTTATCAATCATCCATCCTCATGAGTACTATGGCCGCTCTTCCCGATAAGTTCAAGATGCCCGACATAAACAAATTCAAGGGCAACTCTTGTCCTATGGCTCACATTGAGACTTATATTTGGGCAATGGTTCCAAAGAAGGTCTCCCCCAAGGTGATGGCTCAATGCTTTCCTCTCACTCTCGAGGGGGCGGCAAAAGATTGGTATGCTACTCTCCCGCTCACTGTCCGTCTTGATTGGGACTCCGCCATGCTTGCCTTCAAGAACCAATACCAAGGCAACACCACTCACCGGCCCACAAGGAAGCTAGAGAACACTACTCAACGAGACAATGAGTCCTTCATCGACTTCACAAGGAGATGGAATGACAAACTCTCTGAAATTGTTGAGAGGCCGAACACAAAAGAGAAAATGGACATATTTCTCAAGTGTCTCAAGATTGATCTCCGCACTCACCTAAGTGGGGCTTGCTACTCCGACTTCTCCCAAATGTATGAGGCGGGGGTACGCATGGATGACTTGCTCAAGGAGATTAAGAAGACCACTCCTACTTACCGTTACAAGGCCGCTTCCAACTCCACAAAAGAGGCCTCGGTCAACGCCGTCACTATTGACAAGGGGAATTACAAAAAGGTTCCTCCACCTCAAGGGAAGAAGTCCCGAAGTGACCGTGTCTACACGCCTCTCCAAGGCATGACTCAAACCGAAGTGTTCGAGGTCCTCAAGGCAAAGGGTCAAGTCACACCCGTGCAAGGGTACCAACCCAAGACGATCCACTCCAATCATGCTCACCACAAATATTGTGGCTACCACCAATATAGTGGCCACACCACCGAGGATTGCTTCGTTCTCCGCAATGTCATTCAAGATCTCATAGATAAGAAAGAATTTGTAGTGACTAATGACGATCATGTCAATGTAATAGAGATAGGAGAACTCGAGGGGACCACCCATTCAATCCCAATTGTGAATGGGGGGCCCAATGTTATGAATAAACTTGACAATTCTTGTTATGTAGTGACTTACGATGAAGTAATGAGGGAAGTACTAGAGAATAGGAAAAAGAAGCAAGATGGGAACGTCAACATGCTAACTCGATCCGGTCGAGTCATAGCAAGCAACCCTTCCACTTCCGCACCGAGCTCCTCTTCTCAAAGGCCGCAAGCTCACAACGCTCCCGAAGATCCTCTACTTGTCCAACTCAAGAAAACTCAAGCCAACATCTCTATTTGGGACCTCATTGCATCCTCAAAGAAACACCGAGATGTTGTCATCCGCAATCTCGATGATACATCAGTCTCTCCCGATACTACTCCCGAGGACCTCACGGCAATGATCGGTCACATTCATTTTGGCAACGTCATCACCTTTGCCGATATGGACCTTCCACCATTTGGTTCCGACCACAACGAAGCTATTTACCTCAAGGTACGAGCAAGGGGGAAGCCCGTCTCAAGAGTCTTAGTGGACGGTGGTTCCGCGCTCAATCTCATGCCTGGTAGAATCATGGGCATACTTGGGCTTAAGGATTCTGATTTGAGGCCTTCTACTCAAGTAATCCAAGGTTATGACAGCACCGCCCGTACAGTCATGGGTATGATCGAAATAGACATTGAGTTTGGGAGCATGGTCATGTCCGTTCCATTCCAAGTACTTGATATCCCGGCCTCGTTCAACTTATTATTGGGTCGACCATGGATTCATAGTGCTAATGCCGTACCGTCAACTCTCCACCAATGTGTCAAGATCCGAAATGGTGATGAAATAGTGACCGTAATGGCTGAAAACATCACTATCCACAGAAAAGGTGAGCCAGTCCACCAAGTTCAGCATGGTCTACCAGACTCCACTCTCTCCGGCGTCTCAATCAACGCCATTGACAAAGAAGGGGGAAACGGATCATGGACCCCCAGCAATCACAAAGTCCTCCGCATGATGAGGAATATGGACTACTTCCCTGGTTTAGGCTTAGGGAAATATCAACAAGGAATCCTACATCCCGTGCAAGTCCCATTTGTCAAGAACACCTTCGGTTTGGGGTATGAGCCCTCCAAAGAAGACTTGAAACAAGAGCAAGCGATCAAGAACGAAAAGGCCCGAGCTCGTAAAGAAGGCCGTTGTTATGAAGTCCCTAATCTAAGGCCTTACCGCAAGACGTTGAATGCTTATTTTGTCCGCCAAGGGGAAGACGTTCCATACATGATCTTTCCCGAGCCGTGGGTTAACAATAAAGGTGTCAAAAAGCCCGGCCTCGAAATCTTCTCCGATTGTGAGATCCAGACATCCGAAAGAGAACCAACTCCCATGTCGCCCCGTGAATGGTGGGGAAGGAAGATGACTATAGAATCTGAGACAGAAATCACCGTGGGGGAGGAACTAACAGATTTAGCCTCCATGTTCGAAGAGCTTGCCATGATGAATAAATGCCAAGTTAACGCCATCCATGACACCTTCATCATGAACGAGACTCTCAGTGAGATCCCGCTAAGCTCCGAGCCGATCAACAATTGGTATTCAACAAAAGGGCCCGTGGTATCCGAGGAATTCTTAGTCCAAGAAATGGGTTGCATACCCCGCACAGCAACAAAGGAAGAGCAGCTCACACTTACTTTCGAGTCCGAGAGTGTCTCTAATACCCTCACTCAAGAGGATTTGGAGGCCATAGCCGAGCGTGTGTTTCCATTCTTTGCTAATGAAAAATTTGATATTTCTGAGTACCCTGAGATTGCAAACATCATAAATGATGAATTAACTAATAATGAACTTAACGAACAAGTTAATAACGATTCAAATTATGATGAAATAGACCACGAAAACACAACATACTTAAATGAACTTGCTCAACAAGTCCGTAGTCGTGGCGAGAATGGTCCAAAGGGCTGACGAAGAATTGCATGCTGTTAATCTGGGTACCGAAGAAGAGCCAAAAGAAACCAAGATTGGAAGCTTCTTCAAGGGAGACGACAGAGACAGATTGACTGCATTACTACGGGAGTTCGTGGATGTGTTCGCATGGTCATACAAAGACATGCCGGGTTTAGACAGAAAGGTAGCGGAGCACAGGATTCCGATCAGAGAAGATGCCAGGCCAGTAAAGTAGAAGCTCAGAAAGATCAAGCCAGAATGGTCTCTGCAGGTCAAAGAAGAGATTGAGAAGCTCCTCAGTGTGGGTTTCATCAAGGTTATCGAGTATCAGACATGGTTAGCCAACATTGTGACAGTCAGGAAGGCGAACGGCAAGGTTCGAGTTTGTGTAGACTTCCGGGATTTAAACAAAGCTTCCCCAAAGGATGATTTTCCACTCCCTAATATCGACATGCTAGTCGACTCCACTGCTGCCTACGAGGTTCGCTCATTCGTGGATGGGTTCGCTGGGTACAATCAGATTCTCATGGCCGAGGAAGATCAACATAAGACAGCCTTCACAACACCGTGGGGTACCTTTTGCTACACAGTCATGCCATTTGGGTTAAGAAATGCTGGGGCTTCCTACCAAAGAGCCGTGACAGACTTGTTCCACGATATGATTCACAAAGAAATCGAGGTCTATGTGGACGACATGATCATTCACTCCAAAGGAACCGATGGTCAACACCTAATCGATCTCCGCAAGTTCTTCGAAAGGCTTCGTCAACACAAGATGAGGCTCAACCCTGCAAAGTGCACATTCGGGGTTATCCGAGGCAAAGTTCTTGGTTATATGGTCACTGAAAGGGGAATCGAAGTAGACCCCTCCAAAATCAATGCAATCATTGACATGCCTCCTCCAAAGACGCAGAAAGAGATTAAAGGTTTCATAGGCAGACTACAATACATCAGTCGGTTTGTGCACCAACTCACTTGCATGTGCGAGCCAATCTTCAAGCTACTCAAGAAGAATGTGGCTCTAGAATGCACCGACGCGTGCCAAGAAGCCTTCGATCAAGTGAAGCATTACTTGACGTGCCCTCCTGTTCTAGTTCCGCCGCACAAGGACAAACCTCTGTTACTCTATCTCACTGTCAATGATGAAGCTCTAGGGGCTATGTTAGCACAAGAGCAACGAGAGTCCACAAAGGAGAACGCCATTTATTTTGTCAGTCGCCGATTCCAAGGAGGCGAAAAGAACTACTCTGTCTTAGAGAAGTCATGTGCAGCATTGGTTTGGGTCACTCAAAAGCTCAAACACTATATGGAAGCTTTTCCGATCAAGCTAGTAGCAAAGGTGGACCCGCTCCGCTACATCTTCGAGAAGCCTTTCATGTAAAAAAGAATAGCCAAATGGTACTTCATGCTCGCCGGCTATGATATCACTTACGTCACACTAAAATCCGTCAGGGGGAAAGTGTTCAGTGACCATCTTGCCGAATTACCGTGTGACGAAGTGAAGGGGGAAGATGTACAGTTCCCCGGCGAGCATTTAATTTGTACTGCAACCGAGGAAGACAAGTGGCAACTTTTTTTTTTCGATGGCGCCGCCAATAAACACGGTTTTGGTATAGGGGTATTGGTTGTCGATCCAAAAGACATCTACACTCCCATTGCCATACGCCTGGAATTCGAAGCTACCAACAACATTGCCGAGTACGAAGCATGCATAGCAGGGCTCGAAGCAGCTCTCGAAAGAAACGTCACGGAACTAGAAGTGTTCGGCGACTCTTTGCTCCTTATCAATCAGCAATCGGGTAAATGGCGAACCCAAGACCCGACTCTCCAACAGTATGGTCAGCACCTTGAAGAACTGGTTGAACAATTCCAAGAGATTTCAACTACCTGCCAAGGGATAAGAATCGCTTCGCCGATGCACTGGCCACTATAGCTTCATTAGTTGAAATGCCCAAAGGGAAAATGGTGAAGCCTTTCAAAATTGCTCGAAGGAACAGTCCGGCATATTGCATGAGTATCGAGATCAACGAGGTTCAAACATACTCTCCGTGGTATTCGTATATCATGAACTTCCTCAAAGACGGCACTTATCCCGAGAACATCAATAAGAAGTCTCAAGCAGCTCTGCAAAGGTTAGCCTCTCGGTACGTACTGATTGGGGACCGAGTCTATACAAGGCACCACGACGGGATCAATCTCTTATGCGCCAATGAGACCGAAGCTCAAGAGATAATGTGTGAAGTGCACGAAGGAGAATGTGGACCCCACATGAATGGGTTTATGCTAGTCAAGAAGATACTTTGCATTGGTTACTATTGGAGCACTATGGAACGAGACTGTATCGAGAAAGTCAAAAGGTGTGCCAAGTGCCAATTCCATGCTAATCTGCAACATGCTCCACCCTCACAACTTTACAACATGGTCACACCTTGGCCTTTCTCTTGTTGGGGGATAGACATCATCGGTAAAGTTCATCCTGCCGGGAGCAATGGGCAGTCATTCGTCCTAGTGGCAGTCGACTACTTAGTGGGTCGAAGCACAAGCCTATCGAACCCTCAACGCCAAGAAAGTGGCCGAATTTGTAAAGATTAATATCATGTGCCGATACGGCGTGCCTCATGAAATCATTTCCGACAACGGCTCTCACTTTGAGAAGGAAATGGATGCACTTTTGGTAGAATACAAGATCACCAAGCACAAGTCATCTCCTTACCGGCCCCAAGTAAATGGCGCAGTCGAAGCAGCAAATAAGACCATCGAGACCATCATCAAGAAAATGGCCTCAACAGGAAGGGATTGGCCCGAGAAGCTACCATTAGCATTGTGGGGCTACCGCACATCAATATGATCCGCAACAGGAGAAACTCCTTATGCATTGGTCTATGGTTCTGAAGCCGTACTCCCTATCGAACTTGAAGTCCCATCTCTACGGGTCCTCCCCGAGAATCAAGTCAACGAGGTCAACTGGATGCAAAGTCGATACGAACAGCTAGCCTTACTCGACGAGAAAAGGTTAAGAGCACTCGAACGCACGAGGGGATATCAGCAAAGGATGGCAAGAGCTTTCAACAAAAAAGTGAAGCCTCGAAACATCAATGTGGGAGATTTGGTCTTAAGACAACATCCTCCTAATGCCATGAATCCCCTGGGGAAATGGGGACCCCGATGGATCGGTCTGTACGTGGTCAAAAAGATACTAAGCGGTGGTGCAGTCCGGCTCATGGATTTAGATGGTGACCAGCTGCCAAAGGAGGTCACCCTCGACAAGCTCAAGAGGTTCTACGCTTAATAAACAAAGACCATTAAAAAAAAAAAAAAAAAATCGCTCGCTAGGTTGAAAACCCGCAAGGGCGGCCTAGGCAAAAATTAGAGCACGTGCAAAAAAGAAGCCCGCTAGATTGAAAACCCGCAAGGGCGGTCTAGGCAAAAAACAGGGTGCACAAAAAAAAAAAAAATGGTTTTTGTTTGTTTGAACTACGAAGACCTGAGCCTCCCAACTGGAGGAACGTAGGCAACCTTCGGGTGCGGTCTAAAACATATCAAAAATACCCAATTCACTTCAAATAACAAAATGCAATTTCTATTCATTCAATGAATTATTCAAACCATTACAACGGATTTATTGAGCAACAAAATACATCAAAACATTAAATCCTAAAACAAAGTGGTCTAATTGCAATCTCTTAGGGTACTAAGAAAAATCCAATTTTCTCTTAGCTTTCGAAGGACCACCCGATCGTCTCTCAATCCTTTTCTTCTTGGGTAAAGGAGCACTAATACGCACCGAAACCTTCTGTGCTGCAACACGTCTCCTAGAATAAAAGTCATCCAAAGAAGTACCGAAAGGGTCAGCGAGAATGTTACTCGAATCAGCAGCAGCCTCCCTATATCTCAAAGAGCTGCTAGGCTCAAAACCCTGTCCCAACAACTCGGCACGAAGCACATCAACCCAAGTGATGCCACGGTAAAGGGTGCCAAATAAATAGTCCAAGTAGCTCTCGGGAAGGAAGACACTCCCCCGATGCAGAGGAGCGAAAGCCCAATGATTGCGGTCATCTCCCCAAGCCGACTGAAGCTCACTCGAGAAGTCAGGACCCATGTAAGCAACTGGACGAAGCATTCCATCCCTCGGAAAAGGAATTGTCTGTTGGCGACCGAACTGCCGCAGAACCCGCTCTGGCTGGTAAAATGAAGAATCTCTCAAACCGGGTACAACCACGTGCTGAAAACCAAGAGTCCATTCCACAAAAGGACGAAGACCCCAAGAAGGAGGACACCACTCAATATCAACGGTCACCCGAGAGGCAAAGAATTTCTTCCAATCATCTTCAGATAAATCCCGGATCAACAACTTCCTCCTATGAACAGCAAAAGGAGACAAATCACCATCCGGAGAATAAATTCTGAAGTGTTCTCGGAGCCATATGGTCAAAAGCAAAGGGCTTCCCCGACACATCTTGCACGTCCTATGTAACTCATCAAGGCCGTGCAACGTCTCCTCTACAATAAGAGGGATTACACTAAATTGCTGCTCCTTAGCTTGCAAAATAATCTCAGCCAACTGCACGTCCGCAGTCCCGAAGGGTGTAACAAACAGTACTTCGCTGAAGAGACAAACGGCCATGGCATTTCTTTTGAAAGATTGAACCATCGGGTCCTCCGAGTGTAAACTGAAGAACATCGGCAACTCAGTTATGTCAATCACGGTACCATGCAACATCTTCCTCACGTCCTCAACAGGGAGATTCAGTAACCCAACCCAAGAGTCGATGGCACCACGGTGATATTTAGGGACGGCAATCCGACCGGCCAAAGGCATGCCAAGGATGGCCCCGAAATCGTCAACAGTCGGCACCATTTCATTAGCTGAAAGGTTGAAGGTATGGCTGTCGCAATCCCAGAAACCCGCGGCAGCTCTCAACAAATCCCAATCCGGCTTCAACGTCCGCAAGGTGAAAAGAATTCGGAACCCGAAATCTTTAATGAAGGCCTTCTTGGGATGGGTCTTGAAAGAATACACAAAAGTGCCCAAGTCCTTTTCATACGCACTAACGACCTTGGCATCAAGGGCAAAAGAATTGGAAGCCATGGAAAATGTTGATCACAAGCGAAGTTAAGCAATAATATGATGTTCAAAAATGGTAGAAAGGAGCTGTGAGAATCAAGTGGTCGAACAGAAGATGATATTATAGCTGTTGGGGGCTCTTTTGGTCAGCAAATATCAAGCCCAGAATTCTGCCTTCCAGACGTGCGCGCCACCCGCCAGCAGTCTGAAGTGCGCGCGCGTCCCAAGCCTACATAGGAAGGCGCGCGCCTCCCAGGTCTAAATCGCTTCAAGAAAAGGGCCTTGTCAGAGATCTCCAGCCTAAATCAAGACACTGTCCTGATCCTCGGACACCCAGTTGGGCACACCTTTTTCTGGTCCGCCCTTAAGGCATGTCAAAAATCAAAAGTAGGATAGAAACTCCCACTCAAAAGTAGGCTATCCTCTTCAAAATTCCGAACTCCCTAAGTTCTGTCACGGGTGCCACACCCCCCTCAAGATTCAATCTCAACATTTCATCCCCAGCAGGAACATTTTTCTGGTCGCGGTCAACTGTGCCCGTACCCCACAATTCAAAAAGTCAAGTGTGACTCCAAATGGCACGACACTTCTAAGCAATATTTCATCAAACGGATTCACTAACGGATTCGTCAACAAGGGTTCACCAATGGACTCATCCAAGGGATTCACTAACGGATTCATCAAACGGATTCACTAACGGATTCGTCAACAAGGGTTCACCAACGGACTCATCCAAGGGATTCACTAACGGATTCATCAAACGGATTCACTAACGGATTCATCAACAAGGGTTCACCAACGGACTCATCCAAGGGATTCACTAACGGATTCATCAAACGGATTCACTAACGGATTCGTCAACAAGGGTTCACCAACGGACTCATCCAAGGAATTCACTAACGGATTCATCAAACGGATTCACTAACGGATTCGTCAATAAGGGTTCACCAACGGACTCATCCAAGGGATTCACTAACGGATTCATCAAACGGATTCACTAACGGATTCGTCAACAAGGGTTCACCAACGGACTCATCCAAGGGATTCACTAACGGATTCATCAAACGGATTCACTAACGGATTCGTCAACAAGGGTTCACCAACGGACTCATCCAAGGGATTCACTAACGGATTCACCAAATGGATTCACTAACGGATTCGTCAACAAGGGTTCACTAACGGCCTCATTCAAAACATTCAGCCGGCCGGATCATGCCACCCCCTCTATCAACAAAAGCCACTCATACAGGGAGCTCACCACTATCTCTCGCAATTTCAAATTCCTGCTTTCATCGAGTCTTTGCCTTTTCTTGGTGATGTCCTCGGCGGGTATTTTTAACTTTCGTCAACGCGTTTTGCTTTGCAGTCCACGTCGCCGAGGGGCTTTGTAGACACCCGCCTTGGACCGCTCACCCCGATTGCACATTTGATTTTGTGTTCCTTCCCATTCTAAGTGTTTCTCGTTAGTTTCTGTCACTTCCGTTAAGTTCCTGACTGACTTCGTTAAGCCCAGGGACTAAACCGAATGACAGGGCTGACTTTCCAGTCCATTCTGTCAAAAGTGCCTTCTCTGAGTCGCGCGCCTCCGACAGGAGGATCCAGGCGCGCGCGCCTCCCGCCCCCAAAGCAGGAAGTGCGCGCCTCTGGGCGTCAGTTACAGATTTCTGGCCAGGATTCCCTCCCTTGCTCAATTTACAAGATTTTGCCCGGGAAGGATTTCTTGGTGACTGAGTTTTGGCACCAAAAACACCCCTCTTTCACCTATAAAAACCTCTCTTCACCTCCATTTTCAAGGATCAAAAAATCATCGGAAAAACCCAATCGAAAAGAACAAGAGATTGAACTTACAAAACTATACCAAAATCACTTTCTAAAGGTTCTCCAAGGATTTCTTCAAGCAACATTTGAAGGTCTTCGAATTGTAGGTAAAAGTCCATCTTTTCCTTTATTTTCTACTTCATCTCCTCTCTCTCTTTTACTCTAATCAAATGTGCAATCACCCAAATCATTTTGGGACATGACTCTAATGATCACCTCATCTCATTGAGGTTGGTTAAGGAGTTATCTCCTACATTCCAAATCCTATTTTAAACCCCCCCCCCTTTTTCATGACTTAAAGAAGAAGAAGAAGAACATTTTCATTCATGTAGATTTTGATCAAGCAAGACCAACTTTAGTTGGGCGAGATGGGTGTTTCGGTACTTCCCATCTCGTAATCTAACCCCCTAACCTCAAAACAAAGAATCTCTGTTTTCGTAATCAAACTTAGGCTACAATCAATAGGTTTTTCTTATGTTCCTCAAAACATAGGTGGCGACTCTAAAAACAAGTTAGACATCCTAGGACGACCCACGCGCTCGAGCCTAAAGCCGTGGTTTTCCACCCGAGGTATCTACAATAATATAATTTAATTGGGCTAAGATCCAACTTTAATTTAACTTTTGAGTCCACGGAGGCGGACCGCTCAAAACTAAATTAATTAGGTAGACAATCATGTCAATCATATCCCATATGATTCTTAGATCCTTTTATGAGATTCTTTGAGAAATCCAATTTCCAAAGCATGTTTAATCTCATCTTTTGCCTAGGCCCAAAACCGTTTTGACGCCTAATTAAGTCCAACCATTTTAAACGCATAGGAACCATTTAATTTTTAATGTACCTTGCGGAGGCAAGCCCACATTAAACTAATGAACCTCATCTTGCTTATATATGAATAAAATTAATGCACCTCGCGGAGGCGAACCCACATCAAGATCACCCATGTATAAACAAGTGTTTTAATCATGGCATGGCAATTAAGGACTTAAAACTTTCTTTGAAGGTTCATCACATATAGCATATAACACATTTATGAGCACATTATATAAACATGTTACACATCAAGTTTAGCCACTAAATTAATCTCCATTAATTTAAGGATGATAATTATGTGTCATTAGTTTCTCTATAATTATGAGGATGAGACTATTTCAACTTTGGTTATTATCTCCAAATCAAGACAACAAGAAGTGCGGTCGAACTAAGCCATTAGGCAACCACAATCCCGCACTAATTCATGAGACCAAGAAAGTAGTCCATGTGGCCGAAACTAAGCAATAGATGGTCTCGATGAACGTAGGCCAATTGCATTCACAATTCCACATGGATCTCCAATCATTGAATCAAGAACTTTGTTTCTCAATTTTAGCAATTATGAACTCTTCATAATTCTAACTTCGTTTTATCTTTGAAACTTTGATTGCGATCAAGTTTGGGAAACACAATCTCGATGAACGCAGATTAGCCATCCAAACCTTGAACCAATCTTAGAATCACAAGACTAAAACAAATAGGAAAATCAAACCCCAAGATCCACACATAAACCAACTACCCAAAACCCATTCCAGATCAGCAAGTCTGGACTGGTTCTGTTACTGGTTTTGTTGGACCTCTCGAAAATTCCAAATTCTGATTTCAACAAAAAAAATCAGACAATCTGATCCTTATGTGCGGCCGCCCAAAACTCACTGTGCGGTCGCCCAAACATGTGCGGCCGCCCAAGTGATTTTGTGCGGTCGCCCAAACTGATCAGAATGTACAGAATTTTAAAGTTCGAAAATTTTGTCTCAAAATTGTTTTTCCCCGATTATTAAAACTTTGATCCAATCAAAAATTAATAACCAACAATTCTGAATCCACCATAATTTATTTATTGCGATTGAATCGTGCGATTAAAGTTGCAAAACAATAAACCACATAAAATCACATAACACATAAACATCACATATTCCAATATTCATACCATGCAAGGCACATAAACAATTTATATACACATAACATGATCTAGATATTGAAATAATCAACATGAACGGGGCTCTGATACCACTGTTGGGTTTCGGAGTAACATGCGCAGCGGAATTTAGCATTTAAAATTTATGAAACCCAAAGCCCATAGATCCATTCATATGATTAAGTCAAATACAACAACATGAATAGAGGAAAAACTAACCCTTGATGACTTTGAATTCTAGCTTTGATCTTGGTGGAGATTTGAAGCTTTGATCACAAAGAAAGTAAGAACACGAACTTTGAAGATGATGAGCTTCACCCTCTAGCGGTATCCACACCACGAACGAATATCAAGGAGCTTCTTGATCTTGGTTGCTAGACCAACAATTATGAAACACACTTTCACAATTGATAATGACTATATGGAACTTTAATTGTGTATTATTTTTTTCTTCAATCAAAAGATATCTTGGAACAAAATAAACTCTCTCAAACTCTTTGGAGACTCACAAAATCAATTGGTTAAGAGTGCTGGCCGAATTTGGCCTTTTATACACAAGTAGGACCTATTCCAAATAGGAAACTTGTGTCAAAATCCGTCCAAAATTCGTTTCCTAATCAAATTAGGAATCTGCCACCCGACAGCCTTGTGCGGCCGCCTAAAGTAGGCTGTGCGGTCGCCCAACTTTGGGCGGTCGCCCGCCTGCCCAGAGACACTGAAAAAAATCCACTTTAGTCCTTTTAAAGATTCGTTCTATTGTGTGTGACCCTCTAGGATTACACTAAGTTGGCAATGGGTTCAAACATGAAACCATAGGATATGATTAGGTTCTAGCAAACCGTCATACCTACCCAAATAGTATAACTAGATACAAGTTCGCATTCCTTTTAGAATATGTCATAATCCCTTTGTCCACGATGTCATTGAACACAAGTCATGGTCAACATGTCAACTTGTCTTTGTTCAATACTTTCTCGATTCCGAATATGTTGATAATCCAAATGACGTTGATCCAATCAATTCATTTGAGTCCGGCCGAACATTTCATCAACATCATTCCTACGAGAGGCCCAAGCTTGACATCTCTCCGAAGAGGGACAAATCCATTTAGCTTATTATTCTTCCCTACGTGAATCTGATCATGCCAATCATACCCTTTATAACTTCCCGGTTAAAGGTAGCGTTTGAATATGTCAAACATAATGTTCATCAAGTGGAAGACTATAATAACTTCATGTCTAAGGATTCAAATGACATAACTAATATGAGATATATGTACGACATAGACCATGACATAAATCTCATACAGCGGGTCATGTCCAGTACCTTGTTCCAAACAAGTACCCATAAATCTAACATGATCATCCCATGATCATTTAGCCTTTATACTAGTGCTTTAACAAGTACTAGGGACGGAGATTATTATAAGTAAACATGAACAACAATAATAATCAAAACCATCTCTTTATTGATATGAAATAAATGATAACAATTACAACGTTTATTAAACGTGCCTAGGGCACCACTACCAACACTTTCAAACAAATCACTGTAATAATTACTTGCTTAAACAACAACCGGGGGCAATGATTCCAAAGTAGGGAACCAAGCCAAAAACATCACAAGAAGCACACAAAAGAATCACTCATAAGAGTTCCCAATAACATTGACATTTAAGTCATCAACACAACCTTGTACACATATGAAACCAAATCATCATCTACCATTTTAGCTTCCCAAAACACTTATCTAGGCACCCTAGACTAGGACACAAAACCTAGCCCAAGATTGGGTCCTAAACCAAGTCAATGAAACAATTTATTTTCTTCAGCAACAGTGGGCGCCCGCCCACCCTAATCTTGGGCGAACGCCCAAGAGCCCTGTTTTAATATTCCCTTTTAGTAGTTCTGGGCGCCCGCCCGGCCCCATATTGGGCGACCGCCCATAAGCCCTGCCAGGACAAAATTTGCACACTTTTTACTCCTTTCGTTTCACCGTCCCAAAAGTACAACACTTACACACTTAACATTTATAGCCTTACTAAGGCTACCCAAAACCAGTCCCAAACAATTCAAACACTACTTTTAACTCAACCAAACCAACATACCAAATACTCACTTTGTCCCAAAATTACAAGTATCACAAATATCATTCAAATCACAAAATTAACAAGTACAAGTATCAAGTATAACATATATGACCATTTTAATATTTAAAGGGGAATTAGTAACTTACCTATTTCCAGAAAAAGTATCGCAAAAATATGTTTTGTTCGGGTAGAAATGACCTATTCAACGCCCTGATCATTTTTATATAATTAGTTTTTAAAACAGATAAGGAAATAAAAATAGTTAAATCGAAATAGGTTGAACTTACCTTTTTCTCCTAACCCTAGGAATGAAATGAGGAAAATTTCTCTGGGAAAGTATGAATGCAAACACAGAGAAAGAGGGAGAAGAGATATACTTATAAAGATTTTTATCCCAAAATTACGTTTTGGTCACTCAACTTTCGTTTATAACAATTAAGCCCCTAAGGTTATAATTTCACTAAGGACCCTAAAGTTTCAACTTAATCATTTAACTCCTTTAACCTTTATTACTACTAAATAAATAAATAACACAAATAATCAAGTAAGATGTGCAAATCATAAAATATGATGCAACACATAAAATGCACACATAATGTCAAATTAAAATCCCCAAAAATATAAAATAAATAGGGACGGGTTTTGGGGTCGTTAAAAAGCTAATGGCATAGGATCCACATTTTCAATGGAAAGGCAGTCTCGTTGAAAGGAGAAGCGAGGTCCGAGTAATTGGCGTCTCCAAAATCGGGTATCCCACGACTGTTGTCAAGACGTAAGTTAACAACACAGGATCCCACCATTTAAAATCCCATCATTGTCATCAAGACGTAAGTTAATGGCATAGGATTCACTTTTCTGGCAGAAAGGCAGTTGCGTCAGGAGGAGAACCGAGGTCCGAGTAATTGGCGTCTCCAAACCTAGAGTCCGATAATTGTTATCAAGTCGTACGTTAATAACATAGGATTCACATTTTCCACCATAAGGAACAAACTCGTTGGAAGTAGAAGCAAGGTCTGGGCAACTGGCGTCTCCAAAATCGAAGACGGTTCGTCATCAACAACAGGGCATGTTCAGAATTGGGTCAAAGAGATTGATTCCTCAGTATGGATTCCAACTGGAGACGGTTCGTCATCAACAAAAGGAGTATATTCAGAATTGGGTCAAAGAGATTGATTCCTCAGTATGGGTACTCTCCAAACTCTAAGCTTTACTTATCGCATGTATTGTTTTCGAAAATGATTTTCAAAATACTTTAAACCTCAGTTTTTGCGTATTTTCAGGAATCAAAGACTTAATTCTCAAGAGGTTATTTTAGGACTCTAGGATCGGCCATGGGATTTTCCCCGGATTGCATGAGTGTTTGCCAAGAAAAGGGGTTAAGATCAATAAGGAAAATGACCAAAAACCCGACTGTCGAGGGGGATACCTCGTACGAGACATCAATGTCTCGTACGAGGCATCTAAGTGCTGGAATCACTTATTTGCCCTCTGCGATAGTTTTAATGTTCACTTTGGCCCCTAAATAACGGAGTCAGTCAGAAACTTAACGAAACATGTCCAATTTAACGAGTTTTGACCCAAATCAAAGGCGAGACACAGAAGTAGTGTGATTTTAGATGAACGTCCAAAATGGGGTATCTACAGAGCCCCTCGGCGATGATACTTATGGATGAAGTACCGTCGTCGATAGAAAAGATGCCATTTTGAACGGGGGGGTATGGTCATGCTAAAAAGCTACCTACGTATTCCTCGGAAGGAAATCAGACCAAGGACCAACACAAGACAGCTTTCACAAAACCATGGGGTACTTTCTGCTACACAGTCATGCCGTTCGGGTTAAGGAACGCTGGGGCTACCTACCAAAGGGCTGTTACGGATCTATTCCATGACATGATTCATAAAGAGATCGAGGTCTATGTAGACGACATGATCATCCATTCAAAAGGAACCAACGGTCAACATTTGATCGATCTTCGCAAGTTCTTTAAACGACTCCGACAACACAACATGAGACTCAATCCCGCAAAGTGCACTTTTGGGGTCATCAGAGGAAAGGTTCTCGGTTACATGGTCACTGAGAGGGGAATTGAAGCCGATCCCTCCAAGATCAAGGCAATCATTGACATGCCTCCCCCAAAGACGCAGAAAGAAATCAAAGGTTTCATGGGCAGAATTCAATACATCAGTCAGTTTGTGCACCAACTCACTTCCATGTGTGAGCCGATCTTCAAGCTACTCAAGAAGAATGTGGCTCTAGAATGGACCGATGCTTGCCAAGAAGCCTTCTACCAAGTAAAGCATTACTTGATGTGCCCTCCAGTTTTGGTTCCACCACAAAAAGAGAAGCCTCTCTTGCTCTATCTCACTGTCAATGATGAAGCCCTAGGGGATATGTTAGCACAAGAACAACAAGACTCCACAAAAGAGAATGCTATCTACTTTGTCAGCCGCCGGTTTCAAGGGGCTGAGAAGAACTACTCTGTCTTAGAAAAGTCTTGTACGGCATTGGTTTGGGTTACTCAAAAGCTCAAGCATTACATGGAAGCCTTCCCAATCAAGTTGGTTGTCACGACCCGAAAACTAGGCTCTATTTTATTAGTAATAAATAATTATTATTTATTTATTTGCTTATTATTTATTTAAACTATTATTTATTTAAATATTTATGCGTGCATTTTATGTGTTATAATATTTATGCCTAGCATTTTATTTGGGTCTTTTGGTTTAAGTGTAAGTAATTGTGTTAGTAGATGGGGAAGGGGTCAGAGTGTAACATTTCAAAATAATTTCCCCTACTCCATCTCTTCTCCCTCACCTCCCTACTCTTTCACCTCACCTCATCTCTCCCAGCTCTCTCTCCTTCCATAGAAGAAAAAGGGTAAGGTTTCTTTCTTTCCTTCTCTCTTCATTTTCTTCATCTTCCTCTTGTTATCTCTCATTTCTTAAAACGTGAAACTTGTTTAGATCGTCAATAGGATCGCGTAGAATCAAAAATATTTGAGATCCGTCAACTTTGAGAATTTTCAAGTAAGTTACTTTTCCCCCATTTTTATGCTAAAATGTTCATATCATGTTTATATAATGCTTGATGTGTTATATTTGAAGTTTGGTTGATTTTAGAATTTATTTTGAATTTATTTGAGTTTTTGGGTAAAAATGGTGAAATCTTGAATGTGGGGATTTGGTGTTGGTTTGAGTGATTAAAGGGTGTTATTTAGGTTCCCTTTAGGTTGGATGTTGTTTAGGAGCTTTAGAAATGTATTGGGAAGCTTTGATTTTGATAACTTAAATGAAGGATTGTGTTTTGGTCGAAAATGGCATTTACCCAGCTCTGTTCTTGGCCAATGCGTAGACCAGGCGCCCGCCTGCCCTTGCCCAGGCGCCCGCCTGCAATCCCTTTTCCAGCGGCCTGACCTTCTGGCCAAACAAGCGCGTGCCTGCCCATGCCCGAGCGCCCGCCCGCCCGCCTGCTTGGGATTTTTGCCTTTTTGTTTGTTTTAAGAATGTTGGCTTACCTAGTTTAGGTCCCTTTCTTCTAATTAACTTAAAATAACACCGTGGATCACTTATTTAAGTAGAATTGATTCTTTTGTGAATAAATGTGTTATGAAATTTATTTAAGTACCGTTTTGGGAATGTGGTTCATCTTTGATGTGTGGTTTGATTGGTTTACCTTTGTGGTAATTTATTTGGATTGGTTCCCTACCTTGGAACCTTAAGTTGTTTATTTAAGCTAGTATTTATTACTTAGCATTTATTTGAAATTCCAGCTAGTATTTTGTGTGTGTTTGGGCGATGCGAAACATTATGATGGCACGGCCAAGTCCATTGTGATGTTGACCATTGTTTTGCCCCATTATTACCCTCCTCCAGATTGGCCTTGGATGTGAGAAGAGCTAGCTCCTTTGTGTGCATTTTAGCTTTACTTGGAGCATGACTTTGTGGCATGTATCCCGTCCCTTGTGACACTTCATTTGGTTATTGTTCCGGTACCGGGGATTTCTCTTCAGCTTTTATGCTACTATAAAGATGGTTTGTTGATCGATGGGTTGATCGGTCGCTCTGACCGGGGATTTCTCTTCAGTTTTCATGCTATTATGAAGATGTGATTGGTTGATTATTGAAGCTGCGCAGCGATCCTTTATTTGGATGTATCGGTTTGGGAAAACCTTGGCTATATCCTTTGTTAAGTGTTTATTTCCGCTGCTATCTGTTATGTGATAAATGCTATGTGCTAGCTATGATTTATTATTGTATATTGCATCATAGCATGTCATGTAGTTGCATTAGTATCTTATTGAGATTTATCTCACCCCCTTTCTTTTATCTTTGTTTTTCCTTAACCCCCCCCCCAGGTGCTAAGGAATAGTCTTGCTGATCACGAGAAAGAGGACGTCGAGTGTGGATACATTCTTTTGGGGAAAGTTGTTATAGGTTGGTTTACATTATATAAATGTGTAACCTTTTTGGGATAGTTGTACCAAACAATGACGTCATTAAGAATTGTACATTTATCTTTTGTTGGGCATAAACTTGTGGAAGTTTATGATAGTTGGATTTGGTTGTTATCAAACTTGGATTTGTAAAACTTTGGATCATCACCTTTTGGTATCAAATGGAATTTTTAACTTCGGTATTTCATAGTTTTGGTTTTAAGTCGACGTCCAGATCGCGGTCTCGGGCCCGCGGGGTTCGGGGTCGCGACAGTTGGTATCAGAGCTATGGTTTGGCTCTAAGTATAAGTCTAGGTGGACTAGTATGACCTAGGTGGGTAGTAGTGTGCGGAGTGATTAACGGTTGATGTCTTATGCAGGTAATTGTTTGAGATGGCTAGAAGGAGAACAGGTAAAGGCTCTAGTGGAGCACAGAATCAGAATGACACAAGGGAAGAAGCACGTGCTATGTTTCAAGGCATGTTCGAGGCGGCCATGAAGGCCATACATGATCAAGGTCTGAGGGTAGAACAAGCACCATCCCGCTATGGATTGGAGCAATTTCTGAAGTTGAAACCGGTTGAATTCAATGGGGAACCCGATGTTCGGAAAGCTGAGTTGTGGATTGAGTCGATGGAGAAGATTTATGAGGTATTTGGGTGCACGGACGAGGATAGGGTCCGGTTTGCCGCTTATAAACTTGTGGGAGCCGCCGAGCATTGGTGGAAGGGTGTTAAAGCTAGTTGGGATGATACTCACACGGTGTATGCGTGGGAGTTGTTTGTGCGCAAATTCAAGGAACATTTCATTCCGGTTGTTGATCAAAACCGAAAGGAGATCGAGCTACTCAACCTAGAGCAAGGTTTGTTGTCTATAGCTCAATACTCGGCTAAGTTCATAGAATTAGCCCGGTATTGTGACTATTTGGTGAGGACCGAGGAACAAAAAGCTATGAGATTCATTCGGGGATTGAAGACCTCCATCCGTACTCAACTTATTGCCCAACGGATTGTGATCTTCCAAGATGTGGTAGATCGAGCCTACGTGATAGAGCAAGATATTGGGGAGCACAAAAGGAAAACCGAGGTTGTGGGTACGGGTAAACCGGGAAGCCATGCTAAGTCTCAACCTCAACACCGTTCCGACACTCGAGGTAACTTTGGGGGACAATCTCAGTTCCGAGGGCAACCGATTCCAAGGAACCCGGGTACCACTTTCGGGAACCAAGGGAACCAAATTAGGAGGCTTTGTTCGTATTGTCAAAAGGAAGGTCATTCTGAGGACCGGTGTTGGAAGAAGCAGGGAAGGTGCACCAATTGTGTTCAAATGGGTCACTTTGTAAAAGATTGCCCGAGAGGTAGAGGACAAGCATCCGGGTCAGGAGTTGGTACTAATCAGGGTCAGAAAAGGGATGCTACTGGGAAGCCCAAAGTTCAAGGAAAGGTTTATGCCATGAATCAACAACAAGCGACCGATGATCCTTCAGTTATTGGAGGTATTGTTTCTGTGTCTAATGTGAGCGCACGAGCGTTAGTAGATCCAGGATCATCTCATTCATACATTTCTGTGCAATTTGCTTCCATGTTAAATGCTGCATTCGAGTCTTTACCGTACGTGCTAGAGGTGTCGACCCCTATAGGAGAATGCTTGATTTCTGATCGAGTCTTTCGTGCTTGTGATGTGGTTATTTGTGGTCGTGTCCTTTGTGCGGATTTGGTAGTTCTTCCTATCCAAGACTTTGATGTCATTTTGGGTATGGATTGGTTGAGCAAGTTTCATGCTTCCGTTGATTGCCGTAAGAAAATTGTTACTTTTTCTATTCCTGATGTGCCTAAATTTGTGTTTGAGGCTAGTCCTCTGAGTAGAAAGGTTCGCTTAATTTCTTTTATGAAAGCGAGAAAATTATTGCATAGTGTTGGTGAGGGGTATTTGGCTAGTGTTCTCGATACTAGGAAGGAATCCCCTAGTTTTGATAGTGTTCGAGTAGTTCGGGAATTTCTCGATATTTTCTCTACCGAGTATGATATACCGCCCGATCGTGAGATTGAGTTTTGTATAGACCTTTTGCCGGGTACGGCTCCAATTTCGAAAGAACCTTATAGGTTAGCTCCCGCAGAGTTGAAGGAATTAAAAGTTCAATTGCAAGAGTTACTGGATCGAGGGTTTATACGCCCTAGTGTTTCCCCGTGGGGAGCACCGGTTTTATTTGTGCGGAAGAAAGATGGTTCATTGAGATTGTGTATCGATTACCGGAAGTTGAATCAGGTTACGGTGAAGAACAAGTATCCTCTACCCCATATTGACGATTTATTTGATCAGCTCCAAGGGTCCGTGGTTTTCTCTAAACTTGATTTGAGGAGTGGGTACCATCAGTTGAAGGTTCGATCGGAGGATATTCCGAAGACTTCTTTTCGCACTCGTTATGGTCATTATGAGTTCTTGGTTATGCCGTTTGGGTTGACTAACGCGCCGGCAGTGTTTATGGATTTGATGAACCGAGTTTTCCATCCGTATCTTGACTCGTTCGTGGTGGTCTTTATTGATGATATACTCCTCTACTCTAAATCTAGAGAGGAGCACGAGCAACACTTGAGGACAGTTTTATCCGTTCTTGCGAGGGAGAAATTGTTTGCGAAGTTTAGTAAATGCGAATTTTGGCTCGAGAAGGTGTCATTTCTGGGGCATGTTATTTCGAAAGACGGGATTTCCGTGGACCCGTCGAAGATTAAAGCTATAGTGGATTGGAAGAGACCCGAGTCAATGACCGAGATCAGAAGTTTTCTGGGTTTAGCCGGTTATTACAGAAGATTTATTGAGGGGTTTTCAAGGATAGCTACTCCGATGACTCTGTTGACCCGGAAAAATGTCCCGTTTGTGTGGACCGAGAAATGTGACAAGAGTTTCGAGGAATTGAAGAAGAGGTTGACTACCGCACCGATCTTGACTTTGCCTAATGGGAGCGATGGCCTAGTGATTTACAGTGATGCTTCGAAAGAGGGTTTGGGTTGTGTGTTGATGCAGAATGGGAAAGTAATTGCGTATGCTTCGAGGAAGTTGACCCCGAGTGAACAGAATTACCCCACTCATGATATGGAGTTGGCGGCGATAGTCTTTGCGTTGCACAAATGGAAGAACTATCTTTATGGAGCGAAGTTCGAGATTTTTACGGATCACAAGAGTTTGAAATACCTTTTCTCCCAGAAAGAGTTGAATAATATGCAACGCCGATGGATGGAATTATTGAAGGATTATGATTGTACGATTTCTTATCACCCGGGAAAGGCGAATGTGGTAGCCGATGCGATTAGTAGGAAATCTTATGTGGCTTCGATGATGGTCCGTGAGTGGAAAATGCTTGAGGATATTCGAGATTGGTCTCCTCATGAATCGAGACATGGGGCTATTTTTGCGAACATTAGGGTGTCTCCGACCCTAATTCAGAGGATAAAGGAAGCTCAGAAAGAAGATCCCGAGTTGGTGAAGATAATGGGTAAATTGAAGGAAAAGAACTTCGAGGATTTTTCTTTGAGTTCAAGTGGAGTTTTGACTTTCCGTGGTCGTTTGTGCGTACCCGATGTTGGTGGAATAAAGAGGCAAGTTTTAGATGAGGATCACAAATCGAGGTATACTATTCATCCGGGTAGTACGAAGATGTATCAGGATTTGAAGCAACAATTTTGGTGGATTAATATGAAGAGGGAAATAGCCGAGTACGTTTCTAAGTGTTTAACTTGTCAGCAGGTCAAAGCCGAGCATCAGAGACCCGCAGGGCTACTTCAGCCATTAGAGATTCCGGAATGGAAATGGGAGCATGTGACTATGGATTTCGTTACGGGACTACCTCATACCCATATGAAGTATGACAGTGTTTGGGTAATAGTGGATAGATTGACCAAGAGTGGCCATTTCTTGCCCATTGACATCAGATATTCGATGGAGAAGCTTGCGACCCTTTATATCGACGAGATTGTTAGATTGCATGGGGTTTCGGTTAGCATTGTGTCAGATCGAGACCCGAGGTTTACTTCTAGATTCTGGAAGGCGTTTCAGGAAGCTTTGGGTACAGATTTGCGATTCAGTACAGCTTTTCATCCTCAGACAGACGGTCAATCCGAGAGGACTATTCAGATTTTGGAGGATATGTTGCGAGCTTGTTCGATAGACTTCTCCGATTCTTGGGATTCACATTTACCGTTAGTGGAGTTCTCTTACAACAACAGTTATCAGGCTAGTATCGAGATGGCACCGTATGAGGCTCTGTATGGAAGAAAATGTAGATCGCCTATTTGTTGGGATGAGGTCGGTGAAGCGAAAGTTTTGGGTATTGATTTGCTTCGGTATTCGGTTGAGAAAGTTAAAGTTATCCGGGATAGATTGAAGACAGCCCAGAGTAGACATAAGAGCTATGTAGATAACCGAAGGCGAGATCTTAGTTTTCAGACCGGTGATTTGGTGTTCTTGAAAGTATCTCCGAAGGTGGGTATTCGTAGGTTTGGGAAGAAAGGCAAATTGGCTCCGAGGTTTATTGGTCCGTTCGAGATTTTGGGAAAGGTTAGACTTCTAGCGTATCGTCTTGCGTTACCTCCATCTTTGGACCGGTTGCATAACGTTTTCCACGTTTCTATGCTTCGGAAGTATGTTCATGATCCATCTCACGTGTTACCGAGGGTGCCGGAGGATATTGAGCCCGATATGACTTATGAGGAACGACCAGTCCGGATCCTAGATTCTAAAGTCCAAGAGTTGAGGAATAAAAGCATTGCGTTGGTTAGAGTTCTTTGGAGGAATCATAATATCGAGGAGTCGACGTGGGAGCTCCGTGATGAGATCGAGAGGAAATTTCCGTGGCTTTTTAATTCGGGTAAGTCTCGTTAAAATTCTGGTCGAATTTTCTTTAAGGGGGAGTGAATGTCACGACCCAAAAACTAGGCTCTATTTTATTAGTAATAAATAATTATTATTTATTTATTTGCTTATTATTTATTTAAACTATTATTTATTTAAATATTTATGCGTGCATTTTATGTGTTATAATATTTATGCCTAGCATTTTATTTGGGTCTTTTGGTTTAAGTGTAAGTAATTGTGTTAGTAGATGGGGAAGGGGTCAGAGTGTAACATTTCAAAATAATTTCCCCTACTCCATCTCTTCTCCCTCACCTCCCTACTCTTTCACCTCACCTCACCTCATCTCTCCCAGCTCTCTCTCCTTCCATAGAAGAAAAAGGGTAAGGTTTCTTTCTTTCCTTCTCTCTTCATTTTCTTCATCTTCCTCTTGTTATCTCTCATTTCTTAAAACGTGAAACTTGTTTAGATCGTCGATAGGATCGCGTAGAATCAAAAATATTTGAGATCCGTCAACTTTGAGAATTTTCAAGTAAGTTACTTTTCCCCCATTTTTATGCTAAAATGTTCATATCATGTTTATATAATGCTTTATGTGTTATATTTGAAGTTTGGTTGAGTTTAGAATTTATTTTGAATTTATTTGAGTTTTTGGGTAAAAATGGTGAAATCTTGAATGTGGGGATTTGGTGTTGGTTTGGGTGATTAAAGGGTGTTATTTAGGTTCCCTTTAGGTTGGATGTTGTTTAGGAGCTTTAGAAATGTATTGGGAAGCTTTGATTTTGATAACTTAAGTGAAGATTGTGTTTTGGTCGAAAATGGCATTTACCCAGCTCTGTTCTTGGCCAATGCGTAGACCAGGCGCCCGCCTGCCCTTGCCCAGGCGCCCGCCTACAATCCCTTTTCCAGCGGCCTGACCTTCTGGCCAAACAAGCGCGCGCCTGCCCATGCCCGAGCGCCCGCCCGCCCGCCTGCTTGGGATTTTTGCCTTTTTGTTTGTTTTAAGAATGTTGGCTTACCTAGTTTAGGTCCCTTTCTTCTAATTAACTTAAAATAACACCGTGGATTACTTATTTAAGTAGAATTGATTCTTTTGTGAATAAATGTGTTATGAAATTTATTTAAGTACCGTTTTGGGAATGTGGTTCATCTTTGATGTGTGGTTTGTATTGGTTTACCTTTGTGGTAATTTATTTGGATTGGTTCCCTACCTTGGAACCTTAAGTTGTTTATTTAAGCTAGTATTTATTACTTAGCATTTATTTGAAAGTCCAGCTGGTATTTTGTGTGCGTTTGGGCGATGCGAAACATTATGATGGCACGGCCAAGTCCATTGTGATGTTGACCATTGTTTTGCCCCATTATTACCCTCCTCCAGATTGGCCTTGGATGTGAGAAGAGCTAGCTCCTTTGTGTGCATTTTAGCTTTACTTGGAGCATGACTTTGTGGCATGTCTCCCGTTCCTTGTGACACTTCATTTGGTTATTGTTCCGGTACCAGGGATTTCTCTTCAGCTTTTATGCTACTATGAAGATGGTTTGTTGATCGATGGGTTGATCGGTCGATTCTGACCGGGGATTTCTCTTCAGTTTTCATGCTATTATGAAGATGTGATTGGTTGATTATTGAAGCTGCGCAGCGATCCTTTATTTGGATGTATCGGTTTGGGAAAACCTTGGCTATATCCTTTGTTAAGTGTTTATTTCCGCTGCTATCTGTTATGTGATAAATGCTATGTGCTAGCTATGATTTATTATTGTATATTGCATCATAGCATGTCATGTAGTTGCATTAGTATCTTATTGAGATTTATCTCACCCCCTTTCTTTTATCTTTGTTTTTCCTTAACCCCCTCCCCCAGGTGCTAAGGAATAGTCTCGCTGATCACGAGAAAGAGGACGTCGAGTGTGGATACATTCTTTTGGGGAAAGTTGTTATAGGTTGGTTTACATTATATAAATGTGTAACCTTTTTGGGATAGTTGTACCAAACAATGACGTCATTAAGAATTGTACATTTATCTTTTGTTGGGCATAAACTTGTGGAAGTTTATGATAGTTGTATTTGGTTGTTATCAAACTTGGATTTGTAAAACTTTGGATCATCACCTTTTGGTATCAAATGGAATTTTTAACTTCGGTATTTCATAGTTTTGGTTTTAAGTCGACGTCCAGATCGCGGTCTCGGGCCCGCGGGGTTCGGGGTCGCGACATTGGTAGCAAAAGTGGACCCGCTCCGCTACATCTTTGAGAAGCCCTTCATGTCAACAAGAGTAGCCAAATGGTACTTCATGCTCGCCAGCTACGATATCACTTACGTCACACTCAAATCCATCAGGGGGAAAGTGTTCAGTGATCAGCTTGCTGAATTTCCGTGTGACGAAGTGAAGGGGGAAGATGTACAGTTCCCCGACGAGCATTTAATTTGTGCTACAACAGAGGAAGATAGTGGCAATTTTTTTTCGATGGCGCGGCCAATAAGCATGGATATGGCATAGGGATGTTACTTGTTGATCCAAAGGACATCTATACTCCAATTGCTATCCGCCTCGAATTTGAGGCAACCAACAACATCGCCGAGTATGAAGCATGCATAGCGGGGCTCGAAGCGGCCCTCGAGAGAAATGTCACGAGCTTAGAGGTATTTGGTGATTCCTTACTCATCATCAATCAGACATCTGGAAAATGGAAGATTCAGGACTCAACTCTACAACGGTATGGTCAACATCTCGAGATGTTGGTTGAACAGTTTCAAGAAATCACCTTCAACTACCTGTCAAGGGACAAGAACCGTTTCGCTGATGCACTAGCCACCATTGCTTCACTGGTCGAAATGCCCGAGGGAAAAATGGTGAAGCCCTTTAAAATCTCCCGAAGGAACAGTCCGGCTTTCTGCATGAGTATCGAGATCAACGAGGTCCAAGCAAACTCTCCGTGGTATTCAGATATCATGAATTTTCTCAGGAATGGCACTTATCCCGAGAATAGCAATAAGAAGTCTCAGATGGCGTTGCAAAGGCTAGCCTCTCAATATGTACTGATTGGAGACCGAGTCTACAAAAGGCACCACGAAGGGATCAATCTCCTATGTGCAAATGAGACTAAAGCTCAAGAAATAATGCATGAGATCCATGAAGGTGAATGTGGGCCCCACATGAACGGGTTTATGTTGACCAAGAAGATACTCCGCATGGGTTATTATTGGAGTACCATTGAAAGAGACTGCATCGAGAAAGTCAAAAAGTGCGCCAAATGCCAATTCCATGCCAACCTACAGCATGCTCCACCCTCACAACTTTATAACATGACCACTCCATGGCCTTTCTCTTGTTGGGGCATAGACATCATCGGCAAAGTTCACCCTACTGGCAGCAACGGATAATCTTCCGTCCTAGTAGCCTTGGACTATTTAACAAAATGGGTCGAAGCACAGGCTTACCTGCTTCTCAACGCCAAGAAAGTGGCTGAATTCGTAAAGACCCACATCATGTGCCACTACGGCGTTCCTCATGAAATATCTCAGATAACGGTTCTCACTTTGAGAAAGAGATGGACGCGCTCCTGCTAGAATACAAGATTTCCAAGCACAAATCATCTCCATACCGCCCTCAAGAAAACGGCGCGGTCGAAGCAGCTAACAAGACAATCGAGACTATTGTGAAGAAAATGGCCTCCACCAGAAGGGATTGGCCCGAAAAGCTACCTCTAGCATTTTGGGGCTACTGCACGTCAATTCGGACAGCAACTGGAGAAACTCCTTATGCACTGGTGTATGGTTCCGAAGCTGTACTCCCAATAGAGCTCGAGGTCCCATCCCTACGAGTCCTCCTCGAGAACCAAGTCAATGAAATCGATTGGATGCAAAGTCGATATGAACAGCTAGCTCTACTCGACGAGAAAAGGCTAAGGGCACTCGAATGTACGAGAGCCTATCAACAAAGAATGGCAAGGGCTTTCAACAAAAAGGTGAAGCCTCGAAACATCAATGTGGGAGATTTGGTCTTAAGACAACATCCTCCTAACGCCATGAACCCCCTTGGAAAATGGGGACCACGATGGATCGGTCCGTACGTGGTCAAGAAGATACTAAGCGGCGGTGCAGTCCGACTCGTGGATTTAGATGGAGATCAGCTAGATTGAAAACCCGAAAGGGCGGTCTAGGCAAAAAACAGGGTGCCCAAAAAAAAATGGTCTTCGTTTGTTTGAACTACGGAGACCTGAGCCTCTACACTGGAGGAACGTAGGCAACCTTCGGGTGCGGTCTAAAATATAAACAAATACCCAAATCATTTCAAATTAAGGAGATGCAATTTTTATTCATTCACTGAATTTTTTTGATCATTAGAATGGAAATGTTGAGCTATTAAAAGACATAAAACATTAAATCCTAAACAAAATGGTCTATTTTACTTGCAATCTCTTGGGGTACTAGGAAAAATCTAATTTTTTTCTTGGCCTTCGAAGGGCCACCCGAACGACCATCAATCCTACTCTTCTTGGGAGGTCTAGGAACACTAATACGGACCGAAACCTTCTGCGCAATAGAGCGCCTCCGAGCATAAAAGTCATCCAAAGGGGTACCGAAAGGGTCAGTCAGAATGTTTTCACATCAGCAGCAGCTTCCTTGTATCTCAGAGCACTGCTAGGCTCAAAGTCTTGCCCTAACAATTCAGCCCGAAGAGCATCTACCCAAGTAATGCCGCGGTAAACGGTACCGAACAAATGATCCAAGTAACTCTTGGGAAGAAAGATACTACCCCGATGCAGAGGGGCGGAAGCCCACCGGTTGCAATCATCCCCCCAAGCCGACTGAAGCTCACTTGAGAAGTCCGGACCCATATAAGAAACTGGACGAAATATCCCATTCCTCAGAAAAGGAATTATTTGTTGGCGACCGAACTGTCTCAAAACCCGTTCTGGTTGATAAAATAAAGAGTCTCTCAACCCGGGTAAAACCACATGCTGAAAACCGAAGGTCCATTCCACGAAAGGACGGAGACCCTAAGAAGAGGGACACCACTCAATATCAGCCGAAGCACGGGAAGCGAAGAACTTCTGCCAATTTTCTTCAGTCAAATCTCTAATCAGCAACCGTCGCCTATGAACAGCAAAAGGAGAGAGGTCGCCGTCTGACGCATAAAGCCTGAAATGCTCTCGAAGCCATATGGTCAAAAGCAAGGGGCTTCCTCGTCGCATCTCGCTGTAGACACCCCGCCTTGGACCTCTCACCCCGATTGCATACAAAGTATTTTTATTTAAATTATTTTTGTTAATTTCTGTTACTTCGGTTAAGTTCCTAACTGATTCCATTAGTTTTGGACTAAACTGCATAACAGAGTTAACTTTTAGGGTCATTCTGTCCTTTTCTGCCGCGGGCGCTTCCGGAACTGTTAACGGGCTGCGCGCGCGTCTCGCCCCAAAAGCGGGACTCGCGCGCTTCCCACTTTGGCAGTAACGGATTTGCACCTTATTTCCCTCCTTTTCCTAGTTCACAAAATAACCTCTTTTTACATCCAAGTTCATCCCCCCTTTGTTCCAAAAACTCTCAATCCTTTATTCTAGCCTTTTCATTAAAAACAAAATATTTCTTTTTATTATTATATGATTTTCTTTTATTTCTTTCATTTATTATTTTATTTATCTTATTTTCTATTGGTCAATTCCATCTCACATGGATTGACCAATTTCCCTCCAACCTTTCCCTCTCTTTTTACCTATAAAAACCATCATCTTCTACCTTAGAAAGGGACTATTTTTACACTCTTTGGACCTTAATCTCACATTTTCACTGCACCTACACTCTACACAATTCTCTACACAAATTCTCCAACAAGAGTTTTTATACAACAAATTGTTCTACAACAATTTCATTACAACAATAACACTTTCAAGTCAAGGTTCCAAGTCTTCTTTCTCAAGGTACAACTCCATTTTCTTCCTTTGTTTTCTTCTTCTTGATGTATGCAATCCCCATTAATGGGACATGACCAACATGACTACTTCACATATTGAAGTTAGTTAAGGTTATCTCCCTACATTTTAATCTTAACTTTAATTCACCATGTTAATTTTTCTTCATCTCTTAATGTAATTCTTTAACATTACTTGTTACATGTAATTTTTATCATTAAATAAATAAAACAATTCTATTTTATTTCCCCTTTATTTCTCCTTTTCTTCTCATCACAATTGTTAGCACATTTCTATTTAATTAATTGAAGGACATGTAAATATTAGAACACCAATAGTAGCAAGACCCGCGTAAGCGGGGCGGAGTGGGTGTTTAAGTACTTCCCACTCCGTCACCTAACCCCCGAACCCTTCTCTCCCGAATCTCTGGTTTTGTACATAAATTAGGCTATTTCTAGGTTTTTCTTATGTTCCTTTAAAAACATAGGTGGCGACTCTAAACAATCTAAAACAAGTTAGACATCCTAGGATAATTCACCACTCTAGCCAAGTTGTGGTTTTCCCGGGGTATCTACAGTGGCGACTCCGCTGGGGATGATTTAGAGGGTTAAACTTGCGTTCTTAACTTTTGGTGTTCTTATTACTGTTTTCTGGGCATTCTGGTAAAAAGGATGGGAAGTGCGCGCCTCTGGCCTCCTTGGCCTAAAGCGTGCGCGTCCGACCCCAATTACCAGAATTGCCCGTCTTCCTTCTTGTCCTTCCATTCCATGTTTCTGTGCTAACAAAATCTGTAGGGGAAAGCATTTTTATTTAGGGTCAAGGAAATCCCTTGAACCCGCTGATTTACAGGTTGTTACCCAGATGCGGGCGCCTCTGCCCCTCTTTGTCTAACGTGCGCGCCTCCCGAGTCGGCATCCTAATACGCGCGCTTCTGGGCATTTTCCAGAAACAGAACAGTGCACAGAACATAGTGGTTTTGACAGTGTGTGGGCACCGGGCCTGCACAAAACAGTTTTTACTTTCTGTTTATTTTTATCGGTCACACGGGTGACTCGAAAGTTGTAATTATGTGCTTATTTGTTTTTTTTTTATTTTCTTTTGAAAAAAAAAATGTTTTGTCACATGTTAGACCTCACACTACATGCACATATTCTTATCAATTGCTCACTATCGAGTCGCACAATGTTCAACCCCAAACCCGTCGAGGCTCGTCCTAGGAAGTTTCAAGCTCCACCCGACCTTGACTCTTTCGAAGCGGTAAACCTCAGCCCGTGGCGTAGTTCATGACTACATGCCGGGGGTGACCTTTGAGCCTCATATTCAAGCCGAGCACAAGCCACACAATTCTAGTCTAGGGTCTAACACTCCGTGACTCAAGTCGGTTTTCATGTACCGAGATTTCCCTAAACTAATGTCTTCAAATCATACATGCCAATTTGTTGCAATGGACGAAATAAAACTCCGTCCCCAAAAGTGACTATCTTGGACGAAAATAAAAAATCCGTCCCCGCATGTATGATTTACTACATTAATTTAGTTTAATCCCGTCACATGTAGGTATCACAAGCGTGGTGGAATCCGATGAGTATATGGGACCGCGAGAAGGTCTATATACTAGTGTGACGATTCCACTATTTTTCTAGAAACCCCAAAAAGGACCACGTCCTTCCGACTTTTGTAAATAAATAAATAAAAAAAATAGTCATTTTTCTCTATGTGGTTGAGTCTTTTTCCTTGTTTGTGGGTTAATCATATTACTCAAAAGGTATTTGTGGGGCCAACCTAAGATCAACCGTGTTCTTTCAAAAGGTCCAATGGCTTCCAACGGCAACAACAACAATGGTGGGTACTTCCCCGTGTCCACGAAAGACTCTTCAACATAATAAGAGCCATGGGGGAACAAATGGATAGACTTTCCGAGGATGCCCGCCGAAAAGACGATTTGTGGCAAGCCCGTTTTGATCTCGAGAGGAAGATTCACAAGGAAGAGGTTTCCGAGCTCAAAGCCCGTTTGCAAGAGCTCACCAACAACAAGGCAAAGTTTAAGGGTAAAGCATGCTCAAGTGGCCCGTCCCTCAAAAGCTACAAAGGTACCGCCAACAACCGAGTTTTCACTCCTCTCCTAGGAGTAACCCAAGCCGAAGCATTTGAAACTTTGGTGGCAAGTGGAAAGGTCAAGCCTTTGGAGGGGTACAAGCCGAAGACGATACCGAAGAATCATGCACATGGTGAATGGTGCGGCTACCACAAGCATAGTGGCCATACTACCGAAGGGTGCTTCCTTCTCCGAAACATCATCCAAGATTTGTTTGACAGCGGCGAATTTATTGTGGGTGAAGAGCAACCTTTAGAGAGTGTCAACATGCAAGAACTCATCAAAGAAGAATGATTTGGTTTCGAAATGGGGCTTCTACAAGAAATCATGCCACAAGGAGACTACAACGACAATGGGGACTACAACAACAATCTCCGTTTCTCTTTCTCTACCTAGTAATAGGAATTAAAAAAAAAAAAAAAAAAAAAAAAGAGTCAAATTCCTCTTAAGTGTGCATTAAGTTTTCTTTGTCCAATTAATGTGAAATTTTGAGTCAAGTCTCATCATCAAATAAAAAGTCGTTATTGTCCTCATACACTCTTCCAAGTTGTTCAATCTAATTCTTGGCAAAATGATGAAAAGATGTCTAAACAAGTTTTGGAATGAAAGCCATCACTTAAACGCCTAGGGGCTAAACATTGTGACGAAGGCAACATCATCAACGACGAAGACAAAGCCAAGACATCAAAGGTGAAGCAACAACCATGGAGAAAAATCAAGCAATGTTTCAAAGGGGGATTAAAAAAAAAATGATCGCTAGGTTGAACTCTTCAAATCAACCTAGGAAAAAGTTAGAGCACAAAAAAAAAAAAAAAAAAAAAAAAAAAATCCCCCTCAATCAAAGAAGTTCACATCAAGATCAACATCTTTCCATCCACCAAAAGAGGACGAAGCTACACGACGAAGCAACAATTTCATCCCGAAGAATGGAGAATTCACAAGAACTACGGTGACCTGAGCCTCTACACTGGAGGAACGTAGGCAACCTGCGGGTCCGGTCTCATGCAAGAAAGAAGAAATGTTTAGTCCTAGCGCGTTATGGTGATCGGCCTTCATCTCAAACTTGTCAAGACATCTTTGTACGATTCATTTGCCAATGAATTAATCACCAAAAAGATTGAACAACTTTCTTAGATTTGGAATCATTTCGCGTTCCTTGTCGAGTCTAAGGACTTCTATTCTTTCTGCATACTCCCAATCTCTTTGGGGCTTTCCTTCTCTGCTCTCTTAATGACTTACTTGCCTTCGTGAGTCATTCAATTCAATAAAAAAAATACATGTCAATACTAGGGACACTTCCCTAGTCGAGTCAATGTCACTCATCTTTAGTGACAAAAGGTTTTCACCGCAAAAATCACATGTCTCTCATCCTCAGCTAGAGTCAATGCATACTTCCTCATTAATCGAGTAAAAAATGAAGACGCAAAAGAGATGCCCGCTAGATTGAAAACCCGAAAGGGCGGTCTAGGCAAAAAACAGGGTGCGTCATAAAAAAAAAAATGAGAGAGTGAGAGAAAGAAGGGAAAGAGAAATGGAGATCACCGGCCTCTAAAGAAGACAACTACACGAGCTCTACATTGGATCTCCTCAGCAAGTCAATTCCCCACCGAGTCAACTTTGGGATTGCAAAAAGCTCGACAAGATATGGCACCATCAAAGGTTGTCTTGGGTTATTGGTATCATTCTCCAGCAGTGTGCATTTTTGGGTTCATGAAAAGAAGGCCCGTGGTAACCAAGATCCATCCGAGAACGAGCCCATCACAAAAGGGCACGAGGTTGCACAAATAACCCATAGCTAGTCAATTGGCTGGGGCAGCAAATAGCAACAACATGTGTCACGACCCGAAAACTAGGCTCTATTTTATTAGTAATAAATAATTATTATTTATTTATTTGCTTATTTATTTATTTAAATTATTATTTAATTAATAATTTATGTGTGCATTTTATGAGTTATATTAATTTATGCCTAGCATATTTTGGGTCATTTGTGTTAGTGTAGTATTGTTGGGTCTTAATAATTAGTGGGAGTATTATAGTTGAGCTAGTTAATGGGGGAAGGGGGCTAGGTGCAACATTTCAAATAATTCTTCTCCCTACTCCCTCTCTTCTCCCTCACCCTATCACCCTCACTCACACTCCACCTCCATCTCCCATCATACTCCTTTCTCTCTCTCCATTGCCAAGAAAAAGGGTAAGTTTTCTTCTTCCCTCTCTCTTAATTTTCTTCCTCTTCCTCTCATTATTTCTCATTTCTTAAAACATGAAACTTGCTTAGATCGTCGATAGGATCGTAGGAAGCCAAAAATATTCGAGTTCCGGCAACTTTGAGAAAATCCGAGTAAGTTACTTTTCCCCCCATTGATGTTAAAAATGTTCATCCGATGCTTAGATGATACTATGATTTCAATTTATTGCTTCTTTGGTTGATTTTGTGATGATTTACATTTTTGTTCATTTTGTGAAATTTTGGTATTTGAATCACCCTTGATTGAGGTTCCTTAGATGATGTTGTTGGAGTCCTTTTGGTTCAAAATGGTGTAGGTACCTTAGTTCACATTTTGGTAGTGTTAGAAATGGTGAAGATTGGGTTGGTTTTGGATTTGGGGTTGTTAATGGTAGAAACCCAGATTTTTTGGCTGGAATTTGCCTTTCCGGGCAAGGAGGCGCGCGCACCCTCCCATAGGAGGCGCGCGCACCCTTATGCCCTTCTTGAACAAAAACCTCATGTTTCTTGGAGGCGCGCGCACCCTCCCATAGGAGGCGCGCGCACCCTCTCCTCCTCCAAACATGATTTTTCCTTCTGATCAAAGGAGGCGCGCGTACCCTCCCATAGGAGGCGCGTGCACCCTCTCCCCTGGTGTGAAATTTATTTCCCTTTTTGTCCAATCTTTCGAGAGCCATATCTCCCTCATCCGGACTCCATTTTAGGTGTATAAATTATCGTTTTAAAGCTCTCCTTGAGCTCTTCGAGATGAGGTGGTTTATTTAGGCGAGTTTTAGGTTTATATTGTGTTGAGATTTCATTTAGTGTCTTATGACAAAGTGTTTAGAATCGGTCCGTTGTAATCAAGTTGGGAATATCGGTTTGTGTGGTTTCGCCTTGGTTCCTTTGTGAATAAATGGGTTATGGAATTTAGTTATGGATTATTGGAAAATGTGGGAACACTTTCATAATGAGTGGACGTTTGGGATAGTTTTAATGATAGTCATTGTGCTATTTGGGGAATGACCATTTGGGTAGTACTCTCTATGAGTAACTCGCGTGTATCATGTTAGGATGCGTTGATATGGATCATTTTCCTAGAATCATTTCGTTTTAATGATTTGTATTGTTGGGCTTTTATGAGCAATTCCATTTCTGTTATTGAACTCTTTTATGAGGAACTTCTTGCTATCAATGTTGTTAAACTCTTAATGAGTAATCGTTGTATCTTTATGGTGATTGTGTTTCGGTTCCCTACTTTGGAACCCTTTTGATGTTTATAAATCTAGTATTCATTACTTAGCATTATTGAAAGTCCAGCTGGTTAAATTGTGTATCGAGTCAGGCAATGGATAATGCTATAATGGCACGAGCCAAGTCCAGTATAGCATCGCCCATTGGTCCTTCTGTCCTCATCCAGATTGTCCTTGGTTGGGATGAGCTAGCTCCGTTGTGGGTATTCTAGCTAATCGTTTTGGAGCATGACTTTGTGGCATGACTCCCGCCCCTTGTGGCACTTTACATTGTTATTGGTTCCGGTACCGAGTTTCTCTTCAGCTTTTATGCTACTATGAAGATGGTTTGTTTGATTGATGGGTTGATTGGTCGCTTCTGACCGGGGTTTTCTCTTCGGCTTTTATGCTACTGTGAAGATATGGATTGGTTGATTGTTGAAGCTGCGCAGCGATCCTTTAATTGGTTCTATCAGTTGGGAAACCTTGGCTAATATCCTTTGTTATGTGTTTACTTTCCGCTGCTATCTGTTGACTATTATTTGTTACATACTATGTGATATTTATCATTGTTTATTGCTTATTGCATTATAGCATGTCATGTAGTTGCATTAGTAACTTACTGAGATTTTATCTCACCCCGTTTATTTCCATCTTTGTTTTTCCTTAACCCCCCCCAGGAGGAAAAGGATTAGGATTCGCGGATCGAGGAGGACGTCGAGAGGATTGAGATTTTGGGGCAGGTTGTTATGGATCGGTTTACATTATTTAAATGTATAACCTTTTAGGGATAGTTTTACCATTATTGACGTCATTAAGAATTGTATATTTTATTCTTTTGGGTATAAGCTGTGGAGCTTATGTTAGATGTATTTTGTCGATTTAAACTTGGATTTGTAAAACTTTGTGTTATCCTCTTTTGGTATAAAAGGAAAATTTTATCTCCATTATTTTAGAGTTTATTGTTTAAGTCGACGTCCAGCTCGCGATCTCGGGCCCGCGGGGTTCGGGGTCGCGAAGTTGGTATCAGAGCTATGGCATTAGCTCTAAGTATATGTATAGGTGGATTAGTATGACCTAGGTGGGTAGTGTGTTCGGAGTGAGTAACAATTGTTGTTTTATGCAGGTACTTGTTTGAAATGGCTCGAAGGAGAAGTGGTGAAAGTAATACCGGTAATGCAAATCAGAATGAAACAAGGGATGAAGCCCGTGCAATGTTTCAGGGCATGTTTGAAGCGGCCATGAAGGCCATACATGATCAAGGTCCGAGGGTAGAACAAGCACCACCACCCCGCTACGGATTGGAACAATTTCTGAAATTGAAACCGGTTGAGTTCAATGGGGAACCCGATGTAAGGAAGGCCGAGCTATGGATTGAGTCGATGGAGAAAATTTATGATGTCTTTGGTTGCACCGATGAAGACAAGGTCCGGTTTGCGGCTTATAAACTTGTGGGTGCCGCCGAGCATTGGTGGAAGGGTGTTAAAGCGAGTTGGGATGATACTCACACAGTGTATGCATGGGAATTGTTTGTGCGAAAGTTCAAGGAGCATTTCATTCCGGTAGTGGATCAAAACCGAAAGGAGATCGAACTGCTCAACTTGGAGCAAGGTTTGTTGTCTATAGCTCAGTACTCGTCTAAGTTCACAGAATTAGCCAGGTACTGTGACTATCTCGTGAGGACTGTGGAACAGAAAGCCATGAGATTCATCCGCGGTTAAAAGACATCCATCCGTACTCAGCTTATTGCCCAGAAGATTGTGACCTTCCAGGATGCGGTAGACCGGGCATACTTGATCGAGCAAGATATTGGGGAGCATAAGAGGAAGACCGAGGTTTCAAATACGGGTAAACAAGTAAGCCATGCTAAATCTCAACCACAACACCGTTCAGATAACCGAGGTAATTTGGGAGCACCATCTCAGTTTAAAGAACAAACCGCGCTAGGGAATCCGGGTACTACTCCGAGGAAACAAGGGAAACAAGGTAGGTGGCTTTGCACTTACTGTCAGAGGGAAGGCCATTTGAAGGATAAGTGTTGGAAGAAGCAGGGAAAATGTATCAATTGTGGTCAACTGGGTCACTTCATAAAGGATTGTCTGAGGTTTAAGGTTCAATCATCAGGAACAGGAACCAGTACTTCACCGGGTCAGAAGAGAGATGCTTCGGGGAACCCTAAGGTATAGGGTAGAGTAATTGTGATCAATCAGCACTCCCCAAGTAACGGATAAATTTCAGGAGGTATTATTTTACGTCGTGAGAGCGAGCGCGTGCATTTTAGGATCATCGCATTTATGTGTTTCTGTGCATTGAGTTGCATTTATTTCTTCTGAGTCTTTGACTTATGTGTTGTAGGTGTCTACTCCTATGGAGGAGTTTAGGGTATCTGATGAAGTCTTATGTGCTTATGATGTGCTTAAGTATGGTTATGTCTCACCTGCTAAATTAGCCATGTTGCTATTACAAGATTTTGATGTTACTATTGCTTTAGTCTATTGTCGTAGGGGGATTGTTATATTCTCCATTCCTAATTTCTTAAAACTGTTTGAGACCGTTCCTTTGGGTAGGGTTATACCTATCTTTTCTTAATTGAAATCCGAGTATTTAGTTTCGGTCAATTTGTTGGGTGTATTTATCATTCGTAAGATTTTCATTTTCTTCCGAATAGTACCTAGTGTTTGAGGAGAAGCTTGGGGTTAAATTTCATTGTTGTGGTACAAGGTTGTAGTACTGATAATTAGATCAATATCTATATTGTAACGGTTGAGTTGTAAAAGTTGAGGATTCAACCGAGGGTTTCTTGTTAAGAGATTTTGTTTACTTTTAGTACATCTCCGTGAGTACATCGGGATTGATTAGTATGGAGGGATGCGTGAATTGTTATGGGTAATGAGTGTATGGTGGAATTTATAATCGATAATGGTGGTACGCGTGTTAAGTTAGAAAGGACTAATAAGTACATTTTGGGAAAGTAACAATTTCTCGATCTATGTTAAAGGCATTTTGAATTTTGGTTAGATAGTGGTTCTATGGTCCTAAATCTCTCCTTGGTGGCGTTTCGCGATTTGGACCAAGGTTATGTGAAGAAAGTTGAGTATCAATATTTGGGCATAATTAAAGAATATTGTGATTTGGTAATGGATCTATTGGAATGAGGCTAGCTAATTGGTTTATGATTTTGATAGTACCATTGAGCTTAAGTATCATTAAGTTAATAAATGTGTGCGTGAGAGACTAACTGGGGTTAGCTATTGAATTTAGGGTTCGTTGATTTCCTTTGGGTATATGAGCACGGATTATAACTTAAATGGGAGTTAGAGAAAATCTTTTAAAGATGAATTTTGGATCGTTTTGCGGACTATTGAGTATATTGAATTGTTTAGGCTTCAAGACCGGATTAATGAAGGGATGAGAGTATAACATAGATTTAAGTGGACACTTTGTACGAGAAATTTTGGGGTTTGCATGGTACTCTTAATTTAAGGTGTTAACTCAAAGTGAAGACACTATAATGGTAATCCATAGAGATATAGCCATTTCGATGAATATTGTGGAAATAGAAATTTCTTTAGCCTTTTATATTTTAAAAGCTAATTAGGCTCGGGATGGTGATGTTTTGAATTTCTGGGGAATACTACTAAGTATGCAATTTACAAAAGGAAACACCTTTGCAGTGTAATTAAGGTTATGAATAAGGTGAGCTTGGGATATCTCGAGAGTTATGTTTGGGAGCAATTGGGATTCTCCAATTTTGATTATGGATTCTAATTAGTAGTGAAGGTTATGATTGAAGGAAGTTATGTGCGAGAGGTCGTGGTATCGTGAACATTATTTAGGGTTACTACGTGGTGGTTTAGAATGGATGATTGAGGAATTTGGGAAATGACGGAACTATCGTATTAATGGCTACTTGATCATTCGGGTAAGTATCTTTAAAATTCGGGTCGAATTTTCTTTAAGGGGGAGTGAATGTCACGACCCGAAAACTAGGCTCTATTTTATTAGTAATAAATAATTATTATTTATTTATTTGCTTATTTATTTATTTAAATTATTATTTAATTAATAATTTATGTGTGCATTTTATGAGTTATATTAATTTATGCCTAGCATATTTTGGGTCATTTGTGTTAGTGTAATATTGTTGGGTCTTAATAATTAGTGGGAGTATTATAGTTGAGCTAGTTAGTGGGGGAAGGGGGCTAGGTGCAACATTTCAAATAATTCTTCTCCCTACTCCCTCTCTTCTCCCTCACCCTATCACCCTCACTCACACTCCACCTCCATCTCCCAGCATACTCGTTTCTCTCTCTCCATTGCCAAGAAAAAGGGTAAGTTTTCTTCTTCCCTCTCTCTTCATTTTCTTCCTCTTCCTCTCATTATTTCTCATTTCTTAAAACATGAAACTTGCTTAGATCGTCGATAGGATCGTAGGAAGCCAAAAATATTCGAGTTCCGGCAACTTTGAGAAAATCCGAGTAAGTTACTTTTCCCCCCCATTGATGTTAAAAATGTTCATCCGATGCTTAGATGATACTATGATTTCCATTTATTGCTTCTTTGGTTGATTTTGTGATGATTTACATTTTTGTTCATTATGTGAAATTTTGGTATTTGAATCACCCTTGATTGAGGTTCCTTAGATGATGTTGTTGGAGTCTTTTTGGTTCAAAATGGTGTAGGTACCTTAGTTCACATCTTGGTAGTGTTAGAAATGGTGAAGATTGGGTTGGTTTTGGATTTGGGGTTGTTAATGGTAGAAACCCAGATTTTTTGGCCGGAATTTGCCTCTCCGGGCAAGGAGGCGCGCGCACCCTCCCATAGGAGGCGCGCGCACCCTTATGCCCTTCTTGAACAAAAACCTCATGTTTCTTGGAGGCGCGTGCACCCTCTCCTCCTCCAAACATGATTTTTCCTTCTGATCAAAGGAGGCGCGCGCACCCTCTCCCCTGGTGTGAAATTTATTTCCCTTTTTGTCCAATCTTTCGAGAGCCATATCTCCCTCATCCGGACTCCATTTTAGGTGTATAAATTATCGTTTTAAAGCTCTCCTTGAGCTCTTCGAGATGAGGTGGTTTATTTAGGCGAGTTTCAGGTTTATATTGTGTTGAGATTTCATTTAGTGTCTTATGACAAAGTGTTTAGAATCGGTCCGTTGTAATCAAGTTGGGAATATCGGTTTGTGTGGTTTCGCCTTGGTTCCTTTGTGAATAAATGGGTTATGGAGTTTAGTTATGGATTATTGGAAAATGTGGGAACACTTTCATAATGAGTGGACGTTTGGGATAGTTTTAATGATAGTCATTGTGCTATTTGGGGAATGACCATTTGGGTAGTACTCTCTATGAGTAACTCGCGTGTATCATGTTCGGATTCGTTGATATGGATCCTTTTCCTAGAATCATTTCGTTTTAACGATTTGTATTGTTGGGCTTTTATGAGCAATTCCGTTTCTGTTATTGAACTCTTTTATGAGGAAGTTCTTGCTATCAATGTTGTTAAACTCTTAATGAGTAATCATTGTATCTTTATGGTGATTGTGTTTCGGTTCCCTACTTTGGAACCCTTTTGATGTTTATAAATCTAGTATTCATTACTTAGCATTATTGAAAGTCCAGCTGGTTAAATTGTGTATCGAGTCAGGCAATGGATAATGCTATAATGGCACGAGCCAAGTCCAGTATAGCATCGCCCATTGGTCCTTCTGTCCTCATCCAGATTGGCCTTGGTTGGGATGAGCTAGCTCCGTTGTGGGTATTCTACCTAATCGTTTTGGAGCATGACTTTGTGGCATGACTCCCGCCCCTTGTGGCACTTTACATTGTTATTGGTTCTGGTACCGGGTTTCTCTTCAGCTTTTATGCTACTATGAAGATGGTTTGTTTGATTGATGGGTTGATTGGTCGCTTCTGACCGGGGTTTTCTCTTCGGCTTTTATGCTACTGTGAAGATATGGATTGGTTGATTGTTGAAGCTGCGCAGCGATCCTTTAATTGGTTCTATCAGTTGGGAAACCTTGGCTAATATCCTTTGTTATGTGTTTACTTTCCGCTGCTATCTGTTGACTGTTATTTGTTACATGCTATGTGATATTTATCATTGTTTATTGCTTATTGCATTATAGCATGTCATGTAGTTGCATTAGTAACTTACTGAGATTTTATCTCACCCCGTTTATTTCCATCTTTGTTTTTCCTTAACCCCCCCCCTCCCCCCAGGAGGAAAAGGATTAGGATTCGCGGATCGAGGAGGACGTCGAGAGGATTGAGATTTTGGGGCAGGTTGTTATGGATCGGTTTACATTATTTAAATGTGTAACCTTTTGGGGATAGTTTTACCATTATTGACGTCATTAAGAATTGTATATTTTATTCTTTTGGGTATAAGCTGTGGAGCTTATGTTAGATGTATTTTGTCGATTTAAACTTGGATTTGTAAAACTTTGTGTTATCCTCTTTTGGTATAAAAGGAAAATTTTATCTCCATTATTTTAGAGTTTATTGTTTAAGTCGACGTCCAGCTCGCGATCTCGGGCCCGCGGGGTTCGGGGTCACGACAACATGTGTCTCAGTTTTCAAAGCTTCTTCAAGTATGTGCTTCTAAAGTACACCGAAAGGCTCCCGAGAAATGAAGTAGCTCTTGCCATATCCTCTCATGTTTGTTCCCTCGCACGAGGACGAGTCACTCTCGCTTTGCTCAACAAATGGTGACGCCCTATGGGCTATGTGACTCAAGAACAAAGGCTTCTTTTGCTTCATTTAACAATCAATACGCCCTAGGGACTATTCTCAATAAAGATGTGTGAGACTATCCTCAAAGTCCCTCAAAAGGGATGTCAAAAAGCCCTCTCGTCATGTGTGCCCGTGCTCGTTTCCCCAATCAAGGGTGGACCTTTCTCGCAATCAATGATGGCACTCTAGGGGCTACGGTCAAGTCTTAAAGGCTCCCTCGGCAAAAAGCAATTAACTCCCCAGCAGTATCCCCAGCCAAGTCATGTGCAACATTGGAAGCTTCCTCAATTCGGCACTGAAGGTCTCAACGGGTTTCGCAATCTACAATCTTTTGGGCTACGGCATTACAGTAATTCAAGCAAAGGGCAGTATTAGGGCTTCGCGACCGACAGTCTTTTGGGCAACAATACTCGAGCAAGTGCAATGTGGAGTAGTCTTATGGCTCCATGAGAACAATCAAGATTCAAGGGTCTCTCAACACTTCAAGTCAAAGGCCTCTTGGTTTTAAATGAAGACTCCGAAGTTATGAATGAAGTTGATGATTTTTGTTAGAACTCACAGCGAGATTTTGAAGGAAGTCTTAGAGAAAAGGAAAAAGATTCAATATGCTAAACTCTAATCAAAACAGGGTTATAGCGGGAAATGCCATGGCCAATCCCAATGTTTCTGCAATTCAGCACCCCCTTCTCCAAGATCAAAAGCACAAGGTGCAGCTCAGATAAAGTTGGGCCACAGCACTAGTTGCATCCCAAGATCCGTCATTAGTTCAACTCAAGAAGAGTCAAGCAAGCATACTCATTTGAGACTTTATCACGCCAAGACCTTATCCTCCGAGACCTCGACGGCACCGCAAGACATTACTGCATCCTTTGACATAAGCCCTCAGCCATTTGGGTATCGACCACAATGAGGCCATTCATCTCCCCAGTAAGAGCAAGAAGGAGATCTCTATCAAGAATTCTACCAAACGGTACATCCGCTCTCAATGCCGAGCCAATCAAGAGATAACTTGGGGCTTTACAATGAAAGGTCTTCACATCCCGCCATCTACAAGCCCACGACACTTGGGGCTTTGCAATCTCTCGAAGCTTGGCATCAACGATCTCCTCTTGGGGCTTGCTCACTACAACAACAAAGGGCGATTTACTCGGATGGGCCAAGAGCTGATTTATCTTGGAGCTATGCAAGTCCCTCAAAATTTGGCATCAAAGGCATTCTAGGGGCTTTACAATCAGCAACCCCTCATCTCGGCATCAAAAGCCTTTTGAAGCCCCATAATCGACAAATCTCTTGGGGCTAGACATCAATCTTCGTTGGGCACACCGGCGACAACAGAATTCAAGCGAGGCAATCCGGACTTCGACTGAACATGACTTGATCTTGGGTTGGCTTCACAAGCACCAATGGTTAAAATGTTTCACCCACGAACTAAAAAAAAAAAAAAAAATCTTTTCCTCACATGTGTGCATATTCTTTCCTTTCTAATCAAAAAAAAAAAAAAAAAGATTTTTCTTTTTCTTTTTCTCCTTCTATGTGCAAAAGTATGTGCTTTACTTTGCTTTGCTCCTAGCTTCTCCTCCAGCATTCTCCATCATCCTTGAACTACGCTGGTCTGATTCCCTTCAAAGGATACGCAGGCAGCCTTTGGCACGACCAACCCATCATTCAGAATGTCATCTCAACAAAGGCAACGGCAGTTCATCAAAAGTATCAACATCCTTCGGCAATCCATCTCCAATCAAGCGGCAATGGTAAGTGAAGGTATGAATGCATCCGAGGCTTTCCTCAAATCACACCGCACACAAAATCACTTTCTCCATTCCTACAAAAGCTCTCTCTCATGCAAAAACTGCTCTCAAATCACATTGCACCACGAGCACAATTTCTCTCTTCATGCATCTTCTTGCACAAACACATATACCTGCCAAGCACACACATAACAGGTATCACCACGAAGTCAACAGCATCCGCTACTCAAGGCACTTCATCCCCAGCAGAAAATGGTCCACAGTCAACCATGCCCGCATCCCCACAGACTCATTCAAAGGTTCACTAACGGCCTCCTCAAAGGTTCACTAACGGCCTCTTCAAAGGTTCACTAACGGCCTCATTCAAAGGCTCACTAACGGCCTCCTCAAAGGTTCACTAACGGCCTCCTCAAAGGTTCACTAATGGCCTCATCAACGGATTTCACTAATGGCCTCATCAACGGATTTCACTAACGGATTCGTCAAAGGTTCACTAACGGCCTCATCAAACGGATTCACCAACGGATTCATCAACAAAGGTTCACTAACGGCCTCATCAACGGATTTCACTAACGGATTCGTCAGCAAAGGTTCACTAACGGCCTCATTCGAAGGTTCACTAACGGCCTCATCAAACGGATTTCACTAACGGATTCGTCAACAAAGGTTCACTAACGGCCTCGAAGGTTCACTAACGGCCTCATCAACGGATTTCATTAACGGATTCGTCAAAAGGTTCACTAACGGCCTCCTCAAAGGTTCACTAACGGCCTCATTCAAAGGTTCACTAACGGCCTCCTTAAAGGTTCACCAACGGCCTCCTCAAAGGTTCACTAACGGCCTCATTCAAAGGTTCACTAACGGCCTCATTCAAGGGTTCACTAACAGCCTCAAGGTTCACTAACGGCCTCCTCAAAGGTTCACTAACGGCCTCATTGAAAGGTTCACTAACGGCCTCATTCAAGGGTTCACTAACGGCCTCCTCAAAGGTTCACTAACGGCCTCAAGGTTCACTAATGGCCTCCTCAAAGGTTCACTAACGGCCTCATTCAAGGGTTCATTAACGGCCTCAAGGTTCACTAACGGCCTCATTCAAAGGTTCACTAACGGCCTCCTCGAAGGTTCACTAACGGCCTCATTCAAAGGTTCACTAACGGCCTCACTCAACGGATTCAGCCGGCAGGTTTACCAACGGATCATGCCACCCCCTCTACCAACAAAAGACGCTCACACAGGGAGCGCACCCCTATCTCTAGTAATTTCAAATTACTGCTTTCATCAAGTCTTTGCTTTCTTTTCTTTCTTTTTCTTTGTCAATGTCCTCGGCGGGAGTTTTTACTTTCGTCGACGCGTTTTGCTTTGCAATCCACGTCGCCGAGGGGCTCAGTAGACACCCCGCCTTGGACCTCTCACCCCGATTGCATACAAAGTATTTTTATTTAAATTATTTTTGCTGATTTCTGTTACTTCGGTTAAGTTCCTAACTGATTCCGTTAGTTTTGGACTAAACTGCATAACAGAGTTAACTTTTAGGGTCATTCTGTCATTCTGTCCTTTTCTGCCGCGGGCGCTTCCGGAACTGTTAACGGGCTGCGCGCGCGTCTCGCCCCAAAAGCGGGACACGCGCGCTTCCCACTTTGGCAGTAACAGATTTGCACCTTATTTCCCTCCTTTTCCTAGTTCACAAAATAACCTCTTTTTACATCCAAGTTCATCCCCCCTTTGTTCCAAAAACTCCCAATCCTTTATTCTAGCCTTTTCATTAAAAACAAAATATTTCTTTTTATTATTATTTTATTTTGTTTTATTTCTTTCATTTATTATTTTATTTATCTTATTTTCTATTGGTCAATTCCATCTCACATGGATTGACCAATTTCCCTCCAACCTTTCCCTCTCTTTTTTACCTATAAAAACCATCATCTTCTACCTTAGAAAGGGACTCTTTTTACACTCTTTGGACCTTAATCTCACATTTTCACTACACCTACACTATACACAATTCTCTACACAAATTCTCCAACAAGAGTTTTTATACAACAAATTGTTCTACAACAATTTCATTACAACAACAACACTTTCAAGTCAAGGTTCTAAGTCCTCTTTCTCAAGGTACAACTCAATTTTCTTCCTTTGTTTTCTTCTTCTTGATGTATGCAATCCCCATTAATGGGACATGACCAACATGACTACTTCACATATTGAAGTTAGTTAAGGTTATCTCCCTACATTTTAATCTTAACTTTAATTCACCATGTTAATTTCTCTTCATCTCTTAATGTAATTCTTTAACATTACTTGTTACATGTAATTTTTATCATTAAATAAATAAAACAATTCTATTTTATTTCCCCTTTATTTCCCCTTTTCTTCTCATCACAATTGTTAGCACATTTCTATTTAATTAATTGAAGGACATGTAAATATTAGAACACCAATAGTAGCAAGACCCGCGTAAGCGGGGCGGAGTGGGTGTTTAAGTACTTCCCACTCCGTCACCTAACCCCCGAACCCTTCTCTCCCAAATCTCTGGTTTTGTACATAAATTAGGCTATTTCTAGGTTTTTCTTATGTTCATTTAAAAACATAGGTAACAAGTTAGACATCCTAGGATAATTCACCGCTCTAGCCAAGTTGTGGTTTCCCTGGGTATCTACACTTGCCCGTACGATGCAATTCGTCCAGACCATGCAAAGGTTCCCCCACTATGAGAGGGATTATACTAAATCGTTGCTCCTTCGCCTGCAAGACAATCTCAGCCAACTGCGCATCCGCAGTACCCAGAGGAGCGACAAGCAGAACCTCGCTAAAAAGACAGACAGCCATGGCATTTCTCTTAAAGGATTGAACCGCAACATCTTCCGAATGCAAGCTGAAAAACATCGGAAGCTCAGATATGTCAACAACAGTCCCGTTCATCATCTTCTTCACCTCTCCAATAGGGAGATTCAGAAGGTCAACCCAAGAGCCAATAACACCGCGGTGATACTTAGGGACGGCAATCCGACCGGCCAAAGGGATACCAAAAATGGCCCCAAAATCATCGACAGTCGGCACCATTTCATTAGCCGAAAAGTTGAAAGTATGGCTATCACAATCCCAAAAGGCTGCAGCGGCCTTCAACAAATCCCAATCCAGCTTCAATGTCCGCAAAGTAAAAAGAATCCAAAACCCGAAATCTTTAATGAAAGCCTTCTTGGGATGAGTCTTGAAGGAATACACGAATGTCGACAAATCCTTCTCGTAACTCTTAACAACCTCGGCATCAAGACTGAAAAGGTTAGAGGCCATGGGAAAGAAGATTGCAAGCAAAATCGGGCAATAAAACGGTGTTCAAAAATGGCAGAAGAGAGCTGTTAAAATCAAATTGTCGACCAGAAGCTGATATTATAGCTGTTGGGGGATCTTTTGATCAGCAAAAGTCAAGCCCAGAATTCCGCCCCCAGATGCGCGTGCCACCCGTCACCGGTGCGCAAAGCGCGCGCATTACACGCCTACAAAGGGAGGCACACGCTTCCCAAGCTAGGATCATTTCAGTAAGCCTTGTCAGGAAAACTATGCAAGAAATTTTCGCCCAAATCAAGATGCAGCTCCAATCCTTGAGCACCCAGTTGGGCACACATTAATTTGGTCCGCCCTTAAGGCATGTCTAAAATTGAAAGTAGGACAGGAATTCTCACTAAAAAAGTTAGGGTGTCCTTCTTTAATTCTCGAAGATCAGTTTTGACAATTCAACCCCAGCAGAAAGCACTCCGCAGTCAACTGTGCCCGCACTCCACCAAAAGTCAAAGTCAAATAGTTAACATCAAATTACGACTTGGTGCTGGGTGAGCCACAAAATCACCACCTCCTTATCAAGAAATATCTACAAGAAAACGGTCCTCCGGGTCCCGTACTCAAGCAAACGGTCCTCTGGGTCCCGTACTCAAGCAAACGGTCCTCTGGGTCCCGCATTCAAGCAAACGGTCCTCTGGGTCCCGCATTCAAGCAAATCGTCCTCTGGGTCCCGCATTCAAGCAGACGGTCCCTCGGTACCCGCTATTCCAGCAAACGGATCTCGCAATCAGCAGACAGGTCCTGCTTCCAGCAAACAGATCTCGCTATCAGCAGACAGGTCCCGCTTCCAGCAAACAGTCCTCCGGGTCCCACTTCCAGCAAACGGATCTCGCTATCAGCAGACAGGTCCCGCTTCCAGCAAACGGTCCTCCGGGTCCCGCATTCAAGCAAACGGTCCTCTGGGTCCTGCATTCCATCAGACGGTCCCTCGGTACCCGCTATTTCAGCAAACGGATCTCGCTATCAGTAGACAGGTCCCGCTTCCAGCAAACGGATCTCGCTATCAGCAGACAGGTCCCGCTTCCAGCAAACTATCCCCCAGGTCCCGCTGTCGGCCACGGTGGGCCGCTTCATGCCACCGAACCTTTCATTATCACCCAAGCCGCTCATACAGGGAGCGCACCTCTATCCCTTGCAATTTTAAATTCCTGCTTTTATCGAGTCTTTTCTTTTTCTTGGCGATGTCTTAGGCGGATGTCTGTCTTTTGTCGGCGCGTTTGCTTTGCAATCCATGCCGCCGAGGGGCTCTATAGTCACCCCGCCTTGGATCGCTCACCCCGATTGCACACTTGATTTTTGTGTTTCTCCCCCTTTTAAGTGTTTTATGTTAGTTTCTGTTACTTTGGTTAAGTTCCAGACGGGCTCCGTTAAGTCCAGGGGCTAAACTGAATAACAGTTTTAACTTTCCTGTCTATTATGTCAAAATTTGTCTTTCAAAGTCCCGCGCCTCCACCCCTTGAGGCCAGACGCGCGTGCCTTCTGCCGCCTAGGTGGGATGCGCGTGCTTCTTGTTGGTAGTGGTGCCCTAGGCACGTTTTATAAACGTTGTAATTGTTATCATTTATTTCATATCAATAAAGAGATGTTTTGATTATTATTGTCGTTCATGTTTACTTATAATAATCTCCGTCCCTAGTACTTGTTAAGCACTAGTATAAAGGCTAAATGATCATGGGATGATCATGTTAGATTTATGGGTACTTGTTTGGAACAAGGTACTGGACATGACCCGCTGTATGAGATTTATGTCATGGTCTATGTCGTACATATATCTCATATTAGTTATGTCATTCGAATCCTTAGACATAAAGTTATTATAGTCTTCCACTTGATGAAAATTATGTTTGACATATTCAAATGCTACCTTTAACCGGGTAGTTATAAAGGGTATGATTGGCATAATCGGATTCATGTAGGGAAGAGTAATAAGCTAAATGGATTTGTCCCTCTTCGGAGAGATCTCAAGCTTAGGCCTCTCGTAGGAATGATGTTGATGAAAATGTTCGGCCGGACTCAAATGAATTGATTAGATCAATGTCATTTGGATTATTAACATATTCGGAATCGAGAAAGTATTGAACAAAACAAGTTGACTTGTTGACCATGACTTGTGTTCAATGAGATTGTGGACAAAGGGATTGTGACATGTTCTAAAGGAATGCGAACTTGTATCTAGTTATACTATTTGGGTAGGTATGACGGTTTGCTAGAACCTAATCATATCTTATAGATTCATGTTTGAGCCCATTGCCAACTTAGTATAATCCTAGAGGGTCACACACAATAGAACGAATCTTAAATAAGGACTATATTGGAATTTGGTAAATAGGGAATTCTGGGGAAAGTGTGCGACCGCACATAATGTCTTGGGCGGCCGCACAATTTGGCTCAGAAAGTACCAGAAACCTTCCAGATAGATGTGCGACTGCACAGGCTGTTTGGGCGGCCGCACACCATGTCGGGACTGGTTTCCTAATTTGATTTGGAAAAGAATTTTGGATGGGTTTAGACACAAGTTTCCTATTTGGAATAGGTCTAACTTGTATATAAACAACCAAATTTGGCCAGAATCAGATCATAGCTTTTGTGCAAGTCTCCAATGAGTTTGAGAGAGTTTTATTTTGTTCTAAGACATCCTAGATTGAGGAACAAAATAATACACAAACAAAATTCCACATAGTTAATATTGATTGTGAAAACGTGTTTCACAAATTTTGGTCTAGCAACCAAGATCAAGTGTTCTTGATATTCGTTCGTGGTGTGGATACCGCTAGAGGGTGAAGCTTATCATCTTCAAAGTTCGTGTTCTTACTTTTTGTGATCAAAGCTTCAAGTTCTCCACCAAGATCAAAGACCAAATTCAAAGTCATCAAGGGTTAGTTTTTCTAGTATTCATATTGTTGTATTTGATTTAATCATATGAATGGATCTATGGGCTTTGGGTTTCATAAAATTTTAAATGCTATATTCCGCTGCGCATGTTACTACGAAACCCAACAGTGGTATCAGAGCCCCGTTCATGTTGATTATATCAATACTTAGATCATGTTGTGTGTATATAAATTGTTTATGTGCCTAACATGATATGAATATTGGATATATGATGTTTATGTGTTATATGATTTTATGTGGTTTACTGTTTTACAACTTTAATCTCACTATTGAATCGCACTAAAAATTATGATGGATTCTGAATTTTTTGATTATTAATTTTTGATTGGATCAAAGTTTTAATAATCGGGGAAAAAAAAATTGTGACAAATTTTCGAACTTTAAAAATTCTGTCTGATGCTACTGTGCGACCGCACAGAAAAATATTGTGCGACCGCACAGATTTTCGTGGGCGACCGCACAATTGGTCAGAATCAGAATCAGATTCTGGAATTTTGATAGGGTCCAACCGAATCAGTGACAATGCCGGCCAGACCTGTTGATCTGGAGCGGGTTTTGGGCAGTTGATTTTGGTATGGATCTTTGGGTTTGATTTTCCTATTTGTTTTGATCTTGTGATTCTAAGATTGGTTCAAGGTTTGGATGGCTAATCTACGTTCATCGAGGTTGTGTTTCCCAAACTTGATCGCAATCAAAGTTTCAAAGATAAAACGAAGTTAGAATTATGAAGAGTTCATAATTGCTAAAATTGAGAAACAAAGTTCTTGATTTAATGATTGGTAATCCATGTGGAATTATGGATGCAATTGGCCTACGTTTATCGATACCATCTATTGCTTAGTTTCGGCCACATGGACTACTTTCTTGGTTTCTTGAATTAGTGCGGAATTGTGGATGCCTTAAGGCTTAGTTTCGGCCGCACTTCTTGTTGTCTTGATTTGGAAGATGATAACCAAAGTTCAAAAGGTCTCATCCTCATAATTATAGAGAAACTAATGACACATAAATATTATGCTTAAATTAATGGAGATTAATTTAGTGGCTAAACTTGATGCGTAACATGTTTATATTATGTGCTCATAAATGTGTTGTATGCTATATGTGATGAACCTTCAAAGAAAGTTTTAAGTCCTTTATTGCCATGTCATTATTAAAACACTTGTTAATATATGGGTGAATTTAATGTAGACTCGCCCTAGCGAGATGCATTGACTTTGTTTATGTATGAGCAAGATAGATAATGTGGGCACGCCCTAGCGAGGCACATTAACTATACGTTTAAAATGGTTGGACTTAATTGGGCGTCAAAACAGTTTTGAGCCTGGGCAAAGATGAGATTTAACATGATTTTTGAAATAGGATTTCTTAAAGAATCTCATAAAAGGAACTAAGAGTCATATGAGATATGATTGACAAGAGTTGTCTACCTAATTAATTTGATTTTGTGTAATCCGCCTTAGCGGACTTAAAATTAAATTAAAGCGGGATCTTAACCCATTTAAATTATATTATACATTGGATGTATAAGAAGGTTATATAATTTAGTGGGAGTATTTTCGTTTAAAAATACATTGTTTATTTCTTTAATGAAAACTGGTACTTATTAAATTTTGGAAATTTTGCATATTTGTAGATAATGACTACTAACACTCAATCAATTTCGTTGCGATCGATCCTTGAGAAGGATAAGCTCCAAGAGAATGATACTAACTTTATGGATTGGATCCGTAGCTTAAGAATTGTTCTAAGGCAAGAAGATAAGTTGTACATTCTCGATGGCTCACTTCCTGCTGAACCAGAACCTACTGCCCCTAGGGCAGAAAGAGACAGTTACAAGCTGTCTCACGCTTGCTACTATGTGCTCAAAACTCCAACAAAGTTTGGAACATTTGGAAGCCTATGAGATAGGCGTGGAGTTAAGAGCCATGTTTCAAGAGCAAGCTAGGCAAGAGAGGTACAAGACCATTGTTGCATTCACTACTTGCAAAATGAATGAAGGGCAACAAGTGAGTCCTCACATGCTGAAAATGAAAGGTTATGTAGAGCACCTTGAGAAACTTGGCTATCCAATCCCATTGGAGCTAGCCACGGATCTCATTCTTAATTCATTACCTAAAAGTTATAATCAGTTTGTGATGAATTATAACATGCATGGAATGGATAAGAATCTATCCGAGTTGCATGGGATGCTTAAAACTGCGGAGATGAAGATTGCGGAGAAAGGTTCTCCCGTGCTCTTGGTTCATGATGGGAAGAAGGCTAGTGCCAAAGGAAAGGGTAAGAAAGTTGTCAAACCCAAGATAAGCAAGGCAAAGGTTGCCAAGGCTTCTGAGGCAAAACCCGATTCACAAAAGGATGCAATCTGTTTCCATTGTCAAGAAATTGGTCATTGGAAACGTAATTGTAAGGCTTTCTTGGAAGAGAAAAAGAAGAAGAAGAGCAGCAAGGCTGCGTCGACTTCAGGTATCTATATGATAGATATTCTCCTTTCTACCACTGATTCTTGGGTATTGGATACCGGATGTGGTTCTCACATTTGTTTAAATGTGTAGGGTCTAAAGAATATGAGACTACTTAAAGAGGGTGAAGTAGACCTACGCGTGGGGAATGGAGCAAGAGTTGCTCCATTAGCCGTAGGGACTTATGAAGTCACTTTACCTTCCGGTTTAATACTTGTTTTGAACAATTGCTATTATGTACCGGATTTAAGTAGAAATATTATTTTAATTTCTTGTTTGGATGATGAAGGTTTTAAGTTTCTTATTGAGAATAAGAAATTTTCTATTTATTTAAATGATGTGCTTTATGGTATTGCTAATTCATTTAATGGCCTTTATGTCTTGGATGTCAAGAATGAAAATAATGAACATGTCTATCATATAAATAAGAAATCTAAACCTAATGATGTAAATCATACTTATTTGTGGCATTGCTGTCTTGGTCATATCAATGAGAAGCGTATCTCAAAACTCCATGGGGACGGTCTCTTGGGTTCATGTGACCTTGGGTCATATGATACTTGTGAGTCGTGTATTCTTGGGAAAATGACTAAGACACCTTTTACCAAGTTAGGTGAAAGGGCAAGCGACTTATTGGGGTTGATACATTCCGATGTATGCGGACCATTAAGTAGCAATGCTAGGGGAGGATTTCAATACTTCATTACCTTCACGGATGATTATAAAGGTATGTTTACCTAATGAAACATAAAAGTGAAGCATTTGAGATATTTAGAATATTTCAAAATGAAGTAGAAAAACAACTTGGCAAAAGTATTAAGGCACTTCGATCAGATCGAGGTGGAGAATACTTGAGTCATGAATTTGATGATCATCTAAAGGATTGTGGAATAGTTTCACAATTGACTCCACCCGGAACACCACAATGGAATGGTGTGTCCGAGAGGAGAAATAGGACTTTGTTAGATATGGTTCGATCAATGATGAGTCAAGTTGATCTTCCAATATCCTTTTGGGGTTACGCCCTAGAAACCGCTGCTTTCACACTAAATCAAGTTCCAACTAAATCGGTTCCAAAGACTCCATATGAGATGTGGAGCGGAAAGAAACCTAGTTTGTCTTTCATGAAGATTTGGGGTTGCGAAGCTTTTGTCAAAAGACTTGTCTCCGACAAACTAGCACACAAATCTGATAAATGTATTTTCGTGGGATATCCTAAGGAAACTAAAGGATACTATTTTTACAACCGAGAGGACAATAAAGTGTTTGTTGCCCGAACTGGTGTCTTTCTAGAGAAAGAGTTTCTCTCCAAAGAAATCAGTGGGAGTAAAATAAATCTTGAAGAAATTCGAGATCCAGAAAATAACATTGAACCAATAGTGGAACAAGAACAAGAACCACAAGGAGTTGTGGAACCTGTTCAAAATACACAAGCAACTCGCAGATCTAGTAGGTTACGATCCGAGCCCGAGAGATATGGATTTCTCGTAATGGATAGTAATGAGGTGGAGATCATTGAGAATGATGAACCGACAACCTACCAAGAGGCTATGTCTTCTCCTGATTCGGACAAGTGGCTTGGAGCCATGGAATCCGAATTGCAATCCATGCAAGACAATCAAGTTTGGAATTTGATTGATGCACCCGAAGGTGTAAAAACCATGGATGCAAATGGGTTTTCAAGAAGAAGACTGACATGGAAGGGAAGGTGCATACTTACAAAGCTAGACTTGTAGCGAAGGGTTATAGGCAAATTCATGGTATTGACTATGATGAGACCTTTTCACCCGTAGCAATGATCAAGTCTATAAGAATTTTGCTTGCCATTGCCGCATATCATGACAATGAAATATGGTAAATGGAGTCAAAACCGCTTTCCTAAATGGAAAACTACAAGAGGATGTGTATATGACACAACCGGAAGGTTTTGAACAGAATTCTAAGGTATGCAAATTGCAGAGATCTATCTATGGATTGAAGCAAGCTTCAAGGAGTTGGAATCTCCGTTTTGATGAATCGGTCAAAGAGTTTGGTTTCATCAAGAACGAAGATGAACCTTGTGTATACAAGAAGATTAGTGGGAGCATAGTGCTCTTCCTGATTTTATATGTGGATGACATATTACTCATTGGAAACGATATTCCTACACTTCAGTCCGTGAAGACTTGGTTAGGAAAATGCTTCGCAATGAAAGATATGGGTGAAGCCGCATACATACTTAGCATTAAGATCTATAGAGATAGATCACGGAGGCTACTTGGTTTAAGTCAAAGTACATACATTGACAAGGTCATTAGAAGATTCCGTATGGAAAATTCTAAAAGAGGTGCCTTGCCCATGTTACATGGAGTTTCTCTAAGCAAGACTCAATGTCCTAAGACAAAAGTTGAGCGTGAGAAAATGAATGATGTTCCATATGCTTCGGCAATTAGGTCCATCATGTATGCCATGATTTGTACTAGGCCAGATGTATATTATGCTTTAAGCATGACAAGTAGAGACCAATCCGACCCCGGTGAAAATCACTGGATGGCTGTAAAAGCGATTCTTAAGTACTTGAGAAGAACTAAAGATTCGTTTTTGGTCTATGGAGGAATGGAAGATGATCTCGTGGTAAATGCTTACAGGGATGCAAGCTTCCAAACCGACAAAGACGATAGTCAATCGCAATCGGGTTTTGTGTTTATGTTAAATGGTGGAGCTGTAAGCTGGAAGAGTTCCAAGAAAAGTACAACCGATGATTCTACAACGGAAGCTGAGTATATTGCTGCATCAGATGCTGCAAAGGAAGCTGTTTGGATTAAGAAGTTCATTACTGAACTTGAAGTGGTTCCTAGCATTGCTAATCCAATAGACCTTTATTGCGATAATAATGGTGCTATTGCTCAAGCAAAGGAACCAAGAGCACATTAGAAATCCAAACACATACTTAGGCGTTTTCATATCATTCGAGAAATCGTTGATAGGGGAGACGTAAATATATGCAGAGTACCTACTGATGACAATGTCGCGGACCCGCTAACAAAGGGACTTCCACAAGCTAAACATGAAGGTCATGTTAGGTCCATGGGTATTAGATACATGGGAGATTGGGCCTAGGGCAAGTGGGAGATTGTTGGTAGTGGTGCCCTAGGCACGTTTTATAAACGTTGTAATTGTTATCATTTATTTCATATCAATAAAGAGATGTTTTGATTATTATTGTCGTTCATGTTTACTTATAATAATCTCTGTCCCTAGTACTTGTTAAGCACTAGTATAAAGGCTAAATGATCATGGGATGATCATGTTAGATTTATGGGTACTTGTTTGGAACAAGGTACTAGACATGACCCGCTGTATGAGATTTATGTCATGGTCTATGTCGTACATATATATCATATTAGTTATGTCATTCGAATCCTTAGACATGAAGTTATTATAGTCTTCCACTTGATGAACATTATGTTTGACATATTCAAACGCTACCTTTAACCGGGTAGTTATAAAGGGTATGATTGGCATAATCGGATTCACGTAGGGAAGAGTAATAAGCTAAATGGATTTGTCCCTCTTCGGAGAGATCTCAAGCTTAGGCCTCTCGTAGGAATGATGTTGATGAAAATATTTGGCCGGACTCAAATGAATTGATTAGATCAATGTCATTTGGATTATCAACATATTCGGAATCGAGAAAGTATTGAACAAAACAAGTTGACTTGTTGACCATGACTTGTGTTCAATGAGATTGTGGACAAAGGGATTGTGACATGTTCTAAAGGAATGCGAACTTGTATCTAGTTATACTATTTGGGTAGGTATGACGGTTTGCTAGAACCTAATCATATCTTATGGATTCATGTTTGAGCCCTGTTGGGTATGCTTATTTCTTAACCCTCCCAAATTATGTTAGAATTGATTGATACCATCACCTATGCTTATTTTTTATGGACTTTAGGATCTTATGTAAGAAGTTTTATAACTTCAATTTTTAGCTAAGTCCACTTTTTAGAATAGGCTTAGTGGTTAGGGCTTATGCTTATCTTTCAACAACCTCATATTCTTGAAGCTTGGAAAGCGCTTGTGCTTAATTTTAAGATTTGAAGAAGACCAAGGAGCAAGAAAGAAGACCATGCGCAGATCATCATCTGCGCATCCATCACTTGCGCATGACTCCCATGCGCAGGTCCTTCTGTCCTGGTCCTTAACACTTCAACAGTTCTCTTAACTTTGGATTTGAGGTCTCATGTGCAAATGACTAAAGGATGTGCATGACTCTCATGCGCATCACATCTTATGCGCACTCAATGCTCATGGCTTCCATGTGCGAGCATACTTTCCTTGGTCAATTCTCTTATTTCCTGACCTCACCTTTTAGAAGCTTGGAAAGCGTCATAACAAGCTACGCTTTTTGAAATGAGCCAAAGTGCTGATGTGTACTTACGACAAATCAAACACACTCAGCATACATGTAGTTGGAGACGCGCCTCATGTTTGAAATTCAAAATGAAGACAACTGTCATCCTTCTAGAAGAAGTTTGAAGCTTATCCGCTTGCTCTGTCTCCAACGGCTATAAAGGACAGCTGCGCGCCAATCACTTTGTGACAGCGCATCAACCTTGCTCAGAGCTCCAACGGCTAGTTTTTGAAGCTCCACTATAAATAGCCTGCTCATCCTCATTTTCCAAGTAGTGTGTTGAGTTTTGCTTCCAAAGAGAAACTCTGAAGATTTGAAGATTGCTTGCTCATTCCAGAATTCCAAGATCAACCTTCATACCTTCATACTTAATCCAACCCCAGATTCTATAAGCCTTGTATCACCCAGAATATCTTGTGCTCTCCATCTCTTAGATTCAAAGAGCCCAGATTTCTATCACACACACACCTCTTGAAGCTTTGATCATATCGATCTAACTTCTTGAGATACACCGGTTTAGTCTAGGATTTGTTCTTCATAGATTATAGATCTTTGAGTTAGTTTGTTCTACATTGTTGTAACTTGTAACTCTCTCATATAATAAGATCTCATTAGAAAATCCAAGACTAACCATCTTGGTAGAGGACGTAGATCTTTTCCCGATCGAACCTCTCCAAATAGCTTGTCTTTATATTCTGCTTTGCATATTACTTTCAAGCTTTTCTAATATATTGCTTTGTTTGATCTTTGTAGATTGTTTTGCATCGTTTGCATTGTGTTTGTTTGCTTTCTGCCTAAGTACCATTTTGCGCCACTCTTTAGCCAAAACATAGCGCGTGCGTTTTACACTTCTGCGCATCTCCCTGCGCATAAGTGATTGCTTTAAATTTCCGCTGTGCATTTCACACTCTCATTGCGCGCTATACTTAGCCAAAATTAGAGTTGTGCGCATTTGCCATTGCTTTGCAAAAGGGTTTGAAAATAATTTTAAATCGCTATTCACCCCCCCCCCTCTAGCAATTTTCATACCCTTGTTGCCATTCTGGGACCAACAAGTGGTATCAGAGCAAACACCTTCATAAAACTTATTTTGTTTTTCAAGCTTAACAGCTTGGGTGCTGATTCAAGATGGCTTCAAAATCTTGGGCAATGGCTAACTATTCACATGTTCCAGTGCTGAATGAAGATCACTTCGAAATCTGGAAGCACTGCATGCTCACTCATTTTTCTTCTATCGACGAGATCCTCCACGACATCGTTCTTGAAGGACCCTACATTCCAATGAAGGCCAATCCAGATGCTGCTACCAACAAGGACAATCCCACAATCAAGAAGGCCAAAGAGGAATGGACCGATGAAGAAAATAAATGGGTTGGCTACGATGGAAGAGCTAGAAACATCATTCTTAGCACTCTAGACCTCTCCACGCACAATCAAATTGTGAGCGGTGGAACTGCAAAGGAACTATGGGATGCTATTGAAGGATATGTGAATGGAGACAAAGTAAGCAAGGAAAACAAAAGATTTGTGGTGCAAAGAAAGTTCAACTGCTTTATGAGAAAGGATGGTGAAACCTTGAGACAAACTTATGATCGCTTCTGTGTTGTTGTAAATGCTTGTAAATCTCTTGGAACTACTTTCACAAATAAAGAAGTCAACTCTCAATTCTTAGATGCGCTAGGTTCCAGATATGTTCACAAGGCAAGTCATCTGGAAGATTCTGGATTTCTAGATACTTGGCCTCTGCGCAGCTTATACGCCAACTTAAAAGTGTATGAGCTTAAGCTTGATCGAATTGATGAAACTGAAGGAAAAGGAAAAGCAATTTCAATGATTGCTCAAAGAGAACCTGCGCCTGCTCAAACCTCAGACAAAGTCTCCACTTCTTCTCTGCTTGAAATGGATGATGATGATTTCCCTATGTTTGTTAAGCGATTCCAAAAATTTAGGAAATTCTCAAAACCTGGATCTTCAAGTATTACTCCTGCAAAGTTCTCTCGTGAAAGAGTCTCAAATAAAGATGATGACTTGGTTTGCTACAACTGTAGAAAGCCTGGTCATTTTGCATCAAAATGCCCTACTTCAAGATTTGAGTACATGAAGAGGAATCATGCGCAGAGATTTTCAAAGCAGCGCGGAATGGTTGCTGAAGAAGACCCTGCTGAGAAGCAACTCAAGACCTGGATAGAGACTGACACTGAAGACAGTGATGATGATGACTCTGAGGATGGACTGCTCTGCTTAATGGCTAATGCTGATAGCGATTCAGACAATGGTCCTGGTATGGACACAAAGACTGCGCCAAGGACAATTCAGAAGAAAGGTCCCACTATCACTGAACTGGCAGAAATGGGACATCTGAATCCAAGCTGTTGTTCAAATAGATACCTAGGTCCTAGAATTACTTAATCCCAATCATGTCTACACTTAGGGTCCCCCAATTTTATTAGAACCTTTTTAAGGTGCCCTTAGGATCCTTTGTGATCAGCACAGGTGTATTTCAACTCTTCAACAAGACAAACCAGCAAGAGGAAGCAAATCAGCAGATCAGTTAACAAAGTTGCCGATCAACTCCATGCCGATCAACTTGATACACAAGTTGCCGATCAACAACATGCCGATATAATAGACAGTCTGCACTGTCAGTCAGGTGACATCATTTCATTAAAGTCAACCTTGCTGATTGTCTCTATACTGTTTTATTATAAAGTAGTTTACCTACTCTGTAATGATTTCTACGCCGTCTGACACATAGCTACTTTTAGCTATACTCTGTCTCTACTTGCTTTTGCAGGTAACCGGTTGAGACAAAGGGGTCTTTACCCATCAGACTTTTAAGGCACGCGTATCTTCGCCATTAATGCCAAGGATACTGCATTAAATGCTCCTCACCTACCCAGCTGGAAATTCAAATGTTATCCTTCTTCAACAAGCTAAGACATTAACTCCTCCTATATATAGAGGACTCAGTGCATTGAAGAAGGTTGGTGATTTTAGTGCATTGAAGAGAATTGGTTGTTTGCAGCATTCATTGAAGCTCAAACATTCCTTGTCCAGATAATCATTAGATCATTTAATAGGACATACACTTGTGCACAAACTCTACAACACTGTTAGTATTCCCGAACTAGATTATTTTAAGGAATACGTTGTCTGAGTTTTCACACACCCACCTGAGTGAGATAAGTTCTTTTGAACTTGCCGCTCAAATACACTTGGTCAGATATTTGCTTTACGATTCATTAAACTATCTCTAGAATTTAGTCTTTGTATCCGGCAAAGCCGCTCTTGTAATAGACTAGGGATATTTAATAGTGCTCTTAACCCAAATCCAAGTTCTGACCAAACTTGGTAGAGGACGTAGCAGTATTTACACTGTGAACCTCTCCAAATCTCTGTGTCCTCTGTTACTTACTGTCCTTGCCGGTTGGAACTCTATCACCGGCAAATCATTACTGTTCTTGCTGACTCAACATCATTTCCATTGACCAATCTCTTGAAACTGCATTGAACTTTTAGAAACTACTTTGTGTTTAAACCAAGCTCTCAAAACCTTTTTATAAACTGATTTTGTGTGAGTTAAAACAAGTCATATCTTCTCCGCTGCGCTTACTGATAATAGTTTGCAATCTGATAAGTGACTTTGCATTTATAAACGTGTTTCTTTGAAAAAGTTTTAATTAGGCTATTCACCCCCCCCCCTCTAGCCTATTTTCCTACCAATTGGGCCTAACAATTGGTATCAGAGCTTGGAATTTTGAAAGAAATTTCCAAGCTTTGCAGCTTGTTTGCCGATACCATGGCAGGAAAAATCATGCAGTCATTCAACATCACCACCATTCCGTTGTTGAATGTCAACGAGTTTGGTGTCTGGAAATCTCGTATGATAAAGTATATGAACTCAATCGATGACCGGTTGATGAAGGTCATAGAAGGTGGTCCAATCATTCCGTTAAAAGTTTCAACCACCTACAGACCTATTCCCTCCACTCCGCTGACACAACATGCTGATCGAGAAACTGAACAGGAAACCCATGTTCAGATTGATGAAACTTTGATTGAGAAACCCAGAGAGGAATGGACCGACGACGACAAACTTTCTGCTGCCCTAGATGGAAAAGCATGCCACATTATCTCATGTGGATTGGATGACAAGCAATACAAACTTATTGACTTGTGCTCCACGGCTCAAGAATGCTGGAACAAGCTCCTTGCATACTTTGAAGGTGACGAGCAGGTGAAGGACAACAGACTCTACGACTGCATTGCTGAGTTTGAATCCTTCAAGAAACAAGATGGTGAATCACTAAGGAGTGCCTACGACAGATTTTGCGAGGTAAGTAATTTATGTGCTTCATTAGGTAAAGTTTATACTATGAAAGATCTTAATATTCGTTTTCTAAGTTCTTTGGGAAATGAGTATCATACTAAGGTCACCGCTGTTAGAGAAGTGAGAGACTTAAACAAGACTTCTATTCAGAATCTTGTGTCTAGTCTATTTCTGTATGAGAGAGAACTGCAAAAACTTAACGTTCTCGACAAAAATTTCAAAAACTTGTCTCTATCAGCTCAGTCACAGATATCCTTTCCTTCAAACAAATTCCCTCCTATAGATCCACCTCAAACATCCTGCAGTTCCAATACCCATGAAATAACCTCAGAAAAACCTATGGAAGAAGACGAATTTGCCGCCTTCGCTAGGAACTACAAAAGGTTTAAAGACTTCAAAAGGATGCAGAAAGGAAACTACCAGCAACCAAAATCCTTCACACCACCATTTCAGAAACCAGCAAGCTACAATAAACCCTCTACTAGTGCTACCGATGGAAAGAACAACAAAGGTGATCTGGTCTGCTTCAACTGCAGAAAACCTGGTCACTTTGCTTCTAAATGTCCTCAACCAAAATATGAATACATGAGGAAGTCATTCAACCAGAGACATCCTAAGTCTAGAAGCTTTGTTGCCGATGAAAGCACAGAAAAGGCCTTGCCGGTTTGGTGTGAAACTGATTCCGATGAAGATGAAGATGCCGATGTAAGTTTTGTCGCCCTAGATTTGGAAGATGCCGATGTATCATCCTTGCCGACTCCAGTCTACCGAGATCCATCTCCACCAAGAACTCCAGTCAAAGAAGAATCTGCTGGAAGACCTCAACCACACTTCAAAGAAATAAGTGTCAAAGCTGAAAACCCATATGGATACAAAGTACACCAAGTGGGAACCTCACTCTATGGCCAGTGTAACTCTTCTCAATTCACCACCAACAAATCAAAATCCTTACCGATGACCAGAAAACTATTATTCAATGAACAATCTAGCATTGCCAAAAACATATCAAAACCCATCTCTTCCCTACCTGACTTCTCTCCTGGACCCATTGCCTCTGCTCCTAAAATTTTGGCTGATCCTTGTCCTGAAATATCCAAAGCTGAAATGATAGAGACAATGGATGAACTTTTTATCGATCATGAGAAGCTGAGTAGCGTTCATAAAGTGATGGCTGCTGATTTCAAAAGAATTTCTAACGAGAATAGCTCGCTTATGTCTGAACTTTCAGTTCTCAAAAGACACGAGTCTACTTCTTTAAAGAAAGAAAACCTGGATCTCAAATGCCAAGTAGCAGTATTGATAGCTCAGATCGAAGATCTTGTGAAAAGAAACAATCATCTCTCAAGGATTGTTGATTCTTACACAAAATCTAGAGTTGCTGTTGAAACTATCCTACAGACCCAAATGTCATATAAGGACCAATCTGGGTTAGGATTTGATTCCAGCAGCAGTAGCTCTACTGAAACTTGTGCTACCGAGAAAAAGGATGAGAAAGTTGAATGTAGTCCTGTTAACTCAGTGCATAAGGATGCTAAGCCAATATACAGTGATGTGGCAATGAAGTATCCTAAGAACCAGAACAAAAGGAATGATAAGCACAAACAAAGATATGTTAAGGTTGCTGATACTGAGTCTGCCGATAATGGTATTCTTGGTGAATACATCAGCAGAGCAAGTGCTGCCGATCTGACCTCCTCTGCTGCCGATGGACAAGTGCCTAAAAAGGTAACTGCCAAAGGTAAACAGAATGGAAAGAAAGGCAACACTGGCACCTTTAAACATACTAAGTTTGTGCCTGCTCAATTCCCTAGTTCTGCCGATGCACCGACTAAACAGAATGATATTCTACCGACTCCACAGCCTATCAGTCAAGTGAGATGTTCTAATTGTTTTGATTATGGTCACAAGGCTCATGAATGCCTCTTGAAGCATCTATCTGGACCCACTGAGGTTACATCCTCTAGTGGTGGCCAGATGTGGTTGCCAAAGAGGAACTAACCCTCGGACCCATGAATAAGGGGGACCATAAGCATACCGTTTTATTTCAGGAATGCTTCATGGCCTCAACTGGTGCAAGCAAGGATTTGTGGATTCTAGATAGTGGCTGCTCAAGACATATGACAGGATTTGCAGATCTTCTTGCCGATACTATCGAAGCATCAGGTCCCCCAGTAGTGTTTGGTGATAATGCCAGAGGAAAAATCGTCGGTATAGGTACCATCAAGAGAGGTGCAGTTACTGTACAGAAGGTCTCTCTAGTGGATGGTCTGAAACACAACCTTCTATCAATATCACAATTCTGTGATAAAGGAATGCAATGCGTATTTACTACTTCCAGTTGCTATGTGAAAGACATTGCTTCCAATGAGACTCTTCTCACTGCCAAACGTAAAGGTAACATTTATGCAGTAGACTTAAGTGCTATTACTGGTGTTGCTAATGTTTGTTTTGTAGCTAAGAACATCAGTGAGAACTCATGGCTATGGCACAAGAGACTCAGTCACTTGAACTTCAAATATCTATCCAAGCTTGCCGGTTCAAATCTTGTTAACGGTCTGCCTCAAGTGTCTGCTGATCAAGCAAAGAAATGCAAGGCCTGCCAGCTTGGAAAACAACATACGTCATCTTTCCGAAGCAAGCCCTGCATGTCAACTTCTAAGTGCCTCCAATTGCTACATATGGATCTATTTGGCCCCACATCTACAGCAAGTATCGGGGGAAGTAGATACACCTTGGTTGTAGTAGATGATTTCTCTAGATATACTTGGGTGGAAACCTTCAGTCACAAAGATGACACCTATGCTGTTGCCACCAAGTTATTCAGACTACTACAAACTCAGAAAGAAAGCGATATCATCAGTATGAGATCAGACAACGGCACTGAATTCAAGAACAATGGTATTGCTCAGTACTGTGATGATCATGGTATAGACCACAACTTCTCAGCTGCCGGTACACCACAACAAAATGGTGTTGTTGAGAGGAAGAACAGAACTCTCATTGAAGCTGGTAAGACCATGATTGCCGAAGCCAGGCTGCCGAAGTACTTTTGGGCTGAAGCGATCAATACAGCCTGCTTCACCCAGAACAGATCTCTAATCAACAAATTCCTTAACAAGACTCCTTATGAACTCTGGAGAGGCAGAATTCCCAATATTGGATTCTTCAAGATATTCGGCTGCAAATGTTACGTGCTATACAATGGAAAAGAGCACAGAGGTAAATTTGATGAGAAAGCTGATGAAGGAATCTTTGTTGGATACGCTAAACACAGTAAGGCCTTTCGAGTTTTCAATAAGAAACTTTTGAAAATTGTTGAATCTGTTCATGTAACCTTTGATGAATTTGATTTGTTAGAGTCTGACAAGGCTCCAAATAGTACTAATGTGTCTAGTGCTCATGAGACAGGTGAATCCAGTAATACTAATCCTGCAGATCAAGTACCAGCTGCTGATCCAGTCATTTCAGCAGAAGAATCAGCAGATGCTCCGTATTTTCCTTCATCAGCAGAACCAGAACCTGCTGATGAATTTCATAATCCGTTTGCCGATGCAAACTCTGCTGATCATCCTGAAGACAGATCTAGCCCTCAACCAATTTCTGTTATAAGACCTATTCCTCCAAGCTTTCATCCACCTCTCACTCAAAGTTCTTCTCCTACACCTTCTGCTGATCTTGATCCTCCTCTAGAATCCTTACAACAAGAATCAGTAAGACAAGATGTGCCGAGAGAAGTCAGAACTGTTCGTGATCATCCATTAGAAAATGTGATTGGTGATGTCTTTGGTCCCAGATTAACTAGGAACCTTAGTAGAGCATTTGCTGAAAGCCTTTTCTCATCTGCTATGGTCTCCGATATAGAACCAAAGAAGACTGAAGAAGCTCTTGCCGATCCTGGTTGGGTTGAAGCCATGCAAGAGGAACTGAATCAGTTTGAAAGATGCAAAGTATGGGAACTTGTGCCAAGACCAACTTCTCAGCAAGTTATTGGTACTAAGTGGGTTTACAGGAACAAATTGGATGAAGCTGGGAAAATCATTAGAAACAAAGCAAGGTTAGTTGCTAAAGGCTACCGTCAAGAGGAAGGAATCGACTACGATGAGACATTTGCTCCTGTTGTAAGATTGGAAGCTATAAGACTTTTCTTAGCCTATGCTGCCTTCAAGGAATTCAAGCTATATCAAATGGACGTGAAAAGTGCCTTCCTGAATGGAGAACTCCAAGAACTAGTCTATGTTGAACAACCACCAGGTTTTGAGGACTCCAAGAAGCCTGATCATGTCTACCGATTGAAGAAAGCACTCTATGGCTTAAAGCAAGCTCCAAGAGCATGGTATGAAACCCTTTCTAAGTTCTTACTTAGCGATGGCTTAGGCTTCACTCGAGGTAAAATCGATACTACTTTATTTGTTGCCAAGCATAAGGGTCATTCATTGTTTGTTCAAATTTATGTCGATGATATTATTTTTGGTTCCACTAACGAATCCCTTTGCAAGAGATTTGAGAAACTGATGCAGAGCAAGTTCGAGATGAGCATGATGGGTGAACTAACATATTTCCTTGGACTGCAAGTCAAACAAACCCATGAAGGAATATTCATCAGTCAAGCCAAGTATGCCAAAGAACTTATCAAGAAGTTTGGCTTTGACAATGCTCACTCTCAAAGCACACCGATGGGCACTAACATTCATTTAGATAAGGATGAGTCTGGTAAGAAAGTAGACATGACTGTCTACCGAGGTATGATAGGCTCACTCCTCTATCTTACTGCCAGTAGACCAGATATTATGTTTGCTGTTTGTGTTTGTGCCGGGTTTCAAGCTGACCCTAGGGAATCCCATTTGCAGGCTGTAAAACGTATTATTAAATATTTATGTGGCACTGCTAACCTTGGATTATGGTATGCAAGAGATTCATCTTTCAATCTTATAGGTTATTCAGATGCAGACTTTGCAGCTTGTAGGGTGACCAGAAAGAGTACAAGTGGAACTTGCCAATTTCTTGGTGATAGATTGGTGTCTTGGTCCTGTAAGAAGCAAGCATCAATTTCCACTTCCACTACTGAAGCTGAGTACATAGCTGCCGGCAGTTGCTGTTCACAGATTCTATGGATGAAGCAGCAGCTGGTTGACTATGAAGTACCATCTCAAATATGTCCCATCTATTGTGACAACCAATCAGCAATTTCAGTATCAAACAATCCGGTCATGCATTCCAAAACCAAGCACATAGACATCAAATACCACTTCCTGAAGGAACATGTTGAAAAAGGGAATGTTGTGCTGCTCAAAGTCCATACCGATTTCCAAAGAGCAGACATACTAACAAAGCCCTTGGATCAGAAAAGATTTGAATTCCTCAGAGGTGAATTAGGTATGATTGATTTTTATGGTTAAAATTGCGCTAACTTTGCTACTTTGTGTTAGTCTGCCGATCAAATCAGCAGAGCATCAAATTATCTTGCCAACTACGAACATGCCGACAAAATCTTACCGATCGAAAATTTTGTCAAAATCATCTTGCCGATTCTATCTATATATCTTGCCGATTCAATATCTTGCCGATTCAATCATTTTGCCGATTCAAGCTATCTTGCCGATTCAATTATCTTGCCGATTAATGAAATCAAATCAGCACGTCTCTGCAAAAGTTAAGATTCCTGACACATGACGTAAGCAATCAAATCAAAGGTACATCGGTCACACTTTCTCCCTGACACGTGTGTGTACCTTTCTTATCCAAAATCGTGTCAAGATGTATTCCATTTAATGCGATACATCAGCAGGTAAACAGGTCATCATCACTTCTATTTTATTTTTGACTAATTTACCCTTTCTCCCTCTTACTTTTAACTGTTCACCTTACCGATTTGTGTGCGCATTAATTTTTGCGTGCGCACGGTCTCTGAGACAAAAGGTACAGTTATTTCTCTCCCTTGCCCTTTCATATTCTCTCTCTCCCCCATAACATATATAACGCCTTTCAAAATTCCATTAAGCTCTTTCTCCGCCATTTTTCTCTCTGCTCTCTATTCTCTCTATCTCTCCTCTTTCCAGATTACCAATTCATCGTTTTATTTGTTCATCTATTCATAATCTGGTAAGTGTTAATGTTTATTCTCTGCTCATTTCTAATCATCTATGGTTTGATTTGTCTTTATTTCTAACATTGAGAGTTACTTGAGTAATTTTGCAGACAATGTCCGGTGAAAAAGATATCTACGGAGGCTATGTTGACTCCGACTACTTCAACGACGAAGCCGACGGGGTTTTCTTGAAGAATCTTCTTATTGGGTCCTTGCTTGATTCGTTCATCACCCCATCAGGAGTTAGTTCAGTATTTGTGGATCTTGTCAAAGAATTCTTCACCAACTCTTCAGTTGTCCGCGCTCGTGCTGATTCCTCCGTTATCGTCTCCATCAATTCTACTGTTTTGGGCGTGCAGATCTCTATTTCTCCCTCTTCTATCTCTGAAGTTTTTCCCAATCTTGGGAATGAAGGGTTGAGTGCTCTAGTTGATGAGCAGGAACTGGATAAGGCTTGGATTATCATGAGAGGTGCTGGCACAAGGCTTAGTGGCACTAATCATCTGAAGATTCATTATCCCCGAAGATACTATGCTTTGGCTGAGATAGTTGATAGATGTCTCATTTGCCGATCTGGATCCCACAGCAATATTACTGATGTGCAATTTGAAGCTATGGCCGCCATTGTTCTGCAGATTGAGTTCAACTGGTGTGCCTACATATTCAGGATTATCGCTACGGCTGCTGATAAGTGGGCTTCTGACAGATTGAAGAACAAGGCCAATCCTGGAAAAGGATGCCATTATCTGTTGATAAGTATGATTCTGAGGAGAAATGCCAATGTAGTGGCTGCCGATCGCTTTCCATCCAGCTTGCCTTTCAATAGGTTGAAGTTCTTTGATGCTAAGGATTGGAAAAGGATTTCAAAGAATGCTTCCAGTGCCGATGCCCCTTCTGTTGCTCCTGCACCTGTTGTTTCTAAAAGGAAGAAAAAGACAAAGACCATTCCTTCAGTTGCTTCTCAATCAGCAGCAGTCTCTACTCCTGCTACTTCAACAGATAGGATTCTTGCCGATTCTACTCCTGGTGCTCCAAAGAAAAGGAAACTGATAAAGGTTGCCGATCAAGTGGTGAAAAGAAGGTGAAGCTTGCCGATGAAGTTCCTTCTTCCACTATTCCTCCTGCTGATCCCAGAGCTAAGCTAATTAGGTTTGCCCCTGCTCATCTTGCCGGTGCTTCCCTATCTACCGATCCTGCTGTCAAGGTTGAAATTCCTGATGAAGAATTCACTGATGACTTTGCCGATGGCAAAAGTATTGAGGATGTCATTGAGAAGCTCAAGTCTCAGACTCCTAGGAAATGCGCTCCAATCAGAAACCCAACCTTCCACTCCTTCTACAAGAATCCTTGGTCCTTCACCAACAAGGTCTTGAACAAGAAATGGGTCTTTCCGATTGACCATCTGCCTCCCTTTATTCGTCTTCTTCTTCAGTTTCATGAAGAGATGAAAGACACTGTCACTCCCGGAAATCCTGCTGATTATGTTGATCAAAGGAGTTTGGACAGACGGACTGATATGTGGAAAGAGAAGTTTGTACCTCTATCAAAGTTCAAGCAGTTGAAAGAGGCTGAACTAAAGCTCAATTTTGGTCGGTATTTTGAATTCCTACCACTTTCCTGGAACCAGATCTATCTCTTTCAAGACAGAATTAGACAAGATATGATGGTTCAGGATGTATGGATTATCTACGCCAGGACTTTTAATCAGCTCTCTCAATTCACAGAGTTTGATCCTTATCAGATAGGCAGAATGGAGAATAATGAAGATCTTCTGACCTACAATGATGACGAGGCTCCTGCTGACAGTCCTCTCAATGCTCACTTCTTCAGATCAGTCAAGAAAGTCACTATAGACTTGATTGACAAATCCAATGAATTTCTGCTGAAGCAAGATGCCGATCGCCTAGCTGCCGAAAATCTTGCCGATCCATCTGCTCAAGCTCCTTCTCCCAGCAGCAGCAAGACTTTATCTGATGCCGATGTTCATTCTGCCGATGATGTAGATGCTGCTGATAATTCTTTTATTGCCGATGGTGACTCTGCTGACAGTGATTCTGATGCTAATAATGATGATGGTGCTGATTTGCTTGGTGATTTGGTTTGTGCTCACAAAGCTGCTGCTGACTCTCCTTCCACTTCAGTTACAACAGATAGTGACAAGATGCCAATCAGAACTGTCATGGCTAAAGCTTCCACTGCTGAAGTCTATGCAGAATCTGTACTTGAGGGTGATAGTAGTGTTGAAGGAAGGCATTCCGGTGATTCTATAGTGGAATTTCATGTTGAGCAAACTTCAGACACTCAACCTCTGATGGGTCTATCTGCCGACCTTGCTGCTCCAGTTGAGACAACTATGGACACTCAACAGTTGGATGTATCTGTTTCAGGAGGAGAACTTGCTAAAAAAGTGACTAATGAGACAACTGCTGACACTCATCTTACTGAGAAAACTACAGACACTCAGTTAATATCAGTCACCCCTGAAATACAGATTGTTCCTCCTACTGGAATCAAGGAGGTTGTGGAGTTGGGAGGAGGTGCTGATGATAGTACTCCTAATATTGATGCTGACATTGCTGCTAGTCTACAGTTTGAAGAGATTCTTCATCAGCCTTTGTTCAGCTTGCCGTCCGTTATCATCCCTCTCTTACCGGCTCCTGCTGCTGCTCATGCCGATGTAGATCATGCTGATGAAGCTGATCCTGTTGCTGCTCATGCCGATGTAGATCATGCTGATGAAGCTGATCCTGTTGCTGCTCGTGCCGATGTAAATCATGCCGATGAGATAGATCCTGCTGATTACATGGTGGTTGGAGAACAAGCCTTTGTTGATCCTGATGCTGTTGATACTTCTCCACCACCCAGCTATGATTATTTTCTCAATGGGAAGGATATGATGTGCTCCAACTGGTACACTTCCAATGCATCTATCCCCTCCAACAAATTTGGACAGCCTCTCTTCACTGTTCATCCAAGGTTATCCTTCAAGTATACCTTAGGCAAATGTCCACTCCCCTTCGGCAAAGACCACCCTCATGTAACCAAGCATAAATTCTCTCCAGGAGGTTCTACCAGTGATAGTCCAATCTATCTTCCCTGGATTCTCAATGATGATGACATTGTTCGTTCAAAGGGAAAGACTCCTCGGATTTCTAGACTTAAGAAGAAAGTGGTCTATGATCCAATTCGATCTAGACCAGGACAGATAAAGATTAGAGGTGAATCTACCCTTCCCGGCCCTTCTCCAACTGAAGTGTGCATTACTACAAATGGATGGATGAGAAGCTGCTTGATGATCAATGATCTGCTGACTGACATCATTGAAGTTAGGCATACCAATCCTCGTGGCCTTCTTTATTTAATCAAGTCTGCCGCTTTGGCTATGACTCTGCCATTATTCCATCCTCGTCAGCGTGCCGATCATCTAGTCTATACCTCAAGGCTGATGAATGCCGGGTTAATGACTATGATTCTTGAAGGTCGTGCTTACTTGAACTTAATCTTGGCTACCTTCCTTTCACTTGAAGACAGTGGTATGTTTCTGCTGCCGACTGATCGTGCCGTTATAGTTCATCCTGCTTTTCCTTTGCCGATCTGTCGTGCCGATGATTCTGATGATCTCATTGTCTCAACTTTTGTCCCTGCCGATTTCTTCTCATCTGCTGATGATGCTGCCCTTCAATGGTTCTTACTTATTCCTGCTGCTCCTGTTCCTCCCTCTCCATCTCAGCCGATCTTGATCTCCTCTGATGATGAGATGATGACTGATGATGTGCTTATTGAAGATGCTGATCTGAATAATGAAGATTTTATCCCTTCAATAGTGCTCCCGACGTCTGCCAGTATTTTCCAGCCTACCATCGTCAACAGTCTGTATGAGTATTTGAAGTTTAGTGAAGGCGATTTCACAAATCAGCAAGTGCCTGCCACTCGTGCTGATGTTGGTGATATGGCTCTTTCTGTTGGTGACCTGGTTAAGGATGTTCATAAAGACCTGGTTAAGCGTCTACGTAAGTCCAATCAGGAGGAGGAGAATACTCTGGTTAAAGAATTGAAAGCTCTCCTTGCTGACAGAGACGAGCGTATTATGGCTCTTTCTGAATCCTTGGGGACAACTCATAACATTCAACAGAATCTTGTTGATAATCAGAGGCTGCAGATAAGAGATATGGGAAGACTTGAAACAGAATTGTCTAAGACCAAAGCTGCCCTTGCCGAAGCTAATCTGAAGATAGCTGCTCTTGAAGCCAACAACAAGATGCTGTCTGAAAGATTGGAAAGTGCGCAGAGAAGACAGAGCAAAGCAAAGAGGAAAGCTGAAAGAAAAGAAGAAAGAGCAAGGAAGAAGGCTAGGAAGACTGAATCTACAAAGGACTCAACTCCAGCAGCAGATCCCAAGATTTCTGATCCTCCAGCTGCTGATCCTTGAGTCACATAGCCTATGATGTAGATATCTTATTGAAGACCTTCACAGACAAATTTCTTTGCTTATAAAATTTTTATTGTGCTAATATGTTTTTCTTATATTTGTGTTGTTATCTGCATTATTCTGTGCTATTTCCTTTTGCAGATCATCACTCTTGCCGATTCCTTGAACCGGCTTCACCATTTATTTTGGTGAATCCACCTTTTGCATTAGACATCTAGTGTGACTTACCTTAGGATTTGGTTATACCTAGATATCCTTAGAAATCTTTTCCCTAAGATAAGTGATGTCTTTAGCTTTAAGGGTGATTGGACTTAAGTAATTAGGAGGAGATTGTTGTTCAAATAGATACCTAGGTCCTAGAATTACTTAATCCCAATCATGTCTACACTTAGGGTCCCCCAATTTTATTAGAACCTTTTTAAGGTGCCCTTAGGATCCTTTGTGATCAGCACAGGTGTATTTCAACTCTTCAACAAGACAAACCAGCAAGAGGAAGCAAATCAGCAGATCAGTTAACAAAGTTGCCGATCAACTCCATGCCGATCAACTTGATACACAAGTTGCCGATCAACAACATGCCGATATAATAGACAGTCTGCACTGTCAGTCAGGTGACATCATTTCATTAAAGTCAACCTTGCTGATTGTCTCTATACTGTTTTATTATAAAGTAGTTTACCTACTCTATAATGATTTCTACGCCGTCTGACACATAGCTACTTTTAGCTATACTCTGTCTCTACTTGCTTTTGCAGGTAACCGGTTGAGACAAAGGGGTCTTTACCCATCAGACTTTTAAGGCACGCGTATCTTCGCCATTAATGCCAAGGATACTGCATTAAATGCTCCTCACCTACCCAGCTGGAAATTCAAATGTTATCCTTCTTCAACAAGCTAAGACATTAACTCCTCCTATTTATAGAGGACTCAGTGCATTGAAGAAGGTTGGTGATTTTAGTGCATTGAAGAGAATTGGTTGTTTGCAGCATTCATTGAAGCTCAAACATTCCTTGTCCAGATAATCATTAGATCATTTAATAGGACATACACTTGTGCACAAACTCTACAACACTGTTAGTATTCCCGAACTAGATTATTTTAAGGAATACGTTGTCTGAGTTTTCACACACCCACCTGAGTGAGATAAGTTCTTTTGAACTTGCCGCTCAAATACACTTGGTCAGATATTTGCTTTACGATTCATTAAACTATCTCTAGAATTTAGTCTTTGTATCCGGCAAAGCCGCTCTTGTAATAGACTAGGGATATTTAATAGTGCTCTTAACCCAAATCCAAGTTCTGACCAAACTTGGTAGAGGACGTAGCAGTATTTACACTGTGAACCTCTCCAAATCTCTGTGTCCTCTGTTACTTACTGTCCTTGCCGGTTGGAACTCTATCACCGGCAAATCATTACTGTTCTTGCTGACTCAACATCATTTCCATTGACCAATCTCTTGAAACTGCATTGAACTTTTAGAAACTACTTTGTGTTTAAACCAAGCTCTCAAAACCTTTTTATAAACTGATTTTGTGTGAGTTAAAACAAGTCATATCTTCTCCGCTGCGCTTACTGATAATAGTTTGCAATCTGATAAGTGACTTTGCATTTATAAACGTGTTTCTTTGAAAAAGTTTTAATTAGGCTATTCACCCCCCCCTCTAGCCTATTTTCCTACCAATTGGGCCTAACACAAGCAGACAGAATGGCAAGTACTTATTTGCCAGAGCAGACTTATCAAAGAAATATGTAGCTGTGCCTCCGCGCAAAGAATCTCTTGTAATTCCTGCTGAAATTGTAAAAGAGAATGATGACTCTGCTGCTGAGCGCGAGACCATTTTTCAACAAGCTGAAAAGGTAATCAAGAAATTCAATTCTATGAAAGAAGCAGTGGACTTATCAATTGGAGAAATTTCACAGCTTAAGACGGAGAAAGCTCTTTTCAAATCTGAGATCACCCTCCTTAAGGAGCAAATTAAGAGCATGACTCCTCTTACTGAAAAGAACCATTTTCTTACAGATCAAAATGCGCTATTTAAAGTAAGAAACGAAGAATTGGCTGCTCAAGTAGCTGATCTCACAAAGATCACTGATGAGTGGACCAAATCTCATGTCACTATGGATCAAATTCTAGAATCCCAAAAAGCCAGTGGAGATAAGGAAGGCTTGGGGTTCTCAACTAGTGACAACTTTAAATGCGCAGTTTGCTCTGAAAAGGAAAAGGAATTTACACCCCAGCAAACTGTTGAAATTCCTAAAGCAAAGCATTCTGCTTCAATGGGTAAAGGACAGGAGAAAGTCCAGAGACAAAATTTCCATTATGTCTACCCAAAAATCCAAACTAGGAAAGCCAAGGGTAAGGCTAAAGTTGAACCTACGCATGACAACTCATATTCTGACTATGGTTGCGCTTCCACTTCAAATGTCAAATCTGCGCAAAAGGGTCATGCGCATGAAAGCCATGCGCCTCAACGCCAGATGCGCATTCTTAAGAAAAGCGCACCCAAACCTCAGAAAATGATATTTGTCAAAGCAAGTTCATCTGCTCCAGTAAAGAATGCTGCGCCAAAGAAAAGTAAAGAGTTTGTAAAAACCCAATCTATAAGTGGCTTTCATCATTGTGTTTTGTGTGATGGTTTAGGTCACAAGGATGCAGAATGCCTTTTGCGATTTGCTCCTAATGCCAAGGGACGTAAAAATCCTAAGGTCAGACAGGAGTGGGTTGTCAAAAGTTGCTAACTCTAGGACCCAAGAATAAAGGGGACCTGCTTTCTTAATGTCTATTTTTCAGGTCTCCTGCTTTACTGCGCACTCATCACAAACTAAAGCGCATATATGGTACCTCGACAGTGGATGTTCTAGACACATGACTGGAGATGTCACCTCTCTTGAAGATGTGCATAAAGGAAGAGGTCCCTCAGTAACGTTTGGAGACAACAACAAAAGGCACATAGCTGGATATGGAAGAATCAGAAAAGATAAAGTGTGCATTGAGAAAGTTGCGCTAGTAGAAGGACTCAAGCACAACCTGCTCTCCATATCACAATTTTGCGATAAAGATTTGGAATGTCACTTCACTGCAACGCACTGCTATATCAAAGATGGCATATCCGGACTGACTTTGCTCACAGGGACTCGTAAGACTAATGTTTACATTATTGATCTTACTGCTATAGATTCTATCACTAATCTCTGTTTTGTAGCAAAGAATGTTAGTGGAAGCAGCTGGCTATGGCATAAGCGCTTAAGTTATTTGAACTTCAAGTATTTGGCTAAGCTAGGAAGAGAAAATCTTGTCAAAGGACTTCCCAAAGTAGCTGACCATCATGATAGAAAATGCGCAGCATGCCAGCTCGGTAAACAACCTAAGCAGTCTTTCTCCAGCAAGATTGCCTCCTCCACTTCCAAATGTTTACAACTGCTTCACATGGACTTGTTTGGACCGGTTACCACCGCGATCATTGGAGGAAACAAATATACTTTAGTTGTGGTGGATGACTACTCAAGATATACATGGGTTGTTATCTGCATTATTCTGTGCTATTTCCTTTTGCAGATCATCACTCTTGCCGATTCCTTGAACCGGCTTCACCATTTATTTTGGTGAATCCACCTTTTGCATTAGACATCTAGTGTGACTTACCTTAGGATTTGGTTATACCTAGATATCCTTAGAAATCTTTTCCCTAAGATAAGTGATGTCTTTAGCTTTAAGGGTGATTGGACTTAAGTAATTAGGAGGAGATTGTTGTTCAAATAGATACCTAGGTCCTAGAATTACTTAATCCCAATCATGTCTACACTTAGGGTCCCCCAATTTTATTAGAACCTTTTTAAGGTGCCCTTAGGATCCTTTGTGATCAGCACAGGTGTATTTCAACTCTTCAACAAGACAAACCAGCAAGAGGAAGCAAATCAGCAGATCAGTTAACAAAGTTGCCGATCAACTCCATGCCGATCAACTTGATACACAAGTTGCCGATCAACAACATGCCGATATAATAGACAGTCTGCACTGTCAGTCAGGTGACATCATTTCATTAAAGTCAACCTTGCTGATTGTCTCTATACTGTTTTATTATAAAGTAGTTTACCTACTCTATAATGATTTCTACGCCGTCTGACACATAGCTACTTTTAGCTATACTCTGTCTCTACTTGCTTTTGCAGGTAACCGGTTGAGACAAAGGGGTCTTTACCCATCAGACTTTTAAGGCACGCGTATCTTCGCCATTAATGCCAAGGATACTGCATTAAATGCTCCTCACCTACCCAGCTGGAAATTCAAATGTTATCCTTCTTCAACAAGCTAAGACATTAACTCCTCCTATTTATAGAGGACTCAGTGCATTGAAGAAGGTTGGTGATTTTAGTGCATTGAAGAGAATTGGTTGTTTGCAGCATTCATTGAAGCTCAAACATTCCTTGTCCAGATAATCATTAGATCATTTAATAGGACATACACTTGTGCACAAACTCTACAACACTGTTAGTATTCCCGAACTAGATTATTTTAAGGAATACGTTGTCTGAGTTTTCACACACCCACCTGAGTGAGATAAGTTCTTTTGAACTTGCCGCTCAAATACACTTGGTCAGATATTTGCTTTACGATTCATTAAACTATCTCTAGAATTTAGTCTTTGTATCCGGCAAAGCCGCTCTTGTAATAGACTAGGGATATTTAATAGTGCTCTTAACCCAAATCCAAGTTCTGACCAAACTTGGTAGAGGACGTAGCAGTATTTACACTGTGAACCTCTCCAAATCTCTGTGTCCTCTGTTACTTACTGTCCTTGCCGGTTGGAACTCTATCACCGGCAAATCATTACTGTTCTTGCTGACTCAACATCATTTCCATTGACCAATCTCTTGAAACTGCATTGAACTTTTAGAAACTACTTTGTGTTTAAACCAAGCTCTCAAAACCTTTTTATAAACTGATTTTGTGTGAGTTAAAACAAGTCATATCTTCTCCGCTGCGCTTACTGATAATAGTTTGCAATCTGATAAGTGACTTTGCATTTATAAACGTGTTTCTTTGAAAAAGTTTTAATTAGGCTATTCACCCCCCCCCTCTAGCCTATTTTCCTACCAATTGGGCCTAACACAAGCAGACAGAATGGCAAGTACTTATTTGCCAGAGCAGACTTATCAAAGAAATATGTAGCTGTGCCTCCGCGCAAAGAATCTCTTGTAATTCCTGCTGAAATTGTAAAAGAGAATGATGACTCTGCTGCTGAGCGCGAGACCATTTTTCAACAAGCTGAAAAGGTAATCAAGAAATTCAATTCTATGAAAGAAGCAGTGGACTTATCAATTGGAGAAATTTCACAGCTTAAGACGGAGAAAGCTCTTTTCAAATCTGAGATCACCCTCCTTAAGGAGCAAATTAAGAGCATGACTCCTCTTACTGAAAAGAACCATTTTCTTACAGATCAAAATGCGCTATTTAAAGTAAGAAACGAAGAATTGGCTGCTCAAGTAGCTGATCTCACAAAGATCACTGATGAGTGGACCAAATCTCATGTCACTATGGATCAAATTCTAGAATCCCAAAAAGCCAGTGGAGATAAGGAAGGCTTGGGGTTCTCAACTAGTGACAACTTTAAATGCGCAGTTTGCTCTGAAAAGGAAAAGGAATTTACACCCCAGCAAACTGTTGAAATTCCTAAAGCAAAGCATTCTGCTTCAATGGGTAAAGGACAGGAGAAAGTCCAGAGACAAAATTTCCATTATGTCTACCCAAAAATCCAAACTAGGAAAGCCAAGGGTAAGGCTAAAGTTGAACCTACGCATGACAACTCATATTCTGACTATGGTTGCGCTTCCACTTCAAATGTCAAATCTGCGCAAAAGGGTCATGCGCATGAAAGCCATGCGCCTCAACGCCAGATGCGCATTCTTAAGAAAAGCGCACCCAAACCTCAGAAAATGATATTTGTCAAAGCAAGTTCATCTGCTCCAGTAAAGAATGCTGCGCCAAAGAAAAGTAAAGAGTTTGTAAAAACCCAATCTATAAGTGGCTTTCATCATTGTGTTTTGTGTGATGGTTTAGGTCACAAGGATGCAGAATGCCTTTTGCGATTTGCTCCTAATGCCAAGGGACGTAAAAATCCTAAGGTCAGACAGGAGTGGGTTGTCAAAAGTTGCTAACTCTAGGACCCAAGAATAAAGGGGACCTGCTTTCTTAATGTCTATTTTTCAGGTCTCCTGCTTTACTGCGCACTCATCACAAACTAAAGCGCATATATGGTACCTCGACAGTGGATGTTCTAGACACATGACTGGAGATGTCACCTCTCTTGAAGATGTGCATAAAGGAAGAGGTCCCTCAGTAACGTTTGGAGACAACAACAAAAGGCACATAGCTGGATATGGAAGAATCAGAAAAGATAAAGTGTGCATTGAGAAAGTTGCGCTAGTAGAAGGACTCAAGCACAACCTGCTCTCCATATCACAATTTTGCGATAAAGATTTGGAATGTCACTTCACTGCAACGCACTGCTATATCAAAGATGGCATATCCGGACTGACTTTGCTCACAGGGACTCGTAAGACTAATGTTTACATTATTGATCTTACTGCTATAGATTCTATCACTAATCTCTGTTTTGTAGCAAAGAATGTTAGTGGAAGCAGCTGGCTATGGCATAAGCGCTTAAGTTATTTGAACTTCAAGTATTTGGCTAAGCTAGGAAGAGAAAATCTTGTCAAAGGACTTCCCAAAGTAGCTGACCATCATGATAGAAAATGCGCAGCATGCCAGCTCGGTAAACAACCTAAGCAGTCTTTCTCCAGCAAGATTGCCTCCTCCACTTCCAAATGTTTACAACTGCTTCACATGGACTTGTTTGGACCGGTTACCACCGCGATCATTGGAGGAAACAAATATACTTTAGTTGTGGTGGATGACTACTCAAGATATACATGGGTTGAAATGATGACATCCAAAGAAGACTGCTATGATATCTGGACTGCTCTCTTTCGAAGGCTCCAAACTCAAAAGGAAGACGACATCGTAAGCATTAGATCAGACAATGAAACTGAATTCAAAAATAACGGTGTTGCGCAATACTGCGATGACCATGGAATTGATCACAATTTTTCTGCTGCTGGAGTTCCTCAACAAAATGGCGTTGTGGAAAGAAAGAATCGCACGTTGATTGAGGCTGGAAAAACCATGATAGCAAAAGCAAAGCTTCCAAAGTATTTCTGGGGAGAAGCTATCAACACTGCTAGCTTTACTCAGAATAGATCCCTCATCAACAAAACCTACAACAAGACTCCATATGAGCTATGGAGAGGAAGAGCGCCCAACATTGCTTTCTTCAAGATTTTTGGCTACAAATGCTATATCCTCTACAATGGCAAAGATCATAGAGGTTAATTCGACGCCAAAGCAGACGAAGGTATTTTTGTTGGGTATGCCAAACATTCTAAAGCTTTTCGTGTTTTTAATAGAACTACTCTAGTAATTGTAGAATCTGTACATGTTACTTTTGATGAGCATTCTCTCCTTGAGCCACATTTGGCTCCAAATGATTCTGATGATTCTGCTGAGAATGTTGAGACAGGTACGCAGCCTCAAACTGCTCCTGCGCAGAATAATAATCAAATTGATCAAAATCAGAATCAAGCAAGTCCATCTCATGCGCATTCACCAGATGCTGCGCCAGAAGTCACAACTCCTGATGCGCAAACTCCTCCTCCTGCGCATGATGTTTCTCCGCTTCAGCAAATCACTTTTGATGATCTTGATGTTGAAGCTAATGAAGTACCCATTGAAGATCTTCGTATTCCTTCTACTCAACCAAACTTACCTCCCGAGGTTCGTGAAGTTAGAGATCATCCAACTTCAAACATCATTGGTGATCTCAATGTAGGGGTTCGCACTAGGAGAGCAACAAACTTTGATGATGAATATCATTCTTTTATCTCTCAAATCGAACCAAAGAAGATTGATGAAGCGCTCCAAGATTCAAGCTGGGTTACTGCTATGCAAGAAGAGCTTAACCAATTTGAGCGCTGCAAGGTTTGGACCTTAGTACCCAGACCTCATGACCAAGGAGTTATTGGTACAAAATGGGTATTCAGAAACAAGATAGATGAGAATGGAAGCATCACAAGAAACAAAGTGTTGGGTATGCCCACATATATCTCAGTTTTAATGTAATAGGATTTATTAGATTTGATTGATCCATCACCTAAGTTTTATTTCATGGACTTTAGACCCACATGTAAGAAGTATTTATACTTCATTTTTTTAGGTTGTCCATTGTTATAGAATAGGCTTATAAATAGGGCAAAAAGATCAAGATTCAAGAAAATCACATTTTGAGTTGAGCCATGCGCCTATGCGCCTATGCGCCATACGCCTTCTAGCGCGCGCATATAAGAATTCTTCTAAAAAATGCTATGCGCCTCATTTTGATCATACGCGCCATGCGCCTCATATGCCTTAGCGCGCGCATTCTCTATGCGCCTCTTGGCTTAACGCGCCTCAAAGTGTTTATTCAACACTCAGTGATTTATTGAAGACTCAAAGACTTGAAGAGAATTCAAATTACGCCAATGATCCAACGGTGGCTAAAAGATGCATATCCGCCCAATCTGTTGACACGTGTCCACAACGGTCACATTTATGTTGAGTGTCAAAATGGCCATAATATATGCATGCTCCAATCAACGAGCGACAGCTCATCTTATCCACAAGGATCTCCAACGGCTAGCTTTTGGAAGTTCACTATAAATACCCCATAACTTCAACATTTTGAAGTTGCTGAGTTTTGCTAAGAATTTCAAGAATTTCTCTCTCAAAGCATTTGTTGAAGATTTGAAGATTGCCTTTGTTTTTCCAGAATTCCTCAAGAACATCTTCATACCTTCATCCTTAGCCCATATCTTCAAGCTATAACACTTTAGTTTCATTGTGATCTATATCATAAAGATCTAAAGAGCCTTGATACTAAAATCACACACGCACCTCTTTAAGTTTGATCACTTAGATCCTTCTTTTAGAGATACACCGGTTATTGTTTTGGATTTGTTTATTCATAGAATATTAGATCTTGAGTTAGTGTAGAAGCTCAAAAGTTGTAATTTGTAACACTCTCTCATTATATAAGATCTCCATTAGAAATCTAAGACTAACCATCTTGGTAGAGGACGTAGATCTTTCATTGATCGAACCTCTCTAAATAGCTTGTGTTATTATCTTGTCATTTACTTTCAAGTTATTATCTTCACTCACTATTTGCTTGTTTACTCATTGTAGATTGTTTGATCTGAATTGTGTTGTGTTGTTAACTCATTTGCCTTAGTTTCTTATTTCACCCACTTTGAGCCAAAATACTTAGAGTGTGTGTGCGCCCCCTTTATCATACTTTGTGCCTTTTTACATTACTAATTTCCGCTGTGCATTTCACTCACTCACTTAGGCGCATATCATAACGCTTACTTGATAAAGTGCGCATTTGCAATTGAGTTTATCAAGGGTACGAAAAGAATTTTAAAACTGATATTCACCCCCCCTCTAGCTATTTTTCATACCCTTGTTGCCCTTTGGGACCAACAAGTGGTATCAGAGCAAACACCTTTATAAAACATTTTCGTTTTTCAAGCTTAACAGCTTGGGTGCCGATTCTAAATGGCAAACTCAAAACCTATAGCAACTGCAAACTACACTCACATTCCGGTCTTTGATGAAGATCATTTTGACGTGTGGAAATTCAGCATCTTAACTCATCTCAACTCAATCGATGAAATACTTCACGACACCGTGGTTTATGGACCTTACATTCCTATGAAAGCGAATCCAAATCCGCGCACAAATGATGTTCAACCAACCGTCAAGAAACCAAAAGAGGAATGGACTGAGGAAGAAACAAGAAGAGTTGCAAATGATTGCAAAGCAAGAAACATACTTCTAAGCACTCTAAGCACGGCTATGAAACAACAAGTCATGCATTGTGCTACCGCTAATGAGCTATGGGATGCTATTGAAGAGCATATTGAAGGAGACACCGTCTGCAAGGAAAACAAGAAATATGAAGTGCAAAAGAGATTCAACAATTTCTCTCAACTCCCCGGTGAAACTTTAAGACAAACTTATGAACGCTACTGTGAAATTATAAATCTATGTATTTCACTTGGCATGAAGTTTTCTAACAAAGATTTGAATGTCAATTTTCTCCAAGCCTTTGGATCAAGAAACCTACATAAATCCAGCGCTCTTGAAGACGCCGGAACTTTAGATGTATGGACTTTAAGAAACCTTTATGAAAATCTCAAGGTTTATGAGCTCAAACTCCAACGAATCAGCGAAACTGAAGGAAAGTCAAAATCTATGGCTATGATGGCGCACAAAGAAGCTGCGCCTACACCTACGCCTGCTCCTACGCCGGTACAAGATGAGAAAAGTTCAGATCCAAAAATTTCTACTTCTGAGCTATTGGACATGGACGATGAAGACTTCGCTTTATTTGTGAAGAGATTCCAGAAGTTTAGAAAATTTACCAAGTCCGGCTCAAACAGCAAATTTCAAGGATCTACCAGCAGAGCTCCTCCAAAGTTCACGAGGAGCAGTGACTCAAAAAGAAAAGAAGACCTTGTTTGTTTTAATTGCAGGAAACCAGGACACTTTGCTTCAAGCTGCCCAACTCCAAAATTTGAATATATGCAGCAGAAGAGCAGCTATACTCCCAAGTTCACTCCCAAATTCACTCGACATAAGGGAATGGTTGCGGAAGAAGAAGCACCAGCAAATGAGCACAATACTTGGATTGAAATAGACTCAGATGAGAGCGATGAAGATTCCGATGATGGACTCGTTTGTTTGATGGAAAATGATGATGAAGTTGATACTTATGATTCTGATGATGACTTCTCCAAGGATGTTCCTGATATGAATGCCTTGAATAAACCTATCAAGAAATCTGCAGGTTTTCAAGAAGTGAAAAGGAAGAAAGGACCAACCATCAGCGAGCTCGTTGAAAAAGGATTTCTCACTCCAGCTCAAAGCGATGGTGGATTGTTATTCTCACGATGTGATCTTAGTGCAAGGAACAAGTTGAGAAAAGGAGCATACATTAGACCTCAAGTTGAACCAACTGCTCCAATCTCCAAAATCAAAGATGATGAAGTGATTGCTGAACAAGAAAAATTGTTCAAAAAGGCTGAAAAGGTAATCACTAGATTTGATAGTATGAAGGAAGCTTTAGCACTATCATGTGATGAAATTTCCCAGCTTAAGACCGAGAAATCTCTACTTAAATCTGAACTCACCCTCCTTAAGGAGCAGATAAAGAGCATGACTCCTCTTACTGTTAAAAACACTTTTCTAATAGAACAGAACTCACTTCTTAAAGTTCAAAACGATGAATTGGTTGCTCAAATTACTGATCTAAAAAACATTACAAATGAGTGGTCCAATTCTCGTGTCACTATGGAGAATATATTTGAGTCCCAAAAAGTCAGTGGTGATAAAAGTGGCTTGGGATTCTCATCAACTAGTGACAACTTTAAATGTGATGTCTGTGCTGAAAGAGATAGTGAATTTACTAACCAGAAAACTTTTAAAATTCCCAAGGAAAAACATTCTAATTCAATGGGTAAAGGACAGGAAAAAGTCAAGAGACAAACATTCCATTATGTCTACCCAACGAAGCAATTTGGGAATGCTAAAGGGAAAGATATAGCTACAGATGAACCATCTCCTAGCAAAATCATTCTTGAAAATAGGCACGCTCCTTCTCCAAGTGCTCATTATGCGCCTAAGAGCCACGCGCCTCATCGCCGTGCGCCTCCTAGCCCTATGCGCCCTCCAAGAAAAAGCGCTCCAAAATTTCAAAAGAAAGATTTTGTTGAGGCTAGTTCATCTGACCCAAAGAAGAATGCCATCCCCAAGAAAAGTAAAGAGTTTGTGAAAACTCACATGATTGGTGGCTTTCATCATTGTTCCATTTGTGATTGTTCAGGACACAAGGCCGTGGAATGCCTTTTGTGATTCACTCCCAAAGCCAAAGGACGTAAAAATCCTAAGGTAAAGCAAGAGTGGGTTGTCAAAAGTTGCTAACCCTAGGACCCAAAAGGAATAAAGGGGACCTGCTTAAATGTCTATATTTCAGGTTCTTTGTTTCATGGCTGGATCTTCAAAAGCTAGAAATTATGAATGGATTCTCGATAGTGGGTGTTCAAGACACATGACTGGAGATGAATCCTTATTAGAAGATGTCCTTGAAGAAAGAGGTCCCTCCGTAACATTTGGTGATAATAACAAAGGTCAAGTTGTAGCATATGGAAAGCTCAAGAAAGACAAAGTGTGCATTGAAAGAGTCTCACTCGTCGAAGGGCTCAAGCACAACTTATTATCCATATCTCAATTATGCGACAAAGGATTAGAATGCCATTTTACTTCAACGCAATGTCTTATCAAGAATGGCAAAACTGGAGCTATCTTACTCACGGGATATCGTAAGACAAATATTTATATTATTGATTTCCATAGTATGAACTCTAGTACTAATCTTTGTTTTTTAGCAAAAAGTGTGAACGAAAATAGTTGGCTGTGGCACAAGCGCTTAAGTCACTTGAACTTCAAGTATCTATCTAAACTCAGCAGGAATAATCTTGTCAAAGGACTTCCCAAGGTTGCTGATCATCATGACAAAAAGTGCGCCGCGTGTCAACTTGGCAAACAACCGAAGAAGTCATTTTCAAGCAAGTCAAATCCTTCAACTACTAGATGTTTGCAACTGCTTCACATTGATCTATTTGGACCAGTTTCCACCGCAAGTATTAGAAGAAACAATTATACTCTAGTTGTGGTGGATGATTATTCAAGATATACATGGGTGGAGATGATGATTACAAAAGATGATTGTTATGATATTCTCACTACCTTATTTCGACTGCTCCAAACCCAAAAAGAAGATGACATCATTAGTGTTAGATCCAACAATGGAACAGAATTAAAAAACAACGGTGTTGCTCGATATTGTGAAGATCATGGGATAGATCACAACTTTTCAACCGCCGGAGTCCCTCAACAAAATGGCGTTGTTGAAAGAAAGAATAGGACATTGATTGAAGCGGGAAAGACGATGATAGCTGAAGCGAAATTGCCTAAGTACTTTTGGGAAGAAGCTATCAACACTGCATGTTTTACTCAAAATCGTTCCCTCATCAACAAACTTCACAACAAGACTCCGTATGAACTTTGGCGTGGTAGAACTCCCAACATTGCATTCTTCAAGATCTTTGGTTGCAAATGTTATATTCTCTACAACGGAAACGAACATAGAGGTAAATTCAATGCCAAAGCCGACGATGGTATTTTTGTTGGGTATGCCAAACACTCTAAAGCTTTTCGTGTTTTTAATAGATCTACTTTAGTGATAGTTGAATCTGTACGTGTTACATTTGATGAACATTCTCTCCTTAAGCCACATTTGGCTCCAAATGTTGCTGATGATTCTGTTGAGCTAAATGATACAGGTGCTCCTATTCATGTTGCGCCCACTCAAGATCAGAATTTATCAACTCAAGGAAATCCATCTACATCAAATGCGCCTAATTCAATTCATAATGCGCCTGGTGAATCCTCTAATGCGCCTCATTCCAATGATGCGCCTCATGATTCCTCTCACGCGCCTATTTCTACTGCTACATCTGGTGTAAACCCAAGTTTCAACTCTACACCAATTCAACCCCCAAATTTTGATGACTTTGAATCTGGTGAAGATGTACCAATTGAAGACCTTCAAGTTACTACGACTCAACCTAACTTACCTCCTAAAATTCGTGAAGTTAGAGGTCACCCAATTGCTAATATCATCGGTGATCTACAATTTGGTGTTCGTATAAGGAAAGCTACAAACTTTGATGCTTACACTGCTTTTATCTCTCAAATTGAACCGAAGAAGGCTGATGAAGTGCTCCAAGATCCTAATTGGGTTGTTGCAATGCAAGAAGAACTCAATCAATTTGAACGATTTAAGGTTTGGACTCTAGTTCCAAGACAAAATGATCATGGAGTGATTGGTACGAAATGGGTGTTCAGGAACAAGATGGACGAGAATGGAACCATCACGAGAAACAAAGCAAGATTGGTTGCACAAGGATATAGGCAAGAAGAAGGAATTGACTACGATGAAACTTTTGCGCCCGTAGCAAGACTTGAAGCTATCAGATTATTTCTAGCTTACGCCGCTCACAAGAACTTCAAGTTATATCAAATGGATGTGAAGAGCGCGTTTCTAAATGGTGAACTCCAAGAACAAGTCTATGTAGCTCAACCACCTGGGTTTGAAGATTCACAATTTCCAAATCATGTGTACAAAGTCCAGAAAGCTTTGTATGGACTCAAACAAGCACCAAGAGCATGGTACGATACACTATCCAAGTTTCTCATTGAAAAAGGATTCACTCGCGGTAAAATCGATACAACTCTTTTCATTGCCAAACATAATGGTCATAAAGTACTTGTTCAAATTTATGTTGATGATATTATATTTGGTTCTACTAATGAATTGTTGTGCAAGCGCTTTGAGAAAATAATGAAGAGCAAGTTTGAAATGACCATGATGGGAGAACTCACATTCTTCCTCGGGCTTCAAATCAAGAAAATAAGTAAAGGCATCTTTATCAATCAAGCCAAATACACAAAGGACTTAATCAAAAAGTTTGGACTTGAGAACGCCAAAGCATACGATACTCCAATGGCTACCGGCAACAAACTCGACAAAGATTTAAAAGGTAAACGTGTTGATCAAACGCTCTATCGAGGTATGATTGGCTCACTCCTTTTTCTTACTGCTAGTAGGCCTGATATTATGTTTAGTGTTTGTGTTTGTGCTCGTTATCAATCCGACCCTAGAGAAGCACACTTAATTGCTGTGAAACGTATTATAAGATATCTCTCCGGCACTGTTAACCTTGGACTTTGGTACACCAAAGATTCGAACTTTAAACTTGTAGGTTATTCAGATGCGGATTACGCAGCGTGCACCATTGATAGGAAAAGCACTAGTGGCACTTGTCATTTCCTCGGATATCGACTTGTGTCATGGGCAAGTAAGAAACAAGCTTTTGTATCTGTCTCAACAACCGAACCGAATATATCGCTGCGGGAAGTTGTTGTTGTCAAATACTTTGGATGAAGTAGCAATTGGTGGACTATGATATCATCGAAGAAAATTGTCCCATCTACTGCGACAATACATCAACAATTGCGGTTTCTGAAAATCCTGTCATGCACTCAAAGACCAAACACATCGACATCAAATATCACTTCCTCAAAGACCACGTGGAGAAAGGAAATATACATTTGGAACACGTGGGAACCGACTATCAAATCACCGACATTCTAACGAAAGCACTTGACGCAAAACGGTTCATGTTTTTGAGAGGTGAAATGGGTATGCTTGAACTCAACTAAATTCAATATAGTTTTGTCAATACTAATGATTTTATGTTTTGTTGAGTTATGAGTAAACTAGGTTCAAATGTTAAATCATTTCAAAGTTTCAAGGAAACTTCATGCGCCCATAAGATTCACTGTGCGCGCCTAACATCTCCTGCGCGCCTAGCATCTCATGCGCGCCTAGCATCTAATGCGCGCCAAATGCATATGCGCGCTCAAACATCTCTGCGCGCCTATTACGTAATGCTATCTATATCTTTCTGCGTGCCTTGATGAGTAATGCGCCCCTTCATGCGCGCATTAACTTCTGCGGCTCAATCAATGCTACCATACTTATTATTTCAATAATTGAAGGAATTAAATTTTCACAAGTACCAGGTACGTAAATTCCCATCATTTATTACAGGAATTTTTATCTTTTGACATTCCATTAATTGTTCAAGGGTACTTGTGCAATTAATTTTTTCCCTCGTTTTGCGTTTTTCAAAATTTTATTTTCTGGGGATATATTTCTTGCACCCCAAACTTACACCAAAATAGATGTTTTTGGGGTTTGTGCAAAAATTAGTCAAAATTACTGTCACGACCCGAAATCTAGGCTCTATTTTATTAGTAATTAAATGATTATTATTTAATTATTTGCTTATTTATTTATTTAAATTATTATTTATTTAAATAATTATGTGTGCAATTTATGTGTTATAATATTTATGCCTAGCATTTTATTCGAGTTAGTTGGGCTAGTGTAGAAGTGTTGGGTCTTAATTGTTAGTAGGGAGTGTAACATTTGTGTTAGTAGAAGGGGAGGGGCCTAGATGTAACATTTTGAAATAATTTTCCCCTACTCCCCTCTCCTCCCTCACCTTCTCCCTCACTCTCTCCCTCTCTCAGCCATCTCTCTCCCTCTCTCTTGGTTTTGGGTAAGTTTTCTTCCTTTACTTCTCTCTTCATTTCCTTCATCTTCTTCTAGTTATTTCTCATTTCTTAAAACGTGAAATGTGTTTAGATCGTCGTTAGGATCGCGTAGAATCAAAAAGAATTGAATTCCGTCAACTTTGAGAAAATTCAAGTAAGTTACTTTTCCCCCATTTTGATGCTAAAATGTTCATATCATGTTTAGATAATGCTTGATGTGTTATATTTTAAGTTTGGTTGGGTTTTGAATTTGTTTGGAATTTATTTGAGTTTTTGGTTAAAAATGGTCAATTGATGAATGTTGGGTTTGATTATTGATTTTGGTTGTTTTATGAGTCTTTTCAGACTTATAAGTTGTTTTGGTACATTAGTAAACTAGTTGGAAGGTTGGATTTTTGGTTGAAATGTGTTTTGGTATGAAAATGGAAGAACCCAGTTTGTTCTTCCCGATTTCCGGCAGTCCAGTAGGTTGGGCGGCCGCACAAAAATGTCTGGGCGACCGCACATCTATCTGAAAGCATTTGTTCTTGTTTGAGGACTTGTTTGGGCGACCGCACAGTCCCTTTTGGGCGGTCGCACAGAACCCCTGAAAGTTTACATTTGTTAATTTTGGGTGATTGAAGAATGCGTTTTGGTCTAAGTCTTGGGTGTCCTTCTAGTTGACCTTAGTGAACATTGTAGTACACTTTAGTGATAGAATTGGGTCCTTTGTGATCAAGTTTGTGTTTGAAATTCATTAATTGTTAATTGGGATTTTAGAGCACCTTTATTGTGTATTGTTAGTTCATTTCATTTTCTTGGTGATTATTTGGCATGATTCCCTACTTTGGAATCCTTTGTTGTTTATCATGCTAGTATTTTATTACTTAGCATTTAATTGGAAGCCCAGCTGGCATATTTGTTGCATCGGGCGATGGGAAAGATTATAATGGCAAAGCCAAGTCCATTATAATGTTGACCATTGTTTTTCCCCCTTCTTTACCCCCTTTTCCAGATTGGCCTTGGAAAAGTCAAGTTAGCTTCCTTTATGAATGTATCTAGCTACCGGGCATGACTTTGTGTCATGGTCCTTGTCCTTTGTGACACTTTTATGGTTATTGGTTCCGGTACCGGGGGTTTCTCTTCGGCTTTCATGCTATTATGAAGATGATGATTGGTTGATTATTAAAGCTACGCAGCAATCCTTTATTTGGATGTACCGGTTGGAAAACCTTGGCTATATCCTTTGTTATGTGTTTATTTCCGCTGCTATCTGTTATGTGATAAATGCTATGTGTTACGTGATATTTATTATTGCTTATCGCTTCGTGCATCATAGCATGTCATGTAGTTGCATTAGTAACTTATTGAGATTTATCTCACCCCCTTTTTCTTTTATCTTTGTTTTTCCTTAACCCCCCCCCCCAGGTGCTAAGGATTAGTCTCGCTGATCACGAGAAAGAGGACGTCGAGTGTGGATCCATTCTTTTGGGGAAGGTTGATATAGGTTGGTTTACATTATGTAAATGTGTAACCATTTTGGGATAGTTGTACCAAACAATGACGTCACTAAGAATTGTATATTTGTATTTTGTTGGGCATAAACTTGTGGAAGTTTATGATAGTTGTAATTGGTTTTTTATCAAACTTGGTTTTGTAAAACTTTGGATCACTACCTTTTGGTATCAAATGAAATTTTTAACTTCAGTATTTCATAGTTTTGGTTTTAAGTCGACGTCCAGATCGCGGTCTCGGGCCCGCGGGGTTCGGGGTCGCGACAGTTGGTATCAGAGCTATGGTATTAGCTCTAAGTATAAGACTAGGTGGACTAGTATGACCTAGGAGGGTAGTAGTGTGCGGAGTGATTAACGGTTGATGTTTTATGCAGGTACTTCTTACAATGGTTCGTAGAAGGAGTGGTGAAGGTAGTACCGGTAATGCAAATCAGAATGATACAAGGGAAGAAGCCCGTGCCATGTTTCAAGGCATGTTCGAGGCGGCCATGAAGGCTATACATGATCAAGGTCCAAGGGTAGAACAAGCACCACCCCGCTATGGATTGGAGCAATTTCTCAAACTGAAACCGGTTGAATTCAATGGGGAACCCGATGTAAGGAAGGCTGAGTTGTGGATTGAGTCGATAGAGAAGATTTATGAGGTATTTGGTTGCACGGATGAGGACAAGGTCCGGTTCGCGGCTTACAAACTTGTGGGAGCCACCGAGCATTGGTGGAAGGGCGTTAAAGCTAGTTGGGATGATACTCACACGGTGTATGCGTGGGAGTTGTTTGTGCGCAAATTCAAGGAGCATTTCATTCCGGTTGTTGATCAAAATCGAAAGGAGATCGAGCTACTCAACCTGGAGCAAGGTTTGTTGTCTATAGCACAATACTCGGCTAAGTTCATAGAATTAGCCCGGTATTGCGACTATTTGGTGAGGACCGAGGAACAAAAAGCTATGAGATTCATTCGGGGATTGAAGACCTCCATCCGTACTCAACTGATTGCTCAACGGATTGTGACTTTCCAAGATGCGGTGGACCGAGCCTACTTGATAGAGCAAGATATTGGGGAGCATAAAAGGAAGACCGAGGTTGCGGGTACGGGTAAACCGGGAAGCCATGCTAAATCTCAACCTCAACACCGTTTCGACAAACGAGGTAACCCGGGAGCATCATCACAGTTTAAGGGGCAGACCACACCGAGGAATCCGGGTACTACTCCGGGGATTCAGATTAGGAAGCCTTGTACCTTTTGTCAGAAGGTAGGCCATTCGGAGGATAAGTGTTGGAAAAAGCAAGGCAAGTGTACCAATTGTGGTGAAATGGGGCACTTTGCGAGAGAGTGCACGAGGTACCGAGGACAAGCATCCGGGTCAGGAGTTGGTATTAATCAGGGTCAGAAAAGGGATGCCGCTGGGAAGCCCAAAGTTCAAGGGAAGGTTTATACCATGAATCAACAACAAGCTACCGATGATCCATCCGTTATTGGAGGTATTGTTTCTGTGTCTAATGTGAGCGCACGAGCGTTAGTAGATCCAGGATCATCTCATTCATACATTTCTGTGCAATTTGCTTCCATGTTAAATGCTGCATTCGAGTCTTTACCGTACGTGCTAGAGGTGTCGACCCCTATAGGAGAATGCTTGATTTCTGATCGAGTCTTTCGTGCTTGTGACGTGGTTATTTGTGGTCGTGTCCTTTGTGCGGATTTGGTAGTTCTTCCTATCCAAGACTTTGATGTCATTTTGGGTATGGATTGGTTGAGCAAGTTTCATGCTTCTGTTGATTGCCGTAAGAAAATTGTTACTTTTTCTATTCCCGATGTGCCTAAATTTGTGTTTGAGGCTAGTCCTCTGAGTAGAAAGGTTCGCTTAATTTATTTTATGAAAGCGAGAAAATTATTGCATAGTGGTTGTGAGGAGTATTTGGCTAGTGTTCTTGATACTAGGAAAGAATCCCCTAGTTTGGATAGTGTTCGGGTAGTTCGGGAATTTCCCGATGTTTTCTCTACCGAGTATGATATGCCGCCCGATCGTGAGATTGAGTTTTGTATAGATCTTTTGCCGGGTACGGCTCCAATTTCGAAAGCACCTTATAGGTTAGCCCCCGCAGAGTTGAAGGAGTTAAAGGTTCAGTTGCAAGAGTTGCTTGATCGAGGGTTTATCCGCCCTAGTGTTTCCTCGTGGGGAGCACCGGTTTTGTTCGTGCGGAAGAAAGATGGTTCGTTGAGATTGTGTATAGATTACCGGAAGTTGAATCAGGTTACGGTGAAGAACAAGTATCCTCTACCGCATATTGACGATTTATTTGATCAGCTTTAAGGGTCCGTGGTTTTCTCTAAACTTGATTTGAGGAGTGGGTACCATCAGTTGAAGGTTCGATCGGAGGATATTCCGAAGACTGCTTTTCGCACTCGTTATGGTCATTATGAGTTCTTGGTTATGCCGTTTGGGTTGACTAACGCGCCGGCCGTGTTTATGGATTTGATGAACCGAGTTTTCCATCCGTACCTTGACTCGTTCATGGTAGTCTTCATCGACGACATTCTTGTTTATTCTAAATCTCGAGAGGAGCATGAACAACACTTGAGGACAGTTTTATCCGTTCTTGCGAGGGAGAAATTATTTACGAAGTTTAGCAAATGCGAATTTTGGCTCGAGAAGGTGTCATTTTTGGGCCATGTGATTTCTAAAGATGGGATTTCGGTGGATCCGTCAAAGATAGAGGCTATAGTGGATTGGAAGAGACCCGAGTCAGTGACCGAGATTCGTAGCTTTCTGGGTTTAGCCGGTTATTACCAAAGGTTTATTGAAGGGTTTTCGAGGATCGCTACTCCGATGACTCAGTTGACCCGGAAGAATGTCCCGTTTGTGTGGACCGAGAAATGTGACAAGAGTTTCGAGGAATTGAAGAAGAGGTTGACTACCGCACCGATCTTGACTTTACCTAATGGGAGCGATGGCCTAGTGATTTATAGTGATGCTTCGAAAGAGGGTTTGGGTTGTGTGTTGATGCAGAATGGGAAAGTGATTGCTTATGCTTCGAGGAAGTTGACCCCTAGTGAACAGAATTACCCCACTCATGATATGGAGTTGGCGGCGATAGTCTTTGCGTTGCACAAATGGAAGCATTACCTTTATGGAGCGAAGTTCGAGATTTTTACGGATCACAAGAGTTTGAAATACCTTTTCTCCCAGAAAGAGTTGAATAATAGACAGCGCCGATGGATGGAATTGTTGAAGGATTATGATTGTACGATTTCTTATCACCAGGGAAAGGCGAATGTGGTAGCCGATGCGATTAGTAGAAAGTCTTATGTGGCTTCAATGATGGTCCGTGAATGGAAAATGCTTGAGGATGTTCGGGATTGGTCTCCTCGTGAATCGAGACATGGGGCTATTTTTGCGAATATTAGGGTATCTCCGACCCTAATTCAAAGGATAAAGGAAGCTCAGAAAGAAGATCCCGAGTTGGTGAAGATAATGGGTAAATTGAAGGAAAAGAACTATGAGGATTTTTCTATTAGCCCGGTGGGAGTGTTGACTTTCCGTGGTCGTTTGTGTGTTCCGGATGTTGATGGAATTAAACAGAGAGTTCTTGATGAGGGTCACCAATCGAGGTATACTATTCATCCGGGTAGTACGAAGATGTATCAGGATTTGAAGCAACAATTTTGGTGGATTAATATGAAAAGGGAAATAGCCGAGTATGTATCGAAGTGTTTAACGTGTCAGCAGGTCAAAGCCGAGCATCAGAGACCCGCGGGATTACTTCAGCCGTTAGAGATTCCCGAGTGGAAATGGGAGCATGTGACTATGGATTTCGTTACGGGACTACCTCGTACCCGTAGGAAGTATGACAGTGTTTGGGTAATAGTGGATAGATTGACCAAGAGTGCACATTTCTTGCCTATTGACATCAGATATTCGATGGAAAGGCTTGCGACCCTTTATATCGACGAGATTGTGAGATTGCATGGGGTTCCGGTTAGCATTGTGTCAGATCGAGACCCGAGGTTTACTTCTAGATTCTGGAAGGCGTTTCAGGAAGCTTTGGGTACAGATTTGCGATTCAGTACGGCTTTCCATCCTCAGACCGATGGTCAATCCGAGAGGGCTATTCAGATTTTGGAGGATATGTTGCGAGCTTGTTCGATAGACTTTTCTGATTCTTGGGATTCGCACCTACCGTTAGTAGAGTTCTCTTACAACAACAGTTATCAGGCTAGTATCGAGATGGCACCTTATGAGGCCTTGTATGGAAGAAAGTGTAGATCGCCTATTTGTTGGGATGAGGTTGGTGAAGCGAAGATCGTGGGTATTGATTTGCTTCGGGATTCGGTTGAGAAAGTTAAAGTTATCCGGGATAGATTGAAGACAGCCCAGAGTCGACATAAGAGCTACGCAGACAAACGAAGGCGAGATCTTAGTTTTTAGATTGGTGATTTGGTGTTCTTGAAAGTATCTCCGAGGGTGGGTATTCGTAGGTTTGGGAAGAAAGGCAAATTGGCTCCGAGGTTTATTGGCCCGTTTGAGATTTTGAGAAAGGTTGGACTTCTAGCGTATCGCCTTGCGTTACCGCCATCCTTAGACCGGTTGCACAACGTGTTCCACGTTTCTATGCTTCGGAAGTATGTTCATGACCCATCGCACGTGTTACCGAGGGTACCGGAGGATATTGAGCCAGATATGACTTATGAGGAACGACCGGTCCGGATCCTAGATTCTAAAGTTCAAGAGTTGAGGAGCAAAAGCATTTCATTGGTTAGAGTTCTTTGGAGGAATCATAACATCGAGGAGTCGACGTGGGAGCTTCGTGGCGAGATCGAGAGGAAAATTCTGTGGCTTTTTGTTTAAGGTGAGTCTCGTTAAAATTCGGGTCGAATTTTCTTTAAGGGGGAGTGAATGTCACGACCCGAAATCTAGGCTCTATTTTATTAGTAATTAAATGATTATTATTTAATTATTTGCTTATTTATTTATTTAAATTATTATTTATTTAAATAATTATGTGTGCAATTTATGTGTTATAATATTTATGCCTAGCATTTTATTCGAGTTAGTTGGGCTAGTGTAGAAGTGTTGGGTCTTAATTGTTAGTAGGGAGTGTAACATTTGTGTTAGTAGAAGGGGAGGGGCCTAGATGTAACATTTTGAAATAATTTTCCCCTACTCCCCTCTCCTCCCTCACCTTCTCCCTCACTCTCTCCCTCTCCCAGCCATCTCTCTCCCTCTCTCTTGGTTTTGGGAAAGTTTTCTTCCTTTACTTCTCTCTTCATTTCCTTCATCTTCTTCTAGTTATTTCTCATTTCTTAAAACGTGAAATGTGTTTAGATCGTCGTTAGGATCGCGTAGAATCAAAAAGAATTGAATTCCGTCAACTTTGAGAAAATTCAAGTAAGTTACTTTTCCCCCATTTTGATGCTAAAATGTTCATATCATGTTTAGATAATGCTTGATGTGTTATATTTGAAGTTTGGTTGGGTTTTGAATTTGTTTGGAATTTATTTGAGTTTTTGGTTAAAAATGGTGAATTGATGAATGTTGGGTTTGATTCTTGATTTTGGTTGTTTTATGAGTCTTTTCAGACTTATAAGTTGTTTTGGTACATTAGTAAACTAGTTGGAAGGTTGGATTTTTGGTTGAAATGTGTTTTGGTATGAAAATGGAAGAACCCAGTTTGTTCTTCCCGATTTCCGGCAGTCCAGTAGGTTGGGCGGCCTCACAAAAATGTCTGGGCGACCGCACATCTATCTGAAAGCTTTTGTTCTTGTTTGAGGACTTGTTTGGGCGACCGCACAGTCCCTTTTGGGCGGCCGCACAGAACCCCTGAAAGTTTACATTTGTTAATTTTGGGTGATTGAAGAATGCGTTTTGGTCTAAGTCTTGGGTGTCCTTCTAGTTGACCTTAGTGAACATTGTAGTACACTTTAGTGATAGAATTGGGTCCTTTGTGATCAAGTTTGTGTTTGAAATTCATTAATTGTTAATTGGGATTTTGGAGCACCTTTATTGTGTATTGTTAGTTCATTTCATCTTCTTGGTGATTATTTGGCATGATTCCCTACTTTGGAATCCTTTGTTTTTTATCGTGCTAGTATTTTATTACTTAGCATTTAATTGGAAGCCCAGCTAGCATATTTGTTGCATCGGGCGATGGGAAAGATTATAATGGCAAAGCCAAGTCCATTATAATGTTGACCATTGTTTTGCCCCCTTCTTTACCCCCTTTTCCAGATTGGCCTTGGAAAAGTCAAGTTAGCTTCCTTTGTGAATGTATCTAGCTACCGGGCATGACTTTGTGTCATGGTCCTTGTCCTTTGTGACACTTTTATGGTTATTGGTTCCGGTACCGGGGGTTTCTCTTCGGCTTTCATGCTATTATGAAGATGATGATTGGTTGATTATTGAAGCTGCGCAGCGATCCTTTATTTGGATGTACCGGTTTGGAAAACCTTGGCTATATCCTTTGTTATGTGTTTATTTCCGCTGCTATCTGTTATGTGATAAATGCTATGTGTTACGTGATATTTATTATTGCTTATCGCTTCGTGCATCATAGCATGTCATGTAGTTGCATTAGTAACTTATTGAGATTTATCTCACCCCCCCAGATTCTAAGAATTAGTCTCGCTGATCACGAGAAAGAGGACGTCGAGTGTGGATCCATTCTTTTGGGGAAGGTTGATATAGGTTGGTTTACATTATGTAAATGTGTAACCATTTTGGGATAGTTGTACCAAACAATGACGTCACTAAGAATTGTATATTTGTATTTTGTTGGGCATAAACTTGTGGAAGTTTATGATAGTTGTAATTGGTTTTTATAAAACTTGGTTTTGTAAAACTTTGGATCACTACCTTTTGGTATCAAATGAAATTTTTAACTTCAGTATTTCATAGTTTTGGTTTTAAGTCGACGTCCAGATCGCGGTCTCGGGCCCGCGGGGTTCGGGGTCGCGACAATTGCTCATACACTTATAGGGAAAGTGGAGCAGTTTTTCTTTTACTCAAAATGTCACATCATGACACTTTAGGTCATTCTGCATTTAATGCCCTTCAAATCCAAATATCCCTCATAAATTTTCGTCCTTTCCTATATCACCTCACCATTAATGCGTCGTACCTTCCTGTCATGATGAGCCGAAATCATAAAACCCCTCATAAATGCACATCTTTTCAACTTCCCATCTTTTTAAATTTTTGACAGTATTATTTCCATATCAGTGCAAAATTTTAAACCTAACCTATATATACTTCCCTTCACCCTCTCTCTCTCTCACCAACTCCATCATTTCCCTACACACCCCTCCTCTCTATCTCTCTCAGTCTCTCTCTTTCTCTTTCTCTTTCTCTTTCTCTTCTCTTTCTCTTTCTCTTTCTCTTTCTCTATATATATTTCTCTTTTCTTCTTCTAAATTTCATTAATGGGTCCTAAGAAAGCTTCGAAATCTACACAAGACGAAATGGTATGGATTCTTAAACTCTAAAACTCTTTAAATTTCTGAATTTTTTTTCGTTTTCGTCATTCTCAGTGTTCTTCATTTTTTTTTTCAAAACCCAGATCACATTTTTCTTGTTTAATCTTGCTTCGGTGATCCGTTTTCAAAATCGTTTGTTAGGTTATGTTCGTTTCATGATTTCGAGTCTTTATAGCTAAACTTTTCAACGATCAAGTCGTTATATTTCGCAAATCTGAAGATTTTCCATTTTTGACTTTTCGGTTTTTCGGTTCTTTGAATCCATTTACTGGATTCGTTGTTGATTTTTACTTGTTTTGTTTTACATTTTTGTTATCCTTGTCGTCGTGCGGTCATTTTGATATATTGTATGCTTGATTTGGTGAAGTTTCACGAATTATGTGTTCTTGGTGTTCTTCGAGCACTCAAGGCATGTTCTTCGTGTTCTTCATTATTTTTGCTTGACTTGGGTTTCATAATTTTCAAAACTTGTTTTTCAAAATTTTCACATTTTGATTCTGAAAACTTGCATATGTATGTTTGCATGTGTTTGTGAGTTTTTATACTGTGTTTAAATTTCTACATAGTAATGCGCCTATATATGAATTCATGCGCCTAGTATGATTATGCGCACATTGATATTATGCGCCTCAAAGTGATTCTTGCGCTTACTTGTGTTTGCGTCTCAATCCTTTATGCGCCTAATAACATTATGCGCCTACACTTACTATGCGCCCCAATTCATACTTAGTCAATTTTTATGTTCAATTTTTTTTCTTAGTATATTTCATAGAACCATAAATATGCTCCCTGTATTTCTATGCGCCTTATAATTTCATGCGCCTACTATAATCATGCGCCTTGACTCACTGTGCTCTCTTATGCGCCTATGACTCTCTGCGCCTATTTTTTTATGCGCCTAAAATTTTGTATGCGCCTAGTCCTCACTTTGCTTATTTATGATTCTATGCGCCTGATTCACACTAATTCTTTTCAATGTTTATCTTTTTCAGGATCTCAATAATTTCAGACCTGGTGAAACCTTTGATTTAAACGAGCTAGCTGCTGATCCCTTGGGTGTAGATATTATGGAATATATCAGACTTGCTGGACTCCTTCCCTTATTCACTCTGGAGCAACCTTTCTACTCACCGCTCCTAGTTGATGAATTTTTCTCCACAGCTAAATTTGTGGAAATTCCAACTGATGTAGAAGGGATGGTGCGCTATCGGATACGCGCAGTGGTTCAAGATGTTGAAATCACTATGTCTGCTGGCACTATCAAAAAGATTGTCAACTTCAACACAACTGGCCCTTTGAGTGTTGCTGGCAAACTCAGTTCTTATTCAGACGCTGCTCAAAATATTATGGCGCGCTCTCTTCTCAAGATCCCTACTCTTCAAAACAATATCAAAACTGTGGAAATTAGAGATGGTGGTGATTTACTGGCGCATATATCTTCAAAACTGGAAATGTCAACAGATTTACTATGGAGCAGTGGGAATATACAGCTGCTATTATGGCAAAGACCATCCTCAACTGGCCTCATATCTTATTCACAAATCTTCAGGACTAGATTGACAAGTACAATAAAAACAAGGTTGAGGGAAAGACGAAGTTCAAGACTCACTGCCGTATTCTAACCAAGATCTTTCTATCCTATCCTGCTCTTGCAAATTTCCTCGTTCAGAACCCATCCTACCAAACCACTGATGTCCCTATTTTTGGTAAGGACAGTTTAGTGATGAAAAGGCGCAGAAAGCGCATGGCCAAGCGCGCGCTAAGAGTGAAAGGCGCTCAGTTGGTTGATGAAGCCACTGATTCTGATGAAGAAGCAGCTGGCGCAGATGGTGAAGAAGAAGCTACAGTAGCGCCACGCGCAGAATCTGGACCTGCTCCTGGCGCAGTTAAAGGCAAAGGCAAAGGGATTGCTGAAGAACCAAGCAGACCTGCTAAGCGCCCCAGAACCGACACTGAAGAAGAAAAAGAGCTGAAACGCGCTAAAGAAGCCAGTAGACTAGAAGCGCAGAAGAAAAGAGATGAAGAATATAGATTGAAACAGGCTGCTGATTTATCTAAGTCTGAAAGGCGCAAAGGCGCAGGGTCTAGCGCTGATGCACGCGCGCCTGCTCCTGATGCGCCTCCAACTGTTCATGCGCCTCCACCAACACCATCTTCTGATCGTCAACAACCCAAAGATAAAATCTCTGCAGATTTATTTGGTGAAGATAATGAGGATCAACCTCAGGGGGAGCCAGAACCTTTAAGGTGCAAACCATCTTCAGTGCGCCCAAAGGCTCCTGCGCCTCAACCTGAAGAAATTTCTTCAAGTGCAGAGTATCTTCGATCTCCTCCCCGCGCTCCTACTCCTCCAATGCGCCCCTCTACTCCTGCGCCTCCTCCTCCCACTCCTGATATGAGTGTGGTTATTTCTCTTCTACAGCAACTCCAGCAAGGCGAAACTCAAATGAACTCACAATTAGAGCTTCATACTTCAATGCTTCCCAGCAGGCTGATGAGATTGCTGCCATTAAGGGGGAGATGAAGCTCATAGATGCCAACATCAAGGACAAACATTTCCTGACCCCTCAATAGTGGAATGATGCTATTGATCAGATGAACGATTTATTCAAAGGTACTCTTGCTTCCCTTCATGAGCTAATTAGCGCTGGCATCCAACTCACCGATGGCCAAGATTTTATTGACACTATAAAGGAAGTAAAGTTGAACATAGTGGGTGATATAAGGAAGCTGTTTGAAATGGTGGCTGGAGATAGCCATAAGTTATTGAGCGTTGTTGATAAGCTCAAAGAAGTTAAGGATGAGCTACAAATCCTAGGACTATCTGTTTATGGCACAGAACCAAATGATGAACCAAGCGCTGCTCCAATTGCGCCTGATTCACATGCGCCTGTATCTCATGCGCCCTCTTCCAGCTCTGCTCCAGCTCCTAGCGCGCATGTTGACATTAATTCCCTGCTTTCAAAGATTGAAGTTTTGAAGGAATTAGTTGTCACTCACTTCAACGCCGCGCACTCCAGTGCAGACAGGCGCTCAGATAGGATTTCCTCTGACATTGTTTCAGCGCAGGCTGCCATTGAAGCAAACTTTTAGAACGTTGCAGAAAACGTCGCTCAACAGCAAGCCATTACTCAACGCACCATTGATGAATATCAAAACATCAATATTGGTCATTTGCGCTACCTCAGAGACGGTGTCACGGACACTCATGGTTTAGTAAACCGTAGTCATCAGCTTGCAAAGCAAATTCAGCGCTCTATTTCAGAGATCATTGAAGGATTGAAGGACGATGACGCACCTCCCAACCCTTAGTTTCTATTTTGATTGTAAGTTTTTAGGATCTTTTGTGATAGAAACTATTTTTTTGTTAGTGATTTAGTGCTTACTTGTTTTAGCACCTTTTGTCTTTGTTCTATTCAAAACTTGTAATATGTAACTCCTACATCCCAAGTTTTAATGAGAACAATGCATCACTTATTATCAAACTTTGTTCACTCAAACTCCTTGTTTGTAGAACAATGAATATTGTTTAAATTCATATGCATCATATTGAATTGTTTCATACTTTCATGCATTGAGTTTAAACTTGGTTTAAACACATTTCAAAACTAAAATTCATATATCATTTTGAATGTGTTGAAACTATTATTTCTATCTTTCCATATGTAATGCTTTATCCTTATTGGAATAGATTAGAAATCTATATCTTGGACTAGTGTGTGCATTAACTTGAGACATGATTTATCAAAGTTATCTATTTGAACATGTTTTTATCAAGTATAATGTTTGCCCTTTATATAGTAGGTAATGGCATCAATCAAATAGGGGGAGATTGTTGGGTATGCCCACATATATCTCAGTTTTAATGTAATAGGATTTATTAGATTTGATTGATCCATCACCTAAGTTTTATTTCATGGACTTTAGACCCACATGTAAGAAGTATTTATACTTCATTTTTTTAGGTTGTCCATTGTTATAGAATAGGCTTAGAAATAGGGCAAGAAGATCAAGATTCAAGAAAATCACATTTTGAGTTGAGCCATGCGCCTATGCGACATGCGCCTTCTAGCATGCGCATATAAGCATTCTTCTAAAAAATGCTATGCGCCTCATTTTGATCATACGCGCCATGCGCCTCATATGCCTTAGCGCGCGCATTCTCTATCCGCCTCTTGGCTTAACGCGCCTCAAAGTGTTTATTCAACACTCAGTGATTTATTGAAGACTCAAAGACTTGAAGAGAATTCAAATTACGCCAATGATCCAACGGTGGCTAAAAGATGCATATCCGCCCAATCTGTTGACACGTGTCCACAACGGTCACATTTATGTTGAGTGTCAAAATGGCCATAATATATGCATGCTCCAATCAACGAGTGACAACTCATCTTATCCACAAGGATCTCCAACGGCTAGTTTTTGGAAGTTCACTATAAATACCCCATAACTTCAACATTTTGAAGTTGCTGAGTTTTGCTAAGAATTTCAAGAATTTCTCTCTCAAAGCATTTGTTGAAGATTTGAAGATTGCCTTTGTTTTTCCAGAATTCCTCAAGAACATCTTCATACCTTCATCCTTAGCCCATATCTTCAAGCTATAACACTTTAGTTTCATTGTGCTCTATATCATAAAGATCTAAAGAGCCTTGATACTAAAATCACACACGCACCTCTTTAAGTTTGATCACTTAGATCCTTCTTTTAGAGATACACCGGTTATTGTTTTGGATTTGTTTATTCATAGAATATTAGATCTTGAGTTAGTGTAGAAGCTCAAAAGTTGTAATTTGTAACACTCTCTCATTATATAAGATCTCCATTAGAAATCTAAGACTAACCATCTTGGTAGAGGACGTAGATCTTTCATTGATCGAACCTCTCTAAATAGCTTGTGTTATTATCTTGTCATTTACTTTCAAGTTATTATCTTCACTCACTATTTGCTTGTTTACTCATTGTAGATTGTTTGATCTGAATTGTGTTGTGTTGTTAACTCATTTGCCTTAGTTTCTTATTTCACCCACTTTGAGCCAAAATACTTAGAGTGTGTGTGCGCCCCCTTTATCATACTTTGCGCCTTTTTACATTACTAATTTCCGCTGTGCATTTCACTCACTCACTTAGGCGCATATCATAACGCTTACTTGATAAAGTGCGCATTTGCAATTGAGTTTATCAAGGGTACGAAAAGAATTTTAAAACAGCTATTCACCCCCCCCCCCTCTAGCTATTTTTCATACCCTTGTTTCCCTTTGGGACCAACACAAAGCAAGGTTGGTTGCGCAAGGCTATAGGCAAGAGGAAGGAATCGACTACGATGAAACTTTTGCGCCTGTAGCAAGACTTGAAGCTATAAGAATTTTCTTAGCTTATGCCTCTCACAAGAAATTCAAGCTTTATCAAATGGATCTGAAGAGCGCATTTCTCAACGGTGAACTCCAAGAGACGGTCTTCGTAGCACAACCACCTGGATTTGAAGATAGCAGATTTCTAAATCATGTCTTCAAGCTTCAAAAAGCTTTGTATGGACTTAAGCAAGCTCCAAGAGACTGGTACGATACGCTATCCAAATTTCTACTAGAGAAAGGCTTCAAGCGCGGTAAAATCGATACAATTCTTTTTATTGCTAAGTATAATGATCATTCTTTACTTGTTCAAATTTATGTCGATGATATTATATTTGGTTCTACTAATGAGTTACTTTGTAAGCGCTTTGAGAAGCTAATGAAAACCAAGTTTGAAATGAGCATGATGGGAGAACTCACATTCTTCCTCGGACTTCAAATCAAGCAATTGAATGATGGCATCTTCATAAATCAAGCCAAGTACACAAGAGACCTAATCAAGAAATTTGGACTTGAGAATGCTAAAGCATACGACACTTCAATGGATACGGGCAATAAGCTTGACAAAGACTTGAAAGGTAAGAAAGTTGATCAAACTTTATATCGAGGTATGATTGGCTCTCTTCTTTATCTTACTGCAAGTAGGCCAGATATTATGTTTAGTGTTTGTGTCTGTGCGCGCTATCAAGCGGACCCTAGAGAAGCGCACTTAACTGCTGTTAAACGCATTATTCGTTATCTTTCTGGAACTGTTAACCTTAGACTTTGGTACACCAAAGATTCGAATTTCAATTTGCTAGGTTATTCAGATGCAGATTACGCAGCATGCACAATTGACAGGAAGAGCACAAGTGGAACTTGTCATTTCCTTGGAAATCGACTGGTTGCGTGGGAAAGCAAGAAGCAAGCTGCTGTGTCCATCTCCACTACTGAAGCTGAATATATTGCTGCTGGGAGCTGCTGCTGCCAAATCCTTTGGATGAAGCAACAATTGGTGGATTGTGGGATTCATGAAGAAAACTGCCCAATCTTTTGTGATAACATGTCCACTATCGCAGTCTCAAACAATCCTGTCATGCATTCAAAGACAAAGCACATCGACATCAAATATCATTTCCTCAAAGACCACGTGGAAAAGGGAAACATTCATTTAGAACACATGGGCACGGACTATCAAATTGCTGATATTTTGACAAAGGCTCTTGATTCCAAGAGATTTGCTTATCTAAGAGGAGAAATGGGTATGCTTGAACTTAGCTAATTGTCCATATGATTTGTGAATACTAATGATCTTGTGTTTACTTGATAATTCTCTAAGATAGGAAATGCCTCATGCGCCTGCGCATATGAAGCGCACAAGATGTTACGCACAAGGCAAATTATTTATGAGTTTTCAAAGAAATTCTGCACATTATATTGCTGCGCATGAACCTCACGCGCATACCCCGTGGACCTCAGTATATCATTCTTCCGGTGTCTGCTCCCTTAGATCCCTCAAGTGGTCACTGTGCAGGCAAAGATTCAAGAGCAACTGGATGCCCAGGATGCTAGGCTCGATGCGCAGGCCAGTATGCTATAAGGCATTGATTGTGCCATTAAGGGGGAGAGTTATCTAACAAAGGAAAATAGGGAGAGAACAAAGGCATTAAGGGGGAGAGATTAAGGGGGAGAGTAATCTATCAAAGGCAAAAAGTTCCGATTTGATGCTCCCGCTTCAAATAATTGAAGCTCTGCGCAAAGCAATTAGGGAAGCTACAAGATGAAGTGCGCAGAGCTCTCTCAAAGGTGAACTCTAAACTTATAATGCATCATTGCTTTTCCCAAAACCTTGTTCAATTCAAACTTTTTGTTTGTGGAACAATGAACGCATTATTTCAAACTTCATGCGCATATACTTAACTGCTCATATTTTCTGTGCATGATGTTTTAAACATTCAGTTTAAACGCATACCAATCCTAAACTCATATTATCTGTATGCACTAAATGATATTTCTGTCTTTCCCATATTGTAAGTTATATCTTTTGGTTAGACTAGAAATCTATAACATTGGCTAGTGTGTGCATTGACTTGAGGCATGATTTACCATTCACATTTTTATGGACATGTTATTATCAAGTACAATGAATTGTCTTTGTTATAGTAGGTAATGGCATCAATCATTTAGGGGGAGATTGTTGGGTATGCTTATTTCTTAACCCTCCCAAATTATGTTAGAATTGATTGATACCATCACCTATGCTTATTTTTTATGGACTTTAGGATCTTATGTAAGAAGATTTATAAATTCAATTTTTAGCTAAGTCCACTTTTTAGAATAGGCTTAGTGGTTAGGGCTTATGCTTATCTTTCAACAACCTCATATTCTTGAAGCTTGGAAAGCGCTTGTGCTTAATTTAAAGATTTGAAGAAGACCAAGGAGCAAGCAAGAAGACCATTCGCAGATCATCATCTGCGCATCCATCACTTGTACATGACTCCAATGCGCAGGTCCTTCTGTCCTGGTCCTTAACACTTCAACAGTTCTCTTAACTTTGGATTTGAGGTCTCATGTGCAAATGACTAAAGGATGTGCATGACTCTCATGCGCATCACATCTTATGCGCACTCAATGCTCATGGCTTCCATGCGCGCGCATACTTGCCTTAGTCAATTCTCTCATTTCCTGACCTCACCTTTTAGAAGCTTGGAAAGCGTCATAACAAGCTACGCTTTTTGAAATGAGCCAAAGTGCTGATGTGTACTTACGACAAATCAAACACACTCAGCATACACGTAGATAGAGACGCGCCTCATGTTTGAAATTCAAAATGAAGACAGCTGTCATCCTTCTAGAAGAAGTTTGAAGCTTATCCGCTTGCTCTGTCTCCAACGGCTATAAAGGACAGCTGCGCGCCAATCACATTGTGACAGTGCATCAACCTTGCTCAGAGCTCCAACGGCTAGTTTTTGAAGCTCCACTATAAATATCCTGCTCATCCTCATTTTCCAAGTAGTGTGTGAATTGCTTGAGTTTTGCTTCCAAAGAGAAACTCTGAAGATTTGAAGATTGCTTGCTCATTTCCAGAATTCCAAGATCAACCTTCATACCTTCATACTTAATCCAAGCCCAGATTCTATAAGCCTTGTATCACCCAGAATATCTTGTGCTCTCCATCTCTTAGATTCAAAGAGCCCAGATTTCTGTCACACACACACCTCTTGAAGCTTTGATCATATCGATCTAACTTCTTGAGATACACCGGTTTAGTCTAGGATTTGTTCTTCATAGATTATAGATCTTTGAGTTAGTTTGTTCTACATTGTTGTAACTTGTAACTCTCTCATATAATAAGATCTCATTAGAAAATCCAAGACTAACCATCTTGGTAGAGGACGTAGATCTTTTCCCGATCGAACCTCTCCAAATAGCTTGTCTTTATATTCTGCTTTGCATATTACTTTCAAGCTTTTCTAATATATTGCTTTGTTTGATCTTTGTAGATTGTTTTGCATCGTTTGCATTGTGTTTGTTTGCTTTCTGCCTAAGTACCATTTTGCGCCACTCTTTAGCCAAAACATAGCGCGTACGTTTTACACTTCTGCGCATCTCCCTGCGCATAAGTGATTGCTTTAAATTTCCGCTGTGCATTTCACACTCTCATTGCGCGCTATACTTAGCCAAAATTAGAGTTGTGCGCATTTGCCATTGCTTTGCAAAAGGGTTTGAAAAATAATTTTAAATCGCTATTCACCCCCCCCTCTAGCAATTTTCATACCCTTGTTGCCCTTCTGGGACCAACAAGCCCATTGCCAACTTAGTATAATCCTAGAGGGTCACACACAATAGAACGAATCTTAAATAAGGACTATATTGGAATTTGGTAAATAGGGAAATCTGGGGAAAGTGTGCGACCGCACATAATGTCTTGGGCGGCCGCACAATTTGGCTCAGAAAGTACCAGAAACCTTCCATATAGATGTGCGACCGCACAGGCTGTTTGGGCGGCCGCACACCATGTCGGGACTGGTTTCCTAATTTGATTTGGAAAAGAATTTTGGACGGGTTTAGACACAAGTTTCCTATTTGGAATAGGTCTAACTTGTATATAAACAGCCAAATTCGGCCAGAATCAGATCATAGCTTTTTTGCAAGTCTTCAAAGAGTTTGAGAGAGATTTATTTTGTTCTAAGACATCCTAGATTGAGGAACAAAATAATACACAAACAAAATTCCACATAGTTAATATTGATTGTGAAAACGTGTTTCACAAATTTTGGTCTAGCAACCAAGATCAAGTGTTCTTGATATTCGTTCGTGGTGTGGATACCGCTAGAGGGTGAAGCTTATCATCTTCAAAGTTCGTGTTCTTACTTTTTGTGATCAAAGCTTCAAGTTCTCCACCAAGATCAAAGACCAAATTCAAAGTCATCAAGGGTTAGTTTTTCTAGTATTCATATTGTTGTATTTGATTTAATCATATGAATGGATCTATGGGCTTTGGGTTTCATAAAATTTTAAATGCTATATTCCGCTGCGCATGTTACTACGAAACCCAACACTTCTGGGGTGTGTCAGTTACAGATTCTACCCAAGAATCTCTCCCTTGCTCATTATACATGATTTTGCCCGGGAAAGATTTCTTGGAGACTCCGTTTGGCTCCAAAACACACACATTTTCAACTATAAAAACCCCTCCAATCCATTATTGGAAGGGGGACTTTTGACACCTTGGACTTTTCTCTAAACAAAGCTCTAGGTAATTTACAAAAGATATTCTCTCCAAGTATTCAACCTCTTCTTCAAGACTTTTTCAAGAGGTTCTCTTTGAAGGATATTATAGGTAAAATGTCTTAACTTTATTCTTTATTTCTTCTTCTTCTTCTAGTTCTTCTTCTTCTTCAATCAAATGTGCAATCACCCCAATACCATTTGGGACATGACACCAATGGCCCTTTCATTACATTGAACTGGCCTAGGAGTTATCTCCCTACATTCTAAACTATAAAACCCCACTTTTATCATCATTCAAATAGGAAGAACACATCTATCTTTAAAGTGAATTATGAACAAACAAGACCGACACTGCTCGGGCGAAATGGGTGTTTAAATACTTCCCATTTCGTAACCTAACCCCCGAACCCCTCATCCCAAAGAATCTCTGTTTTCGTAAATCAAACTTAGGCTCATAAACATTAGGTTTTCTTACGTTCCTCAAAAACATGGGTGGCGATTCTAAAACACAATTAGACATCCTAGGGTAATCCGCACGCTCTAGCCTAAAGCCGTGGGCTCCGCCCCGGGGTATCTACACGTTGATACGCTTGGATATGCTCGACGGCTCGAAGTCATCGTTCATCTAGCAGGGCTAGTTGTTCATAACGGCTGTTCAACCATGCGACTTCATTCACTTGGTTTTCTAGGAGAACCCTTAGTGATGGTACTTCTAATTCGATTGGTAGCACTGCTTCCATCCCATAGGCTAAGGCGTAGGGAGTCTCACCGGTGGCGGTACGGATTGAAGTACGATAGCCCCAGAGTGCAAAAGGTAGCTTGTCGGGCCAGTCTCTGTCAGTCTTAGCCATTTTCCTAATGATGGTCTCAATGGTCTTGTTAGCAGCTTCGACTGCTCCATTGGTTTGTGGTCGGTACGGTGACGACTGATGTCTCTCTATCTTATACTCTGCAAGTAGTTGGTCGCATTCCTTCTCAAAGTATGAGCCATTGTCAGATATCATCTCATGAGGTACCCCATATCGGCATATGATGTTGGTCTTAATGAACTCAGCCACCTTTCTGGCGTTCAAGACCTTGTAGGATTGAGCCTCGATCCATTTAGTGAAGTAATCAACGGCGACTAACATGAATGAGTGCCCATTGTGACCTGTCGGTGAGACTTTGCCAATAACGTCTATTCCTCATATAGAAAATGGCCAAGGGGATGTCATGGGGTATAACACGGATGGTGGTGCGTGTTGCAAGTTGGCATGTATCTGGCACTTGTGGCATTTTTTAACCATGTTGGTGCAGTCGGCTTCCATTGTAGCCCAATAGTACCCTAGTCGGATGATTTTCTTTGCTAGCATATTGCCATTCATGTGAGTTCCACAGACTCCTTGATGGACTTGGTCCATGATTTCTACGGCTTTGTGTTCGTCGGCACAATGTAGACACTGCTCATAGTATTTCTTGTAGAGGCGATCACCTATAATAATGAATTGGGCGGTAAACCGTTTGAGGGCTATCTTCGCTTTAGGTGATGCATCTGATGGGAATGTTCCGTCTAGGAGGAAACGCCATACATCATAATACCAAGGTTTATTGTCTAAGGCATTCACAGACTTACACTCTTCTTTGTAGTCGTGCAGGCTTATGATTGAGTAATAAGCAGGAGTCGTTCGCCTCGCGACTTTAAAGGTCTTGACCTCAGTCCATTCAAGAATTTCAACAAGTGATGCTAGCATGGCTAGCGAGTCTGCTAAGCGGTTCTTATCTCTAGGAAGATAGTACAAAGTGACCTCTTTGAACTATTTGACCATGTCTTGGAGATGGTCATTGTATTTCTGGAGTGTAGGGTCTTGTACCTTCCACTTCTTGAGTGACTGATAGATTATAAGTTGTGAATCTCCATACACCTCTAGTTCGGTCACATTTCTTTCTAAGGCTGCTTCAAGCCCCACTGTGCAAGCTTCATACTCGGCAATATTATTAGTGGCCTCAAAGTCAAGGCGTATTGCAAGTGGAGTGCAGAAGTCTGAGGGATCTACTAGTAACATACCAATGTCGTATCCCCATTTATTGGTTGCGCCATCGAAAAATAATTGCCACTTATTTTCTGCTATTGCCATGATGTCCTCATCAGGGAATCGCGGGTCTTCCCCCTTCGTTTCATCACATGGGAATTCGGCTAAATGATCCGCGAAGACTCTTCTCTCATGGATTTCTGTGTGATGTAAGTGATATCGTACCCCGCGAGCATGAAGTACCATTTGGCTATTCTAGAGGAAACATGCGACTTCTCGAAGATATATTTCATTGGGTCCATTCTGGCAATCAGTTGTACAGGAAACGCTTCCATGTATGGCTTTAGTCTCTCAGCCACCCATACCAGTGTAGCACATGACTTTTCTAATGCAGAGTAATTCAATTCAGCCCCTTGGAAGCGACGGCTGACAAAGTACACGGCATTCTCTTTCTTCGAATCGGGTTACTCTTGTGCTAGCATAGCCCCTAATGCCGTATCATTGACTGTGAGGTACAAGGTCAATGGCTTCTCTTTATGCGGTGGAACCAGCACTGGCGGATTCACTAAGTATTCCTTGACTTTTCCAAAGGCTTCTTGGCACTCTTCTGTCCATTCTAAGGATGCATTCTTCTTGAGAAGCTTAAAAATGGGTTCACACATCGTCGTGGGTTGGTTAATGAAACGACTAATGTACTGGAGGCGACCCATGAATACCTTAACTTCTCTTTGCGTCTTAGGTGGAGGCATGTAAATGATGGCTTTGATCTTAGTGGGGTCTGCTTCTATACCACGCTCAGTGACCATGTACCCAAGGACCTTTCCTTTCACTACCCCAAATGTGCACTTGGCCGGATTAAGTCTCTGTGAGAGCCCGCGCCCGAGATGATCGGATCACCGCGAAATGACCGCCCGTGAAAGCGGTTCGCGCCCGTCTCGTGCTGATGCGCTTTTGGAAATGCGTTCGGTTCTCACACAATGGTTTTCTCTTGATGCTGTGATTTGATTGCAAGAGTCGCCACCTCATTTTGATTTTAGGAAAAATGAAGAAAAAACCTTTTTTGAGAAAATGGGTTCGGGGGCTAAGTTACGAGAAGAGAAGGGGTTAGGCACTCTTCTCGCCCGTGATGGTCTCTATATGCGTGCCACTTATATTCAATTTTATGCCTTTTAATTTGGATTTTATGCCTTTTAATTTGGATTTTATGCCCTACCAAAAAAATGGTGATGAAATATATATGGAGGTCTTCCTATTCTAGGAAGTTTCATTTTTATTCACAACCGGGAACTCGGTTTGAGTGGATTCCCCGATTGGTTTTCAAGAATGGTTTTGATCATATCAAGCAATAATACATCCACGGGAGGGGATATTACACAATTACACATATACAAAAAATAGGGGAGACAAATCCCACAAATAATAATAAATATCCTCGACGGTGCTTTTGTTGATTTCGGTGACACTTTCCGTCCCCGAGCCGTCGTACCTGTCCTAAAATCAATCCGATTCCAAAACTAAAAATTGGGGGTTAATCCCTGAATACTAGGGATCACAAGGGAGCTTTTGTAGACTTTTTGGACCAAGTTTAGGCCCCAAACACATGCAATAAAGTTGATCACAAAATTCAGCCCAGAAAAGGCAAACAGAAACCTTAGCATGTCTATCACCAATTTTCACCATTTAGCTTGGGAATCTGACAAAACCCAAAGAAAAAAAGTTGAAGACCACGATAAAAAATGAATATCCCAAACTTTGGAGTTCATAGGATGAGTTTTAGTGGTTCAAAAGGTTTCTGACATTGTTTCTGACATTTCAATGTCAGAAACTGGAAGTGCAGAATCTGAATTTTTGAGTTTGAAACATATGTTTGAAAGGAGCACTTCCAATGATCCAAAAAATGTATTAAAAATATTATAATCATCCTGAGTTCGTGTAGAACAAAATACATGTTTTTATCTTTGTCCAGAAAATTATTTTTCATCAAGTTTGAAGCCCAACAACACAGCAAGGTACCACAGTGAATAAACAACTCAGAATCACGACCCAAATTTATGCATGAAAATATGATCTAGGCATGGAATCTGAACATGAAAATTTAGGATAATATATTTCAACATGTTATGAACAACTTTTGTTCTTTTACCTAAACCATAAAACCACTCTAAGATGGATTTACAAGCTCATCAAAATCAAGACTCTATACAGAAAGTAAAAACTGATTATATGAGGCATGATTATAGACCTCAAAACACTACTATATCTTCAAACCAAGGCATTAAACTCAAGGAATTTGATATTTAACATGTTAAAAACATTATCCAAGAGCTATTTCTCAACAAATAATGATTTTCACATGCATGATCATGAAGGAAAGCCAAAGAGGGCAGATTTACGCCCTTTGAGAGAAACATGAAGATTTTCATACACAAATTAAAGCATATGAATATTATGACTATTATGAACATATATAAACATAATAAACTGAGTATTAGCATCACATGATCATCATTTATATACATAAACAAAGCTTTACAAAGCTAAAAAAAAAACATGGAAGATGAAGGAAACCTAGTCATTATTTGACTAGGTTCCAAACCACTCCCAATATTGCTTACATATCTAAAGAGCCAAGGTTTACATAGAGTTTTACCTAGCTTTTGAGATTATGGGTGCTCCCTTTGTCAACCAAGGGAAGACTTTTTCTTTTCTTTTTGCTTTGTGTTTGATCAAAGTTTTGGCTTTGATGTGTTTTTTGTGGTTTGTTTGGTGATTTATGGGTGGTGTAGGGGTGGTGTATGAGTGGTGGTGTGGTGATGGTGTGGTGGTGGTGTTCTTGTTGAGAGAGAATGGGAGTGGAGGATGGTAGGGTTTTTTTTTTCTTTGTGTTTTTGTGTCTCTCTGTTGGTCCCAGAGGGCAACAAGGGTATAGAACCGCTAGAGGGGGGGTGAATAGCGGTCCGAAACTTTTTCGAAAATACCCTTAAAATCAACCGAGTGCTTATCAGTTTGGCCAACTGCGGTTCAAAGCACAAGAACCGAACTGATAAAATGCACAGCGGAGTTTGCGGTTTGGCCAAATAGGTTAGTTAAAGAGTTGGGAGGTTTGACTCGGGTTGAGAAAACACTATGATGCAACAGAATAGTTAAACTTAAAGTTTAAAGGAAAACACAATTCATCTTTCAAGTCATTTCGTATATGGAAACAAGTTCAAGACCACAAACAAGAAAGATAAATATCAAGACAGAAAATAAAGATCAAACACACAAATTGAAGAGGTTCGTTCTTAAATGAACTACGTCCTCTACCTAGATTGTTAGTCTAGGATTTTCTAATAGCTATGAGACTTTTATTAATTTAGAGGAGGTTTTACAAGATGAATCTAAACTCTAAACAATAAGTCTAACCTAAGCTATAATAACAACCGGTGTTTTCGAAGTATATAATCTATGTGATCATATAAATCGGGTGTGTGTGTGAAAAGAAATCAAATGCTCTAAGTATCTAAATGATGGTTGAGCAAATGGAATTCTTTAGGTGTAAAGGCTAAGTATGAACGGTTGTTAGGCTTGAAGCTTTGATGAAAAACTGGGTTTGCAATGGAGATGGTTTGAAGATATGAATATCTGGGTTTAAATCTTCAAAGCAAACTTGAATACTTGGGAATGAATCTCTTAAAGCTCAGCAACCTTCACTGTTGAATAATGGAGGCTATTTATAGGCAGAGCACCCTTGTGACCGTTGGGTAAAGATTTGAATCAAATCTGAAGGGTACAGTGCTGTCGAAATCCCTTTGGTTGAGCTGTCATTTTCGTCCTTGGTTTTGTCTTGTAGTCCTAGGTAGTTGTTGCACCACTACCTGACATTTGTCCTTTGTTGCAGAGAGGACTAACGGTAAACAATTCAAACTGATAGACAAACCGACATTCCTTGCAGAAACTCCAAGTTAACTTAGAGTTATTTTGACATGACATAACAACATCCTTTTACGGTCAAAAAGGGAATGTTTGTCTAAGGAATAAATGACATATCTTTATTTCTTCAATAACTGCTCTGTGGTTTCACCAAGCATAGGGGTGGTTTGGAGAATGATCTTGATGGGCGGTTTCATCAAACATGCAAACTGCAGTTTGATGAAAGCTGAAGGGCTCCATGCTGGCTGTCTCAAGATGACGGCTTGAAGCACTAAACCGCTAAAGATACAACCGAACTATACTCAGCCTAGACAATCAAAAATCTAGAAATGGACTTATCTAAAAATTGAAGTAGAACTTCATTACATGCGGTCCTAAAGTCCATAAAAAGACACGTGGCATGGATCAATCAAATCAAGGTGGGTGTACTAACAATGAATCCTAACAATCTCCCCCTATTTGATTGATGCCATTACCACACTATGATAATAGCAAAACATTGTACTTGGTAAGAACATGTCCGAAATAAATTTCATGAAATTGCATGTCCCAAGTCAATGCACACACTATGCTAGATCATAGATTTCTAATCTATCAAAAACAAAGGAAATGAAGAAAAGATAGAAAAGAAATACATTCAGATGCATATAAAATGATATGATTTTGAGGATCAGAAATGCATGTTTAAACTGAATGTTTAAAACATAATGCACTTAAAAGTATTTTCATGATGAATGTAGTGCATGAGGTTTTTAAGAAATACAAGCATTGTTTCACAAACAAGCAGTTTGAATAAACAAAGTTTTGGAAACAGAATGCTATGAAGTCATTCTCATTATAATTCAATCATAAAGGATAGTAACTTACAATGTATGAATTACAAGAGACATCAAAAAGAAAGACTACGAAATGAAATCTAGTCTACTTCATCTGCAACAGAACCCCTTGCAGCAGCAGCATTATCTGCGGTTTGGTTCTGAACGGTTTGGGCGTCTTGAGCAGCTTGTTCTTCTGCAACTTGAGCATCAACAGCAGGGGCGGTTTGATAAACATTTCTAGAACCGGATCCACGGGTGGTTTCAAAAACAAAGTCAGCTACACGAAGCCGAACTTCAGTCGGTTCATCAATCTTTAATTCAATTGCAGCGGTTTGCTTGACAAGTTTCCCGGTTCTATGCAGGATCAGCTCAGAAGAATCAAGCGCATGCTGGGCCAAAATGTCAAGTTTCTCAACAACATATTGAAGTGATGCATCAACGGCTTGAAACTTTAAGCTGCAAAGATCATTGTTGGTTCTGACAAGATCTTGAAGAGCCAGTTGATTTTCCAAAATTAAGTTCAGTCTCTCATCTAGCTGTTGTTGTCTTGACCTATCATCAAATCTCTCATTCACTCTCTCCCCCTTAATGGCATCAAGATCAGATTGTAAAGTGAGGAGATGAGTGTCAAACCGAGAAGTGGCGGTTTGCTGATGAACTTGAATATTCCTAACCGCATCTATCAAATCGGCGGTTGTAGCATGAAGGGGTAGAATTGGATAGGAAGGAATTGAAGAGGGCAGTTCATCAGTAGGAGTGTAGTCAAGAATGTGCTCATCACTAGAAGTATCATCATCAGAAATTTGGATGGCATCATCAGACTGATGGGATGAAGAAGGCATTTTGGCTTTACCTTTCAAGAGAATGTGTGTCTCTTCTAAAGTTTCACCCATAGAAACCCTAATGGCGGTTTCAAGTTCTATGGGATCAAAAGGAAGGAAAAAATAATAAGGAATAATTTCGGTTTGAGGAGTAGAAGGAGGAGGAGGAGGAGGAGAAGGAAGAGCAACATATCTCATATAGTCATCATAGAGAAAAATGGAAGGAGAAGGCATAAGGAATAATCTATAGAGATTGGGAATGCAAAGACAATTAAAGAATAGAAAGAATTGGGAGGCAAGAGTAGGATCCATGAGTACCTGATAGGCAATCTCTCCCATCAACTGTTCAGCAACTGAAAGAATTATCTTCTCAACTGCGGCTTCCATCTCATCCTTGGGAAAAATAGCATAAGGATAAGGGAGGCCAACTTTCAAGAATCTGTCTTCGGCTTTGGCGGCGGCACGAGCATGGGCTCCAGCCCTTCTTTCCCTAGAGGTTTCAGTCTTGAACCGCTTCAAGTAGGAAGCTAGTTCAGCAGCACTTTTCCTTTTCCTAGTCTTCGGTTTAATGAATGAAACCGATGGCGGAGCAGATGGAGAAACTGAAGACAGAGCCATCGGTTGGACCGACGTAGAAACCGAAGGTTGAGCAGATGAAAGAACTGGTGATGGTTGAACCGCTGCAGCATATGGTAAGTCTGGAGATGAAGATGGAGTATGTTCTGGAGAATCAAAGTCCAGCTTTCTTTTAAGTGAAGGAGGGGAGACCTCAACCATCATTGGGTAAATTCCTGCCTTTCTCATCTCAGCTCTTTCTCTTAATTCTTTAGCAAATGGACCTTCAAAAGGTGAATGATCCCTTTTGTAGTCAGCCTCACTGAAGTCTACAGCTCCTGGTGGCCTTGACTGCCAATGTTCCACATAATCACTTTTCTTCACCAACTTTCTCTTCTTCTTTGGCGGTTGAACCTCAAGAACTTCATCATCTTGCTCAGGTTCACTAAGTGCCTCAGACATATCAGTCTGCTCAGGCAATTCTGCAGCCTCAAACTCAATGGTTTGCTCAGGATGAACCGCAATGGTAGATACATCGGTTTGTTTATCAAGAACCGCAGCCTCAGACACTTCGGTCTTCTCAGGCTCGGTTTGAGAGGAGGGTTTGAGGTTTGGGAAGGCTTTGTAAATTTCAGCCAACTGTTCTTCAGAGAATTGAACAGAGGGCGGTTTAGAAGTTGAAGGTTTAGGAGGAGAGGAGATAGGAAGGAAAAGATGAGGTGAAGGGATGAGTTCAGGAATGGATTTAGCTTTGGCAGCTTTGAGAGAACTGGCATCCATGGCAAAGTTGATGGATTTCTCCACATTTTGATGTACTGGGGAGAGAGGTTTAATTTGAGGTTTGGGAATTGAGGGTTTAGAAGTGATAGGTTTGGAAAGGGTTGGAGATAGTCTGATGGGGGGAAAAGAGGTAGAAGAAGATGAAGGTTTTGATGACGGTTTGGATGAGGGTTTAGGAGGCGGTTTGGATAAGTCTGCTTTGGTAATAATTGAAGGGATTTGAGCGGTTCCCTTTCTCTTCCTTGGAGCAGCGGTTTACTTGGGACGAGCCGCATGTATAGACCGAACTGCAGGCTCCCCCTCAACCGCAGACTCCCCCTCAGCCTGTACGGCGGTCTGAGCTAACTGACTTAACCCCAGTCAGTTTAAAGTAGCAGTTTGACCTTCATTCCTTAGCATCGTAGCATGGGCCTGATCAGCAATGGCACCAGCATACGGTTTCCCAGATTTGTTGAGCCGAGCCTTAGGAAATGGTCCACGTTCGGCTTCAGGAAGAGGGTCCTCATTCCAAACTGTTTGAGCATACCGCCATCCAAATGCGGTTCTGAAGGCATCCAGTTTTGATAATCCAAAGATAGATTTCTCAATTGGATCCAACCAATAGTCCTTGTTTTCAGCAGAGAACTTGAAAATGTCAGTATCCTGATGCAGGAACTTAGTCAGCAACCTGCAATGAGTTCTGACCTTGGATTTTCCAGCGGCTTTAGTAGCATGGAGGCGGTTTAGAGCATTGATGATCTCCTTCATCACAACCTTGGGCCAGTGCAGTTTCTTCCCTTTAAGAATGGCCACACAGTAAGCATACTGTTCACTTGTAAAGTTGTTGTGGTTTCCATTCTTGCACATGACTCCAGAATCAACCAATTCACATAGATGAGCCATCACCTCTCCAAAGTCTTTTTTGGAGGAATTCTTGGTGGAGAAAGAATTAACTCCAATCAACTCCATTGTAGTATTGCTCAGAAGTTCCGGTTTTATCCCCATAACTCCAGAGTTCTCAAGATGAGCTAGAACTGCAATCTTGGAAGCGGTTAAGATCACTTCTTTGCCACAGACAGTGGACTTGATAGCATCTTCAAATTTCACTTCTCCGGATTCCAGATCCCTTATCGGTTCTCCTCTTACATCCAGTAAGGCAGCCTTTGTGGAGATCCCATTCTCAAAAAATTCGCCGCAGATAATTGTAACGAACTGCGGTTCATCCATAAGAAACAGAGGGAGCAGCTTTGCATCATTCAGCAGTTTGAGGAGCTTCCTTCCAACTGCATCTTGTTTAATTTCATCCTCTTGTATCCTAGAACCGGGTACAAAGTTTGAAGGATCCTGAAAAATATTCTAAGTTAGAAATAGCTTAAAGAATGATAGTTTGAATCCTTAAGCAAACCGCGGTTTGAGTAAGTCCTACAAACTATAACAAGGAATCCTAACAATGAAAACATGCGGTTCAAGGAGAGTAAGGGTAAAAAAAATAAAAACAAAGAATGAATGAACAGTGAAGACAAAATGAATCAAAGAGGGAAAACTTTGAAAAAGAGTTTGAATGCACGAAGAACACGAATAAAAGAGTATGAATATGCAAAACAAAAACTTAACCAAAATATGAAAAAATTATACCAAAATGATCACAAAGGGCAGATTCTAACAAAGTTCTAAATAAACTAAGACAAATAACAACATATGAACCCAGAATCTGCAAAATTTCGCAAGAACACCAAATAACCCCAAAATCGATTTTGCTCAAAATTGAACACAAATATCAAAACAAAGTAATCAAACAGTATATTTAAGTAAATGCGAGCACAAACCAACTAAGAAATTGAAGAAAAAGCATAAAATGATCAAAGGAAGATGAATAAGCTTTTAAGCTTCAACAATGGCGGATAAATGAAATATACTGAGTTAGGGTTCAGAAATTTATACCATATCAGGCTTCGATGGTTTGGACGATGTAGAAGAAGAAGCAAGATCAATTGATTTCTTTGGTGCCATTTAAAAAAAAATTGTTTAAGTAAGAGAATTTTGAGTGAGAACAGAGAGAGAGAGGAGTGCGTACAGAAGAGAGAGAAAGTGTTTTTGCTAAAAAGAGTAAGAAGGTAAAAAGATAAATTGAAAAATGGTTTGTCTTTTATACTCAATTAACCACCTCGGGTAGTGGAGCGGGCATGACGGATGAAGGAAACTCAACCGTCAGTGTACCTGTCAATTTGCATTAAATGCGGCAGAGATATTTGCAAAAAGGTCCTTAAAGAATGAAGTGACATAAAGTAGGGACTAAGATGCAATTTCATACCTGAGCGGTTTTGCGTAAACCGACTTACCTTTTCCTCATTATCGGTTTTGATAAAACCGATATCTCTCAGATCTGTCATCAGTTTCAGTAGAGAAAACCGAATCCTCGCTTTGATCATTCGGTTTTGATAAAACTGAAGTTGTTCTTCTTGACTCTTCGGTTTGAGTGGAATCTTTAGCCGAACCATTTTGTTGCGGTTTAGTAGATTGAACCGCAGGCTATTTGCATTTTCTTAATAGAGCCAAAATACTTAACCAAAAATTATTAGAACAAAAATAAATAGACATGAATTATATTAAGTAAGTTCCAGCATACCCATTTCTCCTCGTAAATGAAATAACTTAGAATTTTCAAGCGGTTTGGTGAGAATATCTGCAATTTGATCATCGGTTCCCACCTTTGCTAGAAAAATGTTCTTCTTTTCAACATGATCTTTGAGGAAATGATATCTTATGTCAATGTGCTTGGTTTTTGAGTGTTGTACTGGATTGTTGGAGATAGATATTGCTGCAGTGCTATCACAGTAGATAGGGTAGTTCTTCTCAAATACTTCATAGTCTTCCAACTGCTGTTTCATACAGAGAATTTGAGAGCAACAGCTTCCAGCCGCAATATATTCAGCTTCAGCGGTTGAGACTGAAACCGATGCTTGTTTCTTGCTGGACCATGATACAAGCCGCGTTCTAAGGAATTGACAAGTACCACTTGTGCTCTTTCTGCTTATCTTACATGCTGCAAAGTCAGCATCTGAATAACCTAATAGATCAAATGAAGATTCTTTGGAGTACCAAAGTCCAAGGTTAACAGATCCACATAAATATCTAATAATTCTTTTAACAGCAATAAGATAAGATTCTCTAGGGTCAGCTTGAAATCTAGCACAAACACAAACACTGAACATGATATCTGGCCTACTAGCAGTTAAGTAAAGTAGAGAGCCAATCATACCTCGGTAGAGAGTCTGATCAACTTTCTTACCTCGTTCATCTTGATCCAAACTGCAGGCCTTTTGCATTGGGGTATCAACTGGCTTAGCGGTTTCAAGCCCAAATTTCTTGATCAAGTCTTTGGTGTATTTGGCTTGGTTGATAAAGATTCCATCATGACATTACTTGATTTGGAGTCCAAGAAAGAATGTCAACTCTCCCATCATACTCATCTCAAATTTACCTTTCATAAGCTTCTCAAACTTAACACACATAGTCTCATTAGTAGAACCGAAAATAATATCATCTACATATATTTGAACTAATAATGAATGACCTTTGTGTTTAGAAATAAATAGGGTTGTATCAATTTTACCTCTAGAGAAGCCTTGTTCAATAAGAAATTTAGATAGAGTGTCATACCATGCTCTTGGAGTTTGTTTGAGTCCATACAAGTCCTTCTTGAGCTTGAAGACATGATTAGGATATTTGTTGTCTTCAAATCCTGGCGGTTGAGCTACATAAACTTCTTCTTGTAGTTCACCATTTAGAAATGCACTATTCACATCCATTTGATATAACTTGAATTTCTTGAAGGAGGCATAGGCCAGGAACAATCTAATGGCTTCAAGTCTGGCTACAGGGGCAAAGGTTTCATCATAATCAATTCCTTCTTCTTGCCTATAACCTTGAGCAACCAACCTTGCTTTGTTTCTTGTAATAGTACCATTTTCATCCATCTTATTTCTGTATACCCATTTTGTTCCAATTACAGTGTGATCTCTGGGCCTTGGAACTAGAGTCCAAACTCTGCATCTTTCAAACTGATTAAGCTCTTCTTGCATTGCAGCTACCCAACTTGGATCACTTAGAGCTTCATCTACCTTCTTCGGTTCCATCTGAGATAACAGTGCGGTTGAGAAAAAACTGTGGTTAATTCTATGAGTTAAGCTTCCTCTTGTTTGAACACCAGAATTGATAGGACCTATAACATTGGTTGTTGGATGGTCTCTATGCTCATTGATTTCTGGAGGGAGGTCTTCATGAATTACCATTTCTTAAAGATTTTCCAGAGGAGGCTCTTCCTGATATTCATTGAAATCTTCATTGAAGGTGATGTTTGGAACTGGATCAACGGTTTGAATGGGATCAGAAGAGTGCGGTTCTACAGCAACACCTTCGGTTTGATTTGGAGCGGCTGGAGAACCTGATGGAGCGGTTTGAGTAGGTTGGTCATTTGCGGTTGCATGATTAGGGTAAGATGTACCTGTCTCAAAACCACTAAAATCATCAGCAACATTTGGAGCCATATGTGGCTCAAGAAGATCATGTTCATCAAATGTAACATGGACTGACTCTACAATTTTTAAAGATGTCTTATTGAAACAACGAAAAGCTTTGGAGTGTTTGGAATAACCAACAAAAATACCTTCATCGGCCTTAGCATCAAATTTACCTCGATGCTCTTTGCCATTGTACAAGATGTAGCACTTGCATCCAAATATCTTGAAGAAGGCAATGTTGGGTAATCTGCCTCTCCACAATTCATAAGGAGTCTTCTTATGAACTTTGATAATTAGGGAGCGGTTCTGGGTGAAACATGCGGTATTGACAGCTTCGGCCCAGAAGTATTTGGGAAGCTTTGCTTCTGCAATCATGGTCTTCCCGGCTTCAATCAAAGTCCTGTTCTTTCTTTCTACAACTCCATTCTGTTGTGGAACCCCAGCGGCAAAGAAGTTATGATCAATTCCATGATCATCACAATATTGGGCAACACCATTGTTTGTAAATTCGGTTCCATTATCTGAACGCACGGCAACAATGTCATCCAATTTCTGAGTTTGGAGCTGTCTAAAGAGAGCGGTTACGATGCCATAAGTATCATCTTTAGAGGCCATCATTTCCACCCATGTATATCTTGAATAATCATCAACCACCACAAGTTTATAGCGGTTTCCTCCTATACTGGCGGTTGGGACAGGTCCAAATAAATCCATGTGTAGCAGTTGCAAACAGCGGTTCGTTGATGGCGCAGTTTTACTAGGAAATGACTGTTTGGGCTGCTTTCCAAGCTGGCATGCTTTACACTTTTCATCATGATGGTCAGCCACTTTGGGTAGTCCTTTCACTAGACCATCCCTGTGCAGTTTTGCTAGATACTTGAAGTTCAAGTGGCTGAGCCGCTTATGCCATAACCAGCTTCTTTCACTTATATTTTTGGCTACAAAACAGAGGTCAGCAATAGAAACAATATTGCTTAAATCTATCATATAAACATCACCTGTTCTGTTGCCAGTTAGCAGAGTGACTCCAGAGGAAGCATCTTTGATATAACAGCTAGTTGATGTGAAGATGCAGTTCATTCCTTTGTCACAAAACTGAGATATGGAGAGAAGGTTGTGCTTGAGTCCTTCTACTAGTGACACATTTTCAATAGTCACCTTTCCTCACTTGATTGCTCCATATCCTACTGTTTCTCCTTTCTTGTTGTTACCAAACACTACTGGGGGACCTTTCATTTGGATGAAACTGCAGAGTAGTTCGGAATCTCCAGTCATGTGTCGTGAGCAACCACTATCCAAATACCAGAGATCCTTCTTCTTCTTAGCGGTTCCAGCCATAAAACATGAAATCTGAAAAATAAACATGAAAGGTTTTGGTACCCCTTATTCCTTGGGTCCTAGGGTTAGTAGCTTTTTGGGACCCACTGTTTGACCTTAGGATTTTTACGTCCCTTGGCATTGGGTGTGAATCTTAAAAGACAATGACCAGCACTATGACCAAAATCAGCACAAATAGCACAATGAATAAATCCAGGTTTTGGTTGTGGTTTTACAAACCCTTTACTGACCTTCGGTTTCTCATGTTTTACTGGGTCAGCGGTTTTGGCTTTAACAAAGATTACCTTCTTGAGCTCAACCTTCCTCTTAGGTGCGGCTTTAGGGAAAATGATAGGAATTTCCTTAAACCGACTAGGAGCGGTTTCATCACTCAATACTTCCTTGGTTGCCTCAGCCGCTATAGATTTCTCTTTCCACTTTGAATCTCTCCCAGTCTGGTTTTTAGGGTACTCAAAGAAATAATTTTGCCTTTTAATTTTTTTTTGAGCCCTTTTTACCTGCATGATTAACCTTAGGAATTTCTTTGGTTTGTTCAGTAGGTTTCACACCACCTTCGGCACAGAGACAAGGACACTTACACCCATCATCGGTTTTAAACCCCAATCCACTTTTATCCGAAGTAGGAATTTGTGAATTTAGGATTTGTTCCACGGTGACACCAGACTTAGTCCATACATCGGTCACTTTTTGAAGGTCATCCCTTTGTACGGTAAGCTCATGGATTTGGGTGAGAAGTACCTCGGTTCTGTCTTTCAGATAGCAGTTTTCATCCACAATAGTAGATATCCCAGTAATTTGGAGCTTGAGGTTTTCAATTTCCTCCTTGTGGGATTTACATACATGTTAGGATTCTTCAAGTTCCGCAGCCATTAGTTTATATGCCTTTTTAAGCACAATGTGTTGTTGGCATATAATATTAGCACGTTCTAGCACCTGGTCATCATGACTTTGGTCTGCTTGAACCTCGGGAGTGTAGTTTGGTGTTGTAGGAGCTTTGCTTGATCTAGCCTCAGGAGTCTTAGGTGAAACTGACTTCATTTGTTGATTTGGCAGTGGAAGGCTTTCGTCAATTTCAATTCTTTCTTCAAATCCCATGAGACAGAGATTAGCAGTTTCTTCATCATCACTTTCATCTGAGTCTGAACCCATCCATGTCAGCGGTTGATCTCCTTGGTCAGCTACCATTCCTCTTCTTTTCACGAACTTCTTGTTGAATGGTTTTTTTGCTGGCGCGGCTTCATAGCGCCGTTTGGGATAACTTGAAGCAAAGTGACCTGGCTGTCTGCAGTTATAACACACCAAGTCATCCCTTGTCTTGGGATCTGCAGTTTTGTTGAATCTGGTTGGAGAGACAAACTTTGCTGGGCCTTTGGATGGAAATTGAGATCTATTATTTTTCCTGAACTTGGTGTATTTCTTCACATACAAAGCAAATTCTTCATCATCCATTTCATCAAAATCAACTTGAGTAGAACTTGAGGATTGTGATCCTACACTCTGAGCATATGAACTTTGAGGAGGAGTCTAGGATTGATGAGACTGCTGATAAGATTGATAAGATTGAGGATATGATTGCTGTGATTGAGGATAGGATTGGTGAGACTGTTGGTAATACTCAGAAGGTGCGGTTTGAGGATTGTATCTAGGAACATTTTGGTCAGGAGGAGAGGTTTGCAAGTGAAGGTGAGGAGCGGTTTGATGATGGTCTGGATTGTAGACAGGAGATGAGGTATTGTTGAATGCAGCTAGAGAGAGTGTCTTAAATCTGCTTTCGGTTTCATGGACCTCTTCAAGCTTAAATTCAAAAACCTTCAGCATGGCATACAAGTGTCGAAGATCAAGAGCTTCCAAGTCCTTGTTGTCTTCAATGTTAGTAGTTTTGATCAGCCATTTGCTACCAAGTGCTTGCATGAATCTCATGTTCAAATCTGTATTAGAATATACATGACCAAGAGAAAAGCAAACATTAACAATATCAATAAACCTCTCATAGCATTGTCTAAGAGATTCCTTAGGATCTTTAACAAAATAGTCAAAGAGTCTTCTCTGTTGATAGAGGCGGTTCTTTTTGGTATCTGAATCTCCTTCCAGAAAGTCAACTATAGCATCCCAGGTAGCCTTTGCGGTTTTGCAGTGAAGCACCTTAGAATGAGTCCTCAAGTCAATAGCTGACACTAGCATGGACATAGCTCTTCCATCAAAATCCACATTGATGCGGTCTGCATCAGTCCATTCACTTTCTAATTTCTTAACTTCAGCTTCTTCTCCTGCGGTTCCTGCACGTGGATTAGCTTTCATAGGAACATATGGTCCATCAGTAACCGCGGTCCACAGTCTACGATCACATGAAATCATGTGTTTCATCATCCTATATTTCCAAAAGATAAAACTATCTTCATCCAGAATCGGTAAGTGATTCGAATTGGATGTTTGCATCATATGGGTGTTTATGTTTGCCATTGGATCAGCACCCAAGCGGTTAAGCTTGTAAAAACAAGTTTGGTGGATATGCTCTGATACCACTTGTTGGTCCCAGAGGGCAACAAGGGTATAGAACCGCTAGAGGGGGGGTGAATAGCGGTTCGAAACTTTTTCGAAAATACCCTTAAAATCAACCGAGTACTTATCAGTTTGGCCAACTGCGGTTCAAAGCACAAGAACCGAACTGATAAAATGCACAGCGGAGTTTGCGGTTTGGCCAAATAGGTTAGTTAAAGAGTTGGGAGGTTTGACTCGGGTTGAGAAAACACTATGATGCAACAGAATAGTTAAACTTAAAGTTTAAAGGAAAACACAATTCATCTTTCAAGTCATTTCGTATATGGAAACAAGTTCAAGACCACAAACAAGAAAGATAAATATCAAGACAGAAAATAAAGATCAAACACACAAATTGAAGAGGTTCGTTCTTAAATGAACTACGTCCTCTACCTAGATTGTTAGTCTAGGATATTCTAATAGCTATGAGACTTTTATTAATTTAGAGGAGGTTTTACAAGATGAATCTAAACTCTAAACAATAAGTCTAACCTAAGCTATAATAACAACCGGTGTTTTCGAAGTATATAATCTATGTGATCATATAAATCGGGTGTGTGTGTCAAAAGAAATCAAATGCTCTAAGTAACTAAATGATGGTTGAGCAAATGGAATTCTTTAGGTGTAAAGGCTAAGTATGAACGGTTGTTAGGCTTGAAGCTTTGATGAAGAACTGGGTTTGCAATGGAGATGGTTTGAAGATATGAATATCTGGGTTTAAATCTTCAAAGCAAACTTGAATACTTGGGAATGAATCTCTTGAAGCTCAGCAACCTTCACTGTTGAATAATGGAGGCTATTTATAGGCAGAGCACCCTTGTGACCGTTGGGTAAAGATTTGAATCAAATCTGAAGGGTACAGTGCTGTCGAAATCCCATTGGTTGAGCTGTCATTTTCGTCCTTGGTTTTGTCTTGTAGTCCTAGGTAGTTGTTGCACCACTACCTGACATTTGTCCTTTGTTGCAGAGAGGACTAACGGTAAACAATTCAAACTGATAGACAAACCGACATTCCTTGCAGAAACTCCAAGTTAACTTAGAGTTATTTTGACATGACATAACAACATCCTTTTACGGTCAAAAAGGGAATGTTTGTCTAAGGATTAAATGACATATCTTTATTTCTTCAATAACTGCTCTGCGGTTTCACCAAGCATAGGGGCGGTTTGGAGAATGATCTTGATGGGCGGTTTCATCAAACATGCAAACTGCAGTTTGATGAAAGCTGAAGGGCTCCATGCTGGCGGTCTCAAGATGACGGCTTGAAGCACTAAACCGCTAAAGATACAACCGAACTATACTCAGCCTAGACAATCAAAAATCTAGAAATGGACTTATCTAAAAATTGAAGTAGAACTTCATTACATGCGGTCCTAAAGTCCATAAAAAGACACGTGGCATGGATCAATGAAATCAAGGTGGGTGTACTAACAATGAATCCTAACACTCTCCTTTTTGAAATGGATGAGAGTGGTGTATATAGGAGGAGGGAGGTGGAAGGTGGTAAATTGGTTGTAACTTGGAGGGGGAGGTTGTAAATTGGTGGATTCATCATCTATCCTTCTTGACTAAGGCTTAAAGTCATCTTCCTTATCTCTGTTCCGGCTTTCCGCTCCGCAACTGCTCCGTTGTGCGCGCCTCCGGTGTCCCGGTTGTCCGCGAGTCCAACATGAAAGTTGCTCGGAATATTTTTCTGGTCATGCCGGTATATCTGAAATATTTTTTTGAGCAAGGAACGACAATAATATATTTTTTCCTCTTCTTGACCAATTGATAAGATATTTTGAGATATTTTCCAATTTGGATAACCATCTTTCCGGCTCCGGCTTTTCGCTCCGTAACTGCTCCGTTGTGCGCGCCTCCGGTGTCCCGGTTGTCCGCGAGTCCAACATGAAAGTTGCTCGGAATATTTTTCTGGTCAGGCCAGTATATCTGAAATATTTTTATGAGCAAGGAACGACAATAATATATTTTTTGCTCTTCTTGACCAGTTGATAAGATATTTTGAGATATTTTCTGTTGGTAGTGGTGCCCTAGGCACGTTTAATAAAGGTTGTAATTGTTATCATATCAATAAAGAGATGTTTTGATTATTATTGTTGTTCATGTTTACTTATAATAATCCCCGTCCCTAGTACTTGTTAAGCACTAGTATAAAGGCTAAATGATCATGGGATGATCATGTTAGATTTATGGGTAGTTGTTTGGAACAAGGTACTGGACATGACCCGCTGTATGAGATTTATGTCATGGTCTATGTCGTACATATATCTCATATTAGTTATGTCATTTGAATCCTTAGACATGAAGTTATTATAGTCTTCCACTTGATGAACATTGTGTTTGACATATTCAAACGCTACCTTAACACGGTAGTTATAAAGGGTATGATTGGCATAATCGGATTCCCGTTGGGAAGAATAATAAGCTAAATGGATTTGTCCCTCCACGGAGAGATGTCAAGCTTGGGCCCCTTGAAGGAATGATGTTGATGAAATGTTCGTCCGGACTCAAATGGATTGATTGGATCAACAGCATTTGAATTATCAACATATTCGGAATCGAGAAAGTATTGAACAAGACAAGTTGACTGTTTGACCATGACTTGTGTTCAATGACATCGTGGACAAAGGGATTATGACATATTCTAAAGGAATGCGAACTTGTATCTAGTTATACTATTTGGGTAGGTATGACAGTTTGCTAGAACCTAATCATATCTTATGGGATCATGTTTGAGCCCATTCCCAACTTAGTATAATCCTAGAGGGTCACACACAATAGAACGAATCTTAAATAAGAGGACTATATTGGAATTTAGGGTCGAAGGACCTCAAGGGAATTTCTGGAAATATCCTGGGCCTCCTGGTTAACCAAGTGGGCGCTTGGGTTGAACCAGGCGGGCGCCTGAATAAGCCGAAAAGGCCTTGACCTTCTGCCCAAATGAGCGGGCGCCTGGGTGGTACCAGGCGGGCGCCCGGTATGCCGATTGGAAATTTCCTAATTTGATTAGGAATGGTTTTTGGCACAAGATTCCTATTTGGAATAGATCTTAATTGTGTATAAAAGCACCAATTCGGCCAGACCATATTGACTAGTGCTTTTGTGAGTCTCAAAGAGTTTGAGAGATATTTTATTTTGTTCTAAGATATCATTGATTGAGGAACAAAAATAATTCACAAATAAATTCCATATAGTTCTTTATTATATTGTGAAAGTGTGTTTCATAATATTGGTCTAGCAACCAAGATCAAAGAAGCTCCTTTGATATTCGTTCGAAGTGTGGATACCGCTAGAGGGTGAAAATCATCATCTTCAAAGTTCGTGTTCAAACTTTGTGATCGTGATCAAGTCTTCAAATCTCCACCAAAGACAAAGAGAAAAATTCATAGCCATCAAGGGTTAGTTATTCCTCTATTCATCTTGTTGTATTTGATTTAATCATATGAACGGATCTATGGCTTTGGGTTTCTTAAAAATTTAATTGCTATATTCCGCTACGCATGTTACTTGGAAACCCAACAGTGGTATCAGAGCCCCGTTCATGTTGATTAATTCAATACTTGGATCATGTTATGTGTATATAAATTGTTTATGTGCCAAGCATGATATGAATATTGGATTATATGATGTTTATGTGTTTTGTGATTTTATGTGGTTTATTATTTTGCAACTTTAATCGCACGATTCAATCGCAATAAAAATTATGGTGGATTATGAATTATATCGATTATTAATTATTGATTAGATCAAAGTTTTAATAATCGGGGGAAAAATAATTTTGAGACAAAATTTTCGAACTTTAAAATTCTACACCATTCTGACCATTCAGGCGGGCGCTTGGTCATAACCAGGTGGGCGCTCGCTCGGCAGAATATGTTCTGATTTTGGATAAAATCTGAATATAGAATTTTCGATAAATTCAACAAAACCAGTAACAGAACCAATCCAGACTTGCTGATCTGGAATGGGTTTTGGGTAGTTGGTTTGTGTGTGGATTTTGGGGTTTGAATTTCCTATTTGTTTTAGTCTTGTGATTCCTAGATTGGTTCAAGTTTTGGATGGCTAATCTGCGTTCATCGAGATTGTGTTTCCCAAAATTGATCGCAATCAAAGTTTCAAAGATAAAACGAAGTTAGAATTATGAAGAGTTCATAATTGCTAAAATTGAGAAACAAAGTTCTTGATTCAATGATTGGAGATCCATGTGGAATTGTGAATGCAATTGGCCTACGTTCATCGAGACCATCTATTGCTTAGTTTCGGCCACATGGACTACTTTCTTGGTTTCTTGAATTAGTGCGGGATTGTGGTTGCCTAATGGCTTAGTTCGACCGCACTTCTTGTTGTCTTGATTTGGAGATAATAACCAAAGTTGAAATAGTCTCATCCTCATAATTATAGAGAAACTAATGACACATAAATATCATGCTTAAATTAATAGATATTAATTTAGTGGCTAAACTTGATGTGTAACATGTTTATATTATGTGCTCATAAATGTGTTATATGCTATATGTGATGAACCTTCAAAGAAAGTTTTAAGTCCTTCTTTGCCATGCCATGATTAAAACACTTGTTTATATATGGGTGATTTTGATGTGGGTTCCCCTCCGCGAAGTGCATTGATTTTATTCATATATGAGCAAGATGAGGTTCATTAATTTAATGTGGGCTTGCCTCCGCAAGGTGCGTTAAATTGAATGGTTCCTATGCGTTTAAAATGGTCGGACTTAATTAGGCGTCAAAACAGTTTTGGGCCTAGGCAAAAGATGAGATTAAACATGCTTTTTGAAATCGGATTTCTCAAATAATCTCATAAAAAGGATCTAAGAATCATATGGGATATGATTGACATGATTGTCTACCTAATTAATTTAGTTTTTGAATGGTCGGCCTCCGTGGACTCAAAAGTTAAATTAAAGTTGGATCTTAGCCCAATTAAATTATATTATACATTGGATGTATAAGAAGGTTATATAATTTAGTGGGAGTATTTGTTTGGAAAAATACATTGTTTATCTCTTTAATGAAAATCGGTACTTATTAAATTTTGGAAATTTTGCATATTTGTAGATAATGACTAATAACACTCAATCAATGTCGTTGCGATCGATCCTTGAGAAGGATAAGCTCGAAGAGAATGGTACAAACTTTATGGATTGGATCCGTAGCATAAGAATCGTTCTTAGGCAAGAAGATAAGTTGTACATTCTCGATGGGCCTCTCCCTGCTGAACCACCGCCTACTGCCCCTAGGGTAGAAAGGGACAATTACAAGAAACATCGTAATGATTCTAGAGATGTAAGTTGTCTCATGCTTGCTGCTATGTGTTCAAAACTCCAACAATGTTTGGAACATTTGGAAGCCTATGAGATAGGCGTGGAGTTGAGAACCATGTTCCAAGAGCAAGCTAGGCAAGAGAGGTACAAGATCATTGTTGCATTCACTACTAGTAAAATGAATGAAGGGCAACAAGTGAGTCCTCACTTTCTTAAAATGAAAGGTTATGTAGAGCACCTTGAGAAACTTGGCTATCCAATCCCATTGGAGCTAGCCACGGATCTCATTCTTAATTCATTGCCTAAAAGTTATAATCAGTTTGTGATGAATTATAACATGCATGGAATGGATAAGAATCTCTCTGAGTTGCATGGGATGCTCAAAACTGCAGAGATGAAAATTGTGGAGAAAGGTTCTCCCGTGCTCTTGGTTCATGATGGGAAGAAGGCTAGTGCCAAAGGAAAGGGTAAGAAAGCTGTCAAACCCAAAATAAGCAAGGCAAAGGTTGCCAAGACTTCTGAGGCAAAACCCGATTCACAAAAGGATGCAATCTGTTTCCATTGTCAAGAAATTGGTCATTGGAAACGTAATTGCAAGGCTTTCTTGGAAGAGCAAAAGAAGAAGAAGAGCAGCAAGACTGCGTCAACTTCAGGTATCTATATGATAGATATTCTCCTTTCTAGCACTGATTCTTGGGTATTGGATACCGGATGTGGTTCTCACATTTGTCTAAATGTGCAGGGACTAAAGAATAGGAGACTTCTTAAAGAAGGTGAAGTAGATCTACGCGTGGGAAATGGAGCAAGAGTTGCTGCATTAGCCGTAGGGACTTATGAAGTCACTTTACCTTCCGGATTAATTCTTGTTTTGAACAATTGTTATTATGTTCCGGATTTAAGCAGAAATATTATTTCAATTTGTTGTTTGGATAATGAAGGTTTTAAGTTTCTTATTGAGAATAAGAAATTTTCTATTTATTTAAATGATGTGCTTTATGGTATTGCTAATTCATTTAATGGCCTTTATATCTTGGATGTCAAGAATGAAAATAATGACAATGTCTATCATGTAAATAAGAAATCTAAACCTAATGATGTAAATCACATTTATCTGTGGCATTGCCGTCTCGGTCATATTAATGAGAAGCGTATCTCAAAACTCCATGGGGACGGACTTTTAGGTTCATGTGACCTCGAGTCATATGATACTTGCGAGTCGTGTCTTCTTGGAAAAATGACTAAGACACCTTTTACCAAGTTGGGTGAAAGGGCAAGCGACTTATTGGGGTTGATACATTCCGATGTATGCGGACCATTAAGTAGCAATGCTAGGGGAGGATTTCAATACTTCATAACCTTCACTGATGATTATAGTAGATTTGGGTATGTTTACCTAATGAAACATAAAAGTGAAGCATTTGAGATATTTAGAATATTTCAAAATGAAGTAGAAAAACAACTTGGCAAAAGTATAAAGGCACTTCGATCAGATCGAGGTGGTGAATACTTAAGTCAAGAATTTGATGATCATCTAAAGAATTGTGGAATAGTTTCACAATTGACTCCACCCGGAACACCACAATGGAATGGTGTGTCCGAGAGGAGGAATCGGACTTTGTTAGACATGGTTCGATCAATGATGAGTCAAGTTGATCTTCCAATAGCCTTTTGGGGATACGCCCTAGAAACCGCTGCTTTCACACTAAATCGTGTTCCAACTAAATCGGTTCAAAAGACTCCATATGAGATGTGGAGCGGAAAGAAGCCTTGTCTGTCTTTCATGAAGATTTGGGGTTGCGAAGCTTTTGTCAAAAGACTTGTCTCAGACAAACTTGCACACAAATCTGATAAATGTATTTTCGTGGGATATCGTAAGGAAACTAGAGGATATTACTTTTACAACCGTGAGGACAACAAAGTGTTTGTTGCCCGAACTGGTGTCTTTCTAGAGAAAGAGTTTCTCTCCAAAGAAATCAGTGGGAGTAAAATAAATCTTGAAGAAATTCGAGACCCAGAAAATAACATTGAACCAATAGTGGAACAAGAACAAGAACCACAAGGAGTTGTGGAACCTGTTCAAAATACACAAGCAACTCGCAGATCTAGTAGGTTACGATCCGAGCCCGAGAGATATGGATTTCTCGTAACGGATAGTAATGAGGTAGAAATCATTGAGAATGATGAACCGTCAACCTACCAAGAGGCGATGTCTTCTCCTGATTCGGACAAGTGGCTTGGAGCCATGGAATCCGAATTGCAATCCATGCAAGACAATCAAGTTTGGAATTTGATTGATGCGCCCGAAGGTGTAAAAACCATAGGATGCAAATGGGTCTTCAAGAAGAAGACTGACATGGATGGGAAGGTGCATACTTACAAAGCTAGGCTTGTAGCGAAGGGTTATATGCAAGTTCATGGTATTGACTATGATGAGACCTTTTCACCCGTAGCAATGATCAAGTCTATAAGATTTTTGCTTGCCATTGCCGCATATCATGACTATGAAATATGGCAGATGGACGTCAAAACCGCTTTCCTGAATGGAAAACTTCAAGAGGATGTGTATATGACACAACCAGAAGGTTTTGAACAAGATTCTAAGGTATGCAAATTGCAGAGATCCATCTATGGATTGAAGAAAACTTCTAGGAGTTGGAATCTCCGTTTTGATGAATCGGTCAAAGAGTTTGGTTTCATCAAGAACGAAGATGAGCCTTGTGTATACAAGAAGATTAGTGGGAGCATAGTGCTATTCCTTATTTTATATGTGGATGACATATTGCTCATTGGAAACGACATTCCTACACTTCAGTCTGTGAAGACTTGGTTAGGAAAGTGCTTCGCAATGAAAGATATGGGTGAAGCCGCATATATTCTTGGCATTAAGATCTATAGAGATAGATCAAGGAGGCTACTTGGTTTAAGTCAAAGTACATACATTGACAAGGTCGTTAGAAGATTCCGTATGGAAAATTCCAAGAGAGGCACCTTGCCCGTGTTACATGGAGTTTCTCTAAGCAAGACTCAATTTCCTAAGACAAACGATGAGCGTGAGAAAATGAATGATGTTCCATATGCTTCGGCAATTGGGTCCATCATGTATGCCATGATTTGTACTAGGCCGGATGTATCTTATGCTTTGAGCATGACAAGTAGATACCAATCCGACCCTGGCGAAAATCACTGGATAGCTGTAAAAGCGATTCTTAGGTACTTGAGAAGAACTAAAGACTCGTTTTTGGTCTATGGAGGAATGGAAGATGATCTCGTTGTAAATGCTTACACGGATGCAAGCTTCCAAACCGACAGAGATGATAGCCGATCGCAATCGGGTTTTGTGTTTATGTTAAATGGTGGAGCTGTAAGCTGGAAGAGTTCCAAGCAAAGTACAACCGCTGATTCTACAACAGAAGCTGAGTATATTGCTGCATCGGATGCTGCAAAGGAAGTTGTTTGGATTAAGAAGTTCATAACTGAACTTGAAGTGGTTCCTAGTATTGCTAATCCAATAGACCTTTATTGCGATAATAATGGTGCTATTGCTCAAGCAAAGGAACCAAGAGCACATCAAAAATCCAAACACATACTTAGGCGTTTTCATATCATTCGAGAGATCGTTGATAGGGGAGACGTAAATATATGCAGAGTACCTACTGATGACAATGTTGCGGACCCGCTAACAAAGGGACTTCCACAAGCTAAACATGATGGTCATGTTAGGTCCATGGGTATTAGATACATGGGAGATTGGGCCTAGGGCAAGTGGGAGATTGTTGGTAGTGGTGCCCTAGGCACGTTTAATAAACGTTGTAATTGTTATCATATCAATAAAGATATGTTTTGATTATTATTGTTGTTCATGTTTACTTATAATAATCCCCATCCCTAGTACTTGTTAAGCACTAGTATAAAGGCTAAATGATCATGGGATGATCATGTTAGATTTATGGGTACTTGTTTGGAACAAGGTACTGGACATGACCCGCTGTATGAGATTTATGTCATGGTCTATGTCGTACATATATCTCATATTAGTTATGTCATTTGAATCCTTAGACATGAAGTTATTATAGTCCTCCACTTGATGAACATTGTGTTTGACATATTCAAACGCTACCTTAACACGGTAGTTATAAAGGGTATGATTGGCATAATCGGATTCCCGTTGGGAAGAATAATAAGCTAAATGGATTTGTCCCTCCACGGAGAGATGTCAAGCTTGGGCCCCTCGAAGGAATGATGTTGATGAAATGTTCGGCCGGACTCAAATGGATTGATTGGATCAACAGCATTTGAATTATCAACATATTCGGAATCGAGAAAGTATTGAACAAGACAAGTTGACTGTTTGACCATGACTTGTGTTCAATGACATCGTGGACAAAGGGATTATGACATATTCTAAAGCAATGCGAACTTGTATCTAGTTATACTATTTGGGTAGGTATGACGGTTTGCTAGAACCTAATCATATCTTATGGGATCATGTTTGAGCCCATTCCCAACTTAGTATAATCCTAGAGGGTCACACACAATAGAACGAATCTTAAATAAGAGGACTATATTGGAATTTAGGGTCGAAGGACCTCAAGGGAATTTCTGGAAATATCCTGGGCCTCCTGGTCAACCAAGCGGGCGCTTGGGTTGAACCAGGCGGGCGCCTAAATAAGCCGAAAAGGCCTTGACCTTCTGCCCAAATGAGCGGGCACCTGGGTGGTACCAGGCGGGCGCCCGGTATGCCGATTGGAAATTTCCTAATTTGATTAGGAATGGTTTTTGGCACAAGATTCCTATTTGGAATAGGTCTTAATTGTGTATAAAAGCACCAATTCGGCCAGACCATATTGACTAGTGCTTTTGTGAGTCTCAAAGAGTTTGAGAGAGATTTTATTTTGTTCTAAGATATCATTGATTGAGGAACAAAAATAATTCACAAATAAATTCCATATAGTTCTTTATTATATTGTGAAAGTGTGTTTCATAATATTGGTCTAGCAACCAAGATCAAAGAAGCTCCTTTGATATTCGTTCGAAGTGTGGATACCGCTAGAGGGTGAAAATCATCATCTTCAAAGTTCGTGTTCAAACTTTGTGATCGTGATCAAGTCTTCAAATCTCCACCAAAGACAAAGAGAAAAATTCATAGCCATCAAGGGTTAGTTATTCCTCTATTCATCTTGTTGTATTTGATTTAATCATATGAACGGATCTATGGCTTTTGGTTTCTTAAAAATTTAATTGCTATATTCCGCTGCGCATGTTACTTGGAAACCCAACATTTTCCAATTTGGATAACCATCTTTCCGGCTCCGGCTTTCCGCTCCGTCGTGCGCGCTCCGGTGTCCCGGTTGTCCGCGTGCCCAACATGAAAGTTGCTTAGAATAATTTTGTGGTCACGCCGGTATATCTGAAATATGTCAATTAGCAAGGAATGGTACTAATATATTTTTAATGCACAGAATGGATAACAGCGAGCAGTTCGGGGGGTTGCGGTCCCCGTTTCCGGTCCCGCACCTCGAAAAACGAAATTTTTGCCTGTTTGCTCGTTTTTTCGCTCTGATCATGAATTTGAAGTCCGTTTATCTATTCGATGCACCAATAAGGCTCACGGCAATCCCGCACAGCCAAATCGAGGGTTTTAGGTCAATTTTCGGGTTTAGACCGATTCAAGGTGGGTTTTTAGGGGTGCGAGATCAGGGTATCTACAGAGCCCCTCGTCGAATCTCCTGGTCAAAGGGGATTCTACGATTCACTAAGAGACACTCGATCTCGTCTAGGGTGTAACGGCTGGGTCCAAGGTAAGACTTCCTACGCATCTCTTTCGAGAATCAAGCCTCCATAGTTCTAACTCAAACTATCAATCAAACACAGACAATGGTCGGTTCCGGTTTCCCGGTTTACCTACGTATCTCTCTCGAGAATCAGACCAAACGTAGTTTAGGTTTATTAAAATTTAAAGCAGGGGGTAGCATTGAGATGCGATATCTCTTTGCTGGGGATGGGGGTTGGCATTGAGACATGGTTATGAGAATGGGCGACTGAGATCACCAAGGTAAGCTGCCTACGTATCCCTTGCGGGAATCAAATCGCGGCGTAGTTCTGGGGAGGTACAACTCGGGTCCCCGAGATGACCAAGGTGGAATAACATAACTTCAACTGGGGAACGTACGACGTTGCGCAGTTCGGGGGAGGTAATCTCGGGCGCCCGAGAAGACCAGGGTGGAACAACATAGCATTACTGGGGAGTTGCATTGAGAAGCGAAGTCTCTTTGCTGGGGGGTTGGTATTTGACCAACAAATTGCGAGAATTGGCGACTGAGTCCAACGTTGTGAACTGCCTACGTATCCCGCCATGGGAATCAAGTCGAGTCGTAGTTCTGATTAGAACTGACTCGAACAATTAAGAGAAGGTTTAAGACCAACATGACTCAAGGGTTGACGCAAGGTACAATCCGAGTAAAGGGTGCATTGAGATTTGATCTCTCTTTGCAAAGGGATGGAAATCATGAAGGGAGAACGTACGACGTTGCGCAGTTCGGGGAGGTAATCTCGGGCGCCGGAGAAGACCAAGCTGGAACAACATATCTTTTCAAAAGGGGGACCTACGATGTTGCGCAGCTCGGGGGAAGTAATCCCGATCTTTCGAGAAAACTGAGGGCAATAAACAACTGAAGCGATTTATGTACTGTAGACACCCCGCCTTGGACCGCTCACCCCGATTGCACATTTTATTTTGTGTTTCTCCCCATTTTAAGTGTTTCTCGTTAGTTTCTGTCACTTCCGTTAAGTTCCTGACTGACTTCGTTAAGTCCAGGGACTAAACTGAATGACAGGGCTGACTTTCTAGTCCATTCTGTCAAAATTGCCTTCTCTGAGTCGCGCGCCTCCTACAGGAGGAGCCAGACGCGCGCGCCTCCCGCCCCCAAAGCAGGAAGCGCGCGCCTCTGGGCGTCAGTTACAGATTTCTGGCCAGGATTCCCTCCCTTGCTCAATTTACAAGATTTTGCCCGGGAAGGATTTCTTGGTGACTGAGTTTTGGCACCAAAAACACCCCTCTTTCACCTATAAAAACCTCCCTTTACCTCCATTTTCAAGGATCGGAAAATCATCGGAAAAACCCAATCGAAAACTTAGACCGAAGATTGAACTTACAAAAACTATACCAAAATCACTTTCTAAAGGTTCTCCAAGGATCTCTTCAAGCAATATTTGAAGTTCTTCAAATTGTAGGTAAAAGTCCATCTTTTCCTTTCTTTTCTACTTCATCTCCTCTCTCTCTTTTTACTTTAATCAAATGTGCAATCACCCAAATCATTTTGGGACATGACTCTAATGATCACCTCATCTCATTGAGGTTGGTTAAGGAGTTATCTCCTACATTCCAAATCCTATTTTAAATCCCCCCTTTTCATGACTTAAAGAAGAAGAAGAAGAACATTTTCATTCATGTAGATTTTGATTAAGCAAGACCAACTTTAGTTGGGCGAGATGGGTGTTTCGGTACTTCCTATCTCGTAATCTAACCCCCGAACCTCAAAACAAAGAATCTCTATTTTCGTAATCAAACTTAGGCTACAATCAATAGGTTTTTCTTATGTTCCTCAAAACATAGGTGGCGACTCTAAAAACAAGTTAGACATCCTAGGATAATTCACCGCTCTAGCCAAGCCGTGGTTCCCCGGGGTATCTACATGTACACAAACTAAAATCAAGGATACGCTGCATTCTGCGCCGTCAAGATTCTTCTACCTTTGTTTTTGCTGTGTGATGAGATTTTTGTACTTTTTTAAGCGAGAGACCACCGCTTTGTGTGATCCACTGGTGCTGTTTTAACCCCGACTGATTCTTTTTTGCTATTGGGAGGGATAACAGGATCGGCTTCGTCCGTTGATCTGCAAGTTAGCTTTGCATGCAGTGGCAGATGTGATTCACACAGATAAAAATTGGATTATTCTGACCGAACACAATCTTTCTTTTATTCTGAAATTCCGGATACTTTTTTATTTTTATTTTTTTTTAAAAAAAAAACACCGACTCGCGATTAATGACCAACACTGAATCAAGCCCGGATTTCAGAGGGCGGCTGCGGTTATATTCATGATAAAGGGGACAAGGTTCAATGCCTAGGGATGAGGACAAGGAAAATGTCAGCTTTTCTAAGAGCCGCCGTACGGACGACTGACACCTTCTACTGGGTTTTTGACTTTTTGAACCTTGCTTTTGGCTAGGGGGGACGGGGAGACAACCCCTTTTGGAATACTGATGATTTAGGCCGAGTTTTTAGGAGGTTATAAAAGGGGAGGGGGAGCTCTTCTTATTTCTCACACCAACCAACTTCTCCTTCTTTCCTGCTTTGTATCCTTTAGCTCATTTCCCTTCTAAAATGGCTAATCTTGGCCAAACCCTGGTTAACATCGAAGAATACCGGGTAGGACTCGACTGCTGGGTGAATTCATACCCAAATAATGTACGAGCGGTGCTAGAAGAAAACTATCATTTCAAGTTGCTCTTTACTCTGAGGAAGCTTCCCATTCAGTGGGAGATGATCCGCGGTGCTTCTGTTTTCTGGTCAACCCAGACCCACTTGTTCAATTTCAATCAAGACGAACTGTGTCCCACCTTTGAGAAATTTTGCGCCATTACAGGCAATACCATTTTCGGCGAGGCCATGGTGCCCACTTCCCGCAGGACACCTGCTCGGTGGCTCATTGAAACCTTCGGCTTTGATATTGACTTCTCAAGGGTTCTCCTTCATGGGACCCACCTTGACATTACTTGCTTCCCCAAACTCTTTGGCGAGGCTGACCCTCATAACCCGGTGTACTCCGACTGTAGGGACTTTGCCTTGGTTATGTGCCTATTTGCAGAGATGTTTTTCGTTTCTTACGATGGCTTCATCGACTCAAGGATGGTGGACATCGTTGATTCTTGCAAGCGTGGTGCCGGCAACGTGATGACTGTCCTCTTGGCTGAGACTTTGCATGGGCTGGACGGCTACTATCCCAGAGGTGATGCTTTTACGTCGGGCAGCCCCATTCTATTGCAGATCTGGCTTCAGGAGCATCTCAAGATCATTCGGCCGGTGTCGAATCCAGACTATACCCCTTCTATGCTTCCAAGGCGAGGTTTATACAGGCAAAACTGCACTACCATCAAGGAGTAGGTTGGACACTTTTGGCGGATCACATCGGCAGACATCACGTGGGTGCCTCCGCATTGGGGTTTGAGCAGGTATCTCATTACGAGTGCGGGTCATTCCTTCATCTGGCTGGCTGGGCTTCGCTCCACCACTTTCTACTTGGGCCAACGGGTGGCTCGCCAGTTCGGACAAGTCCAAGGGATCCCCTTTTCTGACCTTCCCATCACAGATAATTTGCCGGTGAGTACCAACATATGCAACTTGATCAAAGAGGTTTGGTATCAGAATGGTGCACACATCGGTCGAGGCAGGCGCCGGGGTGAAGGGGACACATTTTATGAACCCACTTTGGAATATCTTGAGTGGTTGGGCCCTCAAATTGTTGAAGAAACCGCTACCATTGCAGCTTTGGTACTGGAGCTCGTAGGTCCAGAAATTCTATCTGGGGATTACTATTCTCAGATAACAGGGCCGACAGTTTTCCAGAATCAGATTGGCGGGAGTCAACCACGCAGCGGTCATCGATCCGGACGCCGCAGAAATGATCGGGGCTCAACTTCAAGGAACACCCAGCCTGATGCAACGAACTCTGAGAATCAAAGGGGAGAAATCTCGACGGGTCCTTATCCGAACGTGTTCGATCGTCTCAGTCCCTGAATAAAGTTTCAGTTATTTTCGCTTTAATCCTTGGTTGCCACACCAAGATGATGTGTTTTTATTTCAAAGTTTGTTGTGTTTGTTTTTCCTTTTGAATGTAATGTTTGCAAGTTCAACGTGGGGAATAAAAAGCTTTCTTTACTTTTAATGACCGGACCCGAAGGTTGCCTACGTTACTCTTTAGAGGCTCAGGTCAACGTAGTTCGACACAGTTACATGAAATTTTGCGCGCCTCCTGTTTTTTTACCTAGAACTGCCCTTTCGGGTTTTCACCTCTAGTGGGGCTGTCTTTTGCGCTTTTTTTTTTTTTTTTACAGACTCGATAGGAAACACAAATCTCTGCGTCTTCTACGCATAATACTTCTTCAATTTGCTGAGGTTGCAGGGCTGAACAAGGTCTTCTCCAAATTCAGTTTGCAGGAACACGGCTCCACCAGACTGTATCTTCTTGACAATGTAGGGGGCCAACCACGGAGACTTCCATTTCCCTCGGGGGTCGACATAACTTGGTGGCTTTTCTCGCAGCACAAGATCTCCCATTTTGATATTGCGGTCTTTCACTTTCTTGTTAAATGCTCTGGCAATTCTGTGCTGGTACGCACGATTGTGCTCAAGGGCCAACAACCGCTTTTCATCGAGCAATGCTAACTCTTCATGGCGACTTTGTAACCAATCAACTTCAGACACTTGATTCTCAAGTAGCACTCTCATAGAAGGGATTTCAAGCTCAATCGGGAGAACTGCTTCCATGCCATATGCAAGTGAATAAGGAGTAGCCCCAGTCGGTGTCCGAACAGATGTGCGGTATCCCCACAAGGCTAAAGGCAGCTTCTCGGACCAATCTTTTCCAGTGATAGCCATCTTTCTAATGATGTTCTCCAGGGTTTTGTTCGCCGCTTCTACCGCTCCATTGGCTTGGGGTCGATAGGGGGATGACTTGTGTCTGACCACCCGGAATTCGTCAAGCAATCGGTTGACTTCCCCTTCAAAGTGAGTTCCATTATCTGAGATCATCTCATAAGGGACCCCATATCTGTAGAAAATGTTGGTACGAATGAACTCGGCTACCTTCTTGGCATTCAAAACTTTGTAAGCAGCGGCCTCAACCCACTTGGTGAAGTAATCGATAGCTACGAGCACGTATTCTTGCCCACCCGAACCTTTCGGTTTGACCTGACCAATAACATCTATCCCCCATGTGGAGAAAGGCCAAGGAGCAGTTGATTGATAAAGAACGTGTGGCGGCAGATGTTGTAGACTAGCGTACCGCTGACACTGATCACAGGTTCGCACTTTCATCATACAATCCTTTTCTATCGTGGTCCAGTAGTACCCTTGCCTCACTATCTTCTTAGCGAGCATGTGCCCATTCATGTGGGGTCCACACAGTCCCCCATGGATTTCATCCATGATTCTATTCGCCTCAGTCTTATCTACACAGAGCAAATTTGGTCCGTGATGATACCTTTTGTACAACTGATCTCCGGAAATCACAAATTGGGAGGCCCATCTGCGCATTGCAATCCTTGCCCTTTTGTCCCTTTCTGGAGGGTAGGTCCCATTCCTGAGCACATTCCATACGTCTGTATACCACGGCTCTTCATTCTCTTCGCTTTCTAGCTCAATATCCAGGCAGTAGGCTGGGATTGATCTCTTACTAACCACAAATGGCTTTACCATAACATCTGCAGGGAATTCCATGATGGAGGCTAGGGTAGCCAATGCATCTGCGAATCTGTTTCGGTCCCTTAGGAGATAATGGAATGAGATATCTGAGAAGCGTTCTGTGAGCGCTACCAGTCGAATATGATACTGCTGTAGTCTTGGATCCAGGATTTTCCATTTTCCCTCGACCTGATTGATGATCAAGGCGGAGTCCCCGAACACTTCAATTTCTTTGACCCCTCGATTTAATGCTTCTCCCAGGCCGGCGATGCAAGCCTCATACTCTGCTGTGTTATTCGAACAGTCGAAGTCTAACCGGATAGCAATGGGTGTGTGCGTATCACTTGGATCAATGAGCAAGATTCCAATTCCGAAACCTCTCTTGTTGGCAGCCCCATCAAAGAAGAGTTGCCACTTATTCTCCGAACAATCAACAGTGTAGATCCCTTCATCGGGAAACTGAGCTTCTGGTCCGGGCTCAAGATCAAGAGCCAAATCTGCAAGCTGGTCTGCTATCACCCTTCCTTTAATGGACTTAGGCGTTGCGTAAGTCATATCAAACTCGTTTAAGAGAAAAGCCCACTTGGCCACTCGATTGGACATGGTTGGCCTTTCGAGGATGTACTTCACTGGATCCATTCGGGATATAATCTGGACAGGTAAGGATTGCAGATAAATTTTTAATCGCTGCGAGACCCAAACCAAACCGGTACATGCCTTTTCCAACGCTGAGTAGTTCAATTCACTCCCTTGTAGCTTTCTGCTAACAAAATAGATGGCACTTTCCACCCAGGAGTCCTCTTTTTCTTGTGTAAGCATTGCTCCTACTGCAGTATCAGTAACTGTTAGGTACAGTCATAAGGGTTTGTACGAATGAGGTGGCGCCAAGACCGGTGGGCTTGTCAAGTATTCTTTGACCTTTTCAAAAGAATCTGGCATTCTTCATCCCATGATCGATCGGTGTCCTTTTTTAGGAGCTTAAAGAGCGGTTCACACATCATGGTTAACTGCCGTATGAATATGCTAATGTATTGAATCCTTCCCAAGAAACCTTTCACCTCTTTTTGAGTTCGAGGTTGAGGCATTTCTGTGATGGCCTTTATTTTGTCAGGGTCGACTTCAATCCCTTTTTCAGTTACCAAGAAACCTAAGACTTTGCCTCGGACAGTACCGAATGTGCATTTAGCAGGATTCAATTTCATGTGGTACTTCCACAACCTTTCGAAGAAATTTCTGAGGTCAATCAGATGCTGAGCGCCTTCTTCAACTGAGTGCACAATCATGTCATCCACGTAGATTTCAAGCTCTTTGTGGATCATGTCATGAAAAAGGGTCGTAGCACCTCTTTGATAAGTGGTTCCGGCATTTTTAAGACCGAAAGGCATCACAGTATAGCAGAATGTCCCCCACGGGGTGATGAAGGAAGATTTCTCTTGATCTTCTACTGCCATCTTAATTTGGTTATAACCCGCCATTCCATCAACGAACGACTTCACTTTGTGCATTGCAACCGAGTCCACCAAAATGTCAATATTTGGTAACGGGAAATCATCCTTCGGGCAAGCCTTGTTGAGGTCTCTGAAATCAACACATATCCGGACTTTGCCGTTCGCCTTTTCAACTGTGACCATATTGGACAACCATTGGGGATACTCCACAACTCGGATGAAGCCTACTTGTAGCAGCCTCTCGATCTCCTCTTTAACCTGAAGGGCCCACTGCGGCTTGATTCTGCGTAGTTTCTGCTTGACCGGTTTGGCGTCAGGAAAGGTAGGAATTCGGTGTTCCACGATCGTCGGATCTAACCCTGGCATGTCTTCATACGACCAGGCAAACACATCAACAAATTCTTTGAGTAAACTGATCAGCTGTTCCCTGTCAGCCCCTTGCATGAAGCTCCCGATCTTCATTTCTTTGACTTCTTCATTCAGCCCCAGATTGATGGTAGACAGATTTTCCCCACAGGCTTCTAATTTTTGTTCCCCACGCTGTTTTGCTAACCTGTTTAACTCGATTAAATAGTCTTTTTCATCTTGACTTATGTTTTTTAAAGATTCATGATTAACTTTAGTTGTTGTTAAATTTTCATTTGTTAAATCATTTTTTAAAATATTGGCAACCGAGGAGTAAGCGGAAATAGAGGAAACTTCATTCACAAAAGAGGGGAGTACAAGCTCGGCGACCGCGTCGAGGTCCTCGACAGTGAGGTCCTCTTCGGGAGTCCCGGAAACAACATTAGATAGCACAAAGGGTTCAAAAGCAGGGCCATCAGGGCGAACATAACCAAACTGCTCCACCAGAGTGTCAGTAGTAGCGAGCGGGCCAGTGGTTCTGGACCAGTTATTAAGTGGTGCCACTGCCGGCTTGAGGTGCTTCATCGGGTCATAAGCTTCACTATTACCATTTTCGATCATAACCACATATCCGTCTTCAAGACCAATTCCTTCAAACAACCCGAAGACATCATCTTCTTCATCAATATTCCACGGAATAATCGGGTCCAGTTGCTTATAGGAACTGTCCACATCAAAGTTTTCATCGACCATCTTGATATTCTCAAATACTTCCCATCCAGCATGAGGCTTTTCATTAATGCCAATAACTGGCTCAAAAGGCATAACATACGCGACATCTTCAACTTTGCAAACAAAATATCCCTTCCAGGACTTTTCATAAGGACGGAGTGGGGGGAGCTTATAGGTCCTTCCACTTTTGATAGCAGTCTGTCTCTCCCTTTTCTGACGTACAGCTTCGGCGATTTCGGCAGGAGTCGGTTTGTAGCCAAGCCCAAAAGGAAGGAAGAAAAATGGAACATCATCCTTGATAGGTTCAATACACCCTTTTGCTCTTTTCCAAGCCCCGTCATAGGCAGGAACTTCATCTTCTTGACCATATTCAAGGCCATTGCGTCTCCATACCTGGTCCGCTTTCTACCAATTAGATCGGTCTCCTTGACATATTCAATAGCATGGATCCGAGCTTGTGGGATCACTTCAAAACCACTCAAGAAGATGCCAGTATCTTTGTGCTCAATTCCCAAAATCGGGAGGTCATAAACTTGCGTATCATCTTGGGCATGAACTACCACTACATAATTGTCGTGGATGAACTTGATGCACTGATGGTAGGAGGAAGCTACCCCTCTTACTCCATGGATCCAAGGGCGTCCCAAGAGTAGACTGAATGAGGACTTGATATCAATCACTTGAAATTCAATCGGCATGACAAGAGGGCCAATGGTGAGAGTGAGAAGGACAACACCCAGAACACAGCGACTGGTGCTATCGTAAGCACGAACCACTTGAGAAGATGGGGCCAAATCAGTTATCTTGATTCCCAAATATACGAGAACATGCACGGGGCATACATTTACTGAGGAGCCATTATTGATCAAAACACGAGCTAAGCGCTCACCTCCGACCCCAACTGTGATGTGCAGAGCCTCGACATGATTAAGACCAATTTTTGGTGCATCTAGATCGGTAAAAGTGATGATATTCCCAAAATGAATGTTGCCGATCATGTGGACAAGGTCATTGGGAGAAGTCTCGATCAGGATGACAGCTTGAGCAAGAGCTTTAACCAACACGTCTCGGTGCTCCTGTGAAGACGAGAGCAAACCCCAAATGGATATATTAGCCTGGGTTTTCTTTAACTGGGTCAAGACCGGGTTCTCGACGACCTTCTCTTTCTGAGCGGGGACTTCTTCTTTATCCTTTCCCAATTCACTTGCCTCGGGATTTGGAGGCTGATAGGCTCTTCCCGAGCGAGTGAGGTGATTCACATTTCCGCCAACCCAAGTGGCCTTTTTAACAGGGGCCTTTTGCTCCTTAACAGCTTTAGCACTAGAAAAAATCGAATCCCAAGAGATCATATGGCATTCAAAATCTTCAGAGATAACAGGAGTTACAGTGTAATTCAAAGCTTTCTTCGGAACGATGAAACTAGTCCTTGAGTAGTTTCCTTCAAACTCGATCACATGGATCCCTGGCAAGGGATTAGTCACCACATTTGGTTGGGGCGGCTTCTGAATGAGTCCATCGTCTATCATGTCTTGCAGAGTGTGTCTCAAACTCCAACATTCATTTGTCGCATGACCAGGTGATACGTGGTATGCACAATATTTACTTGCATCCCAATTCTTAGGAGGCGGATTAGGCGGGCGGTATCCTTCTATCGGCTTTAGTACTCCTTGGGCGACCAATCCTTGAAAGATAGTAGACAATGGAGCGCTGAATTTATCAAAATGGCGATCTCTCCGATTTCCACCATTCCTTCGCTGATCGGTGACAGAGTTCACAGACCCGTCTTGATTATAACACGGAGGTTCCCTATTGTAGCTGCTCCGGCTTGGTCCCACATTGCTGTTCCAAAAAGGAGCAGGGGTCATGGCAACATTGTTCACAACTGGTGCCGGGGCTTTAGCAGCGGATCAAAATCTGTAGGAGCTAGGAGAAGAATCTAGCTTGATCACCCCAGTTCGGACATCTTCGTCAATACGAGAACCCACATCAAGAATAGAAGCAAAATCTGGAAACGGGAGATATTTCATCTTATCTGCATACACCGGCTGAAGATTCTTAAGGAAAATACGAGTTTGCTCGGCACTGTCAGGCCTCTCCAGAGTTTGAGCAACTTTCTTCCTCCACCTACTTGCAAATTCAGAAAAGGATTCCTTCTCACGCTGAGCACACAAATCGAGGTCACGATAGCTCTTCTCCCAGTTGGAGTTATCTTTGTATCGCTTCTGGAATTCAGCCACGAGCTTCCCCCAATTATCAACCAGATTGGCATCCACAGTCATAAACCACTGCTTAGCGGCTCCTACCAAAGTCAGATGGAAGTTGGAGGCCATCGCACCAACATTAGCCCCCACGAGACTACATTGCATGAGCGTAAGATTTCAGGTGGGCCATTAGGCAACCTGTACCGTCAAATTTCTCCACATCGGGCATTTTGAATTTAGGAGGCAGAACAGCAAATGGAGATAATTTCAAGGAATCTGCAGAAAACTGCCCTTTATTCATGACCTTTCTCAACATTTCTTTCATTTCGCTCATTTCAATCTCAGCTTTAGTAAGGGGTACATATGGGACACCCTTGTAGAACGCTTCCATTTGGCGGACTAGGTTAGGATCTTGCCCCTGGGAAGTTCCTTGATTAATCTGAGAGGCACCGCTAGCAAACGCACCATAAGCGTTGGGCTGCTGATTCGGATACAGAGTCTGCATATACTGAGCAAAGGCATTATGATCAGGTGGATACTGAGACGGATGCACAGCAAAATTTGCTAGATTCGGGATGAAGGGCTGGTGAGTGCCACTGAAGTCTGGATGAGCCACATTACCTTGAGGAGGGATGTTCTGGTGATGACTCTGGCCGATGGTGTTGCTACCAATAGGATTCAAGTTGATGGTAGGGATGCCACTTCCATTGGGACCTGTATTTCCATTGGGATTAGGATTGGGAACCCTATTTCCGGTCTGATTAACGTTCGGATTGCCATTGGGATTTCTGTTGGGTTGCCATTGGGAGCCCCATTACTATTCTTATTCTGCATCTGCACAAGTGTAGCCAGTAGCTCATCTTGCTGAATCCTCATCTGACCCAACACATTCTGCTCCAACCATGCTTGAAGACCTGGTGGCGGCACATAGGATTCCTCATTTCCTTCCTGGGCCATTGCAATAGCTTCTTCGGTTACAGGCATTGTCTCGGCAACTCGGATCAACATCCCCTTACTGTTTCTAGCTCCCCCTTTCCAAGTAGATGCCAGGCTTAGAGTATCTGAAAGGGATGGTGTTTAGGGCTGATTAGAGAGTGAAAAGGATTGAGATTTTCCGAGTTTGATTCAAAAGGAGTTCAAAAATCAAAATCAATCCTAGAATGTCGGATAAGCACTTGCTTTATTTTGACATGTTTTTGCATGAATCTTGGAATAGTGGATACCATCTCCAAATTATAGGACCAATGTTTTTCACCTGTACTGTACTATTGGCCGTCCGAGCCCCTAGCGAAGGGCCTATACTCTTTCTGGGATCCACCATTCGGTTACGGCCTATGTGAGGGTCTTGACAATTTCAAGTCAATCCAAGAATTTCAACATGATATCCACAATTGAGGTCGATTATAACCTTTTGGGAATTCATAGGATTGAAGTAAAATTGTTTAGACAAAAACCGACATGAAGTCTGTGACGTGTTATTTTCAAAAGAATATGGACATCGCATTTCGGCTTTTGGAGCTTGGCTTACACCCATCACAGCGACCGTAGGCGCTGCTAAGGGGGAAACAGTATATTGTTGACCCTATGGGGAAGTCAAGTGAGCTCCCTTATGCCCCAGGTTTACCGTCTCGGGTTTGAGATTCTAAGACGCTTTTCAAAAAATGTTCATGTGTGTGAAGTATCTATGAGTTCGAAAAATCATTTTGAAAGCACGTAAAGAAAACAAGAAAATCATTTTTTTTCCTTTTTTACTTGTTTTACCCCTTTTTTGGGGAATCACTCACCACGCAATGCATATATATATATACAAATAAGATAAGCGAAAAAATGCCCCTGCAAAACAGAGGTTAGGGCACAGATATATACCCCAAGTAAGGCACATAAAGCATGGCAAACACAAATATTTAGAGTCTAGCCCACTTTAAAACAACTCCCCAGCAGAGTCGCCACTGTGAGAGCCCGCGCCCGAGATGATCGGATCACCGCGAAATGACCGCCCGTGAAAGCGGTTCGCGCCCGTCTCGTGCTGATGCGCTTTTGGAAATGCGCTTGGTTCTCACACAATGGTTTCCTCTTGATGCTGTGATTTGATTGCAAGAGTCGCCACCTCATTTTGATTTTAGGAAAAATGAAGAAAAAACCTTTTTTGAGAAAATGGGTTCGGGGGCTAAGTTACGAGAAGAGAAGGGGTTAGGCACTCTTCTCGCCCGTGATGGTCTCTATATGCGTGCCACTTATATTCAATTTTATGCCTTTTAATTTGGATTTTATGCCCTACCAAAAAAATGGTGATGAAATATATATGGAGGTCTTCCTATTCTAGGAAGTTTCATTTTTATTCACAACCGGGAACTCGGTTTGAGTGGATTCCCCGATTGGTTTTCAAGAATGGTTTTGATCATATCAAGCAATAATACATCCACGGGAGGGGAGATTACACAATTACACATATACAAAAAATAGGGGAGACAAATAATAATAAATATCCTCGACGGTGCTTTTGTTGATTTCGGTGACACTTTCCGTCCCCGAGCCGTCGTACCTGTCCTAAAATCAATCCGATTCCAAAAATAAAAATTGGGGGTTAATCCCTGAATACTAGGTATCACAAGGGAGCTTTTGTAGACTTTTTGGACCAAGTTTAGGCCCCAAACACATGCAATAAAGTTGATCACAAAATTCAGCCCAGAAAAGGCAAACAGAAACCTTAGCATGTTTATCACCAATTTTCACCATCTTAGCTTGGGAATATGACAAAACCCAAAGAACAAACGTTGAATACCACGCATAAAAAATGAATATCCGAAAATTTGGAGTTCATAGGATGAGTTTTAGTGGTTCAAAAGGTTTCTGACATTTCAATGTCAGAAACTGGAAGTGCAGAATCTGAATTTTTGAGTTTGCAACATATGTTTGAAAGGAGAACTTCTATTGATCCAAAAAATGTATAAAAAATATGATAATCATCCTGAGTTCGTGTAGAACAAAATCCATGTTTTGATATTTGTCCATAAAATTATTTTTCATCAAGTTTGAAGCCCAAGAATACAGCAAGGTACCACAGTGAATAAACAACTCAGAATCACTGAGACCCAAATTTATGCATGAAAATATGATCTAGGCATGTAATATGAACATTAAACTTTAGGATCATATATTTCAACATGTTATGAACAACTTTTTTTCTTTGACATAAACCAGAAAACCACTCTAAGATGGATTTACAAGCTCATCAAAAGCAAGACTCTATACAGAAAGTAAAAACTGATTATATGAGGCATGATTATAGACCTCAAAACACTACTATATCTTCAAACCAAGGCATGAAACTCAAGTAATTTGATATTTAACATGTTAACAACATTATCCAAGAGCTATTTCTCAACAAATAATGATTTTCACATGCATGATCATGAAGGAAAGCCAAAGAGGGCAGATTTACGCCCTTTGAGAGAAACATGAAGATTTTCATATACAAATTAAAGCATATGAATATTATGACTATTATGAACATATATAAACATAATAAACTGAGTATTAGCATCACATGATCATCATTTATATACATAAACAAAGCTTTACAAAGCTAAAAAAAAACATGGAAGATGAAGGAAACCTAGTCATTTTTGACTAGGTTCCAAACCACTCCCAATATTGCTTACATATCTAAAGAGCCAAGGTTTACATAGAGTTTTACCTAGCTTTTGAGATTATGGGTGATCCCTTTGTCAACCAAGGGAAGACTTTTTCTTTTCTTTTTGCTTTGTGTTTGATCAAAGTTTTGGCTTTGATGTGTTTTTTGTGGTTTGTTTGGTGATTTATGGGTGGTGGGGTGGTGTATGAGTGGTGGTGTGGTGATGGTGTGGTGATGGTGTGGTGGTGGTGTTCTTGTTGAGAGAGAATGAGAGTGGAGGATGGTAGGGGTTTTTTTTTCTTTGTGTTTTTGTGTCTCTCCTTTTTGAAATGGATGAGAGTGGTGTATATAGGAGGAGGGAGGTGGTAAATTGGTTGTAACTTGGAGGGGGGAGGTTGTAAATTGGTGGATTCATCATCTATCCTTCTTGACTAAGGCTTAAAGTCATCTTCCTTATCTCTGTTCCGGCTTTCCGCTCCGCAACTCCTCCATTGTGCGCGCCTCCGGTGTCCCGGTTGTCCGCGAGTCCATCATGAAAGTTGCTCGGAATATTTTTCTGGTCAGGCCGGTATATCTGAAATATTTTTATGAGCAAGGAACGACAATAATATATTTTTTCCTCTTCTTGACCAATTGATAAGATATTTTGAGATATTTTCCAATTTGGATAACCATCTTTCCGGCTCCGGCTTTTCGCTCCGTAACTGCTCCGTTGTGCGCGCCTCCGGTGTCCCGGTTGTCCACGAGTCCAACATGAAAGTTGCTCGGAATATTTTTCTGGTCAGGCCGGTATATCTGAAATATTTTTATGAGAAAGGAACGACAATAATATATTGTTTTCTCTTCTTGACCAGTTGATAAGATATTTTGAGATATTTTCCAATTTGGATAACCATCTTTCCGGCTCCGGCTCCGGCTTTCCGCTCCGTCGTGCGCGCTCCAGTGTCCCGGTTGTCCGCGGGCCCAACATGAAAGTTGCTTGGAATAATTTTGTGGTCACGCCGGTATATCTGAAATATGTCAATTAGCAAGGAAAGGTAATAATATATTTTTAATGCACAGAATAGATAACAGTGAGCAGTTCGGGGGGTTGCGGGCCCCGTTTCTGGTCCCGCACCTCGAAAAACGAAATTTTTGTCTGTTTGCTCATTTTTTCGCTCTGATCATGAATTTGAAGTCCGTTTATCCATTCGATGCACCGATAAGGCTCACGGCAGTCCCGCACAGCCAAATTGAGGGTTTTAGGTCAATTTTCGGATTTAGACTGATTCAAGGTGGGTTTTAGGGGTGCGAGATCAGGGTATCTACAGTCTCATCTTGTGGTGTCTCAACTTCTCAAAGAACTTTCTGAGGTCGACAAAGTGTTGCCCATTGGAGCCTTTGGAGTGTATGATCATATCGTCAACGTATACCTCCATTTCTTTGTGTATCATGTCATGGAACAATGCGGTTACGGCTCTCTGATAAGTGGCTCCGGCATTTTTTAGTCCGAACAGCATGACTGTATAACAGAACGTCCCCCAAGGTGTGGTGAACACTGTTTTGTGTTGGTCCTCCTCGGCTATGAGGATCTGGTTGTAACCGGCAAATCCGTCTACGAATGAACGGACTTCATACTTCGCGGTATTGTCAACGAGCATGTCTATATTGGGAAGAGGAAAATCGTCTTTCGGAGATGCTCTGTTGAGATCACGGAAATCAACACAGACGCGGACTTTTCCATTTGCCTTGGAAACTTATACAGTATTAGCCAACCAGGTTGGATACTCTATCACTTTGATGAACCCAACACTCAGGAGTTTCTCTATCTCTTGTTTGACTTGTACCGACCACTCTGGCTTAATTCTGCGGAGTTTCTGCTTGACTGGCTTTGAATCAGGAAGCAGCGGTATCTTGTGTTCAACAATTGAATTGGCTAGCCCCGGCATATCCTTGTAGGACCAAGCGAACACATCTACAAATTCTCGGAGAAGCGCTATGAGGGCTTGTCGGTCTTCCCCCTTGAAGAAACTGCCAATCTTGGTCTCTTTCGGATCATCGTCCGTCCCCAGATTAATTGTCTACATTTCTTCGGCATCAATAGGACCATTTCCGCCACGAAGACCTACTTGCTTGTTAATTTCTTTTAATATTTGTTCGTTTTCTTGATCTATCTCGTCATATGACTCATTATTATCTAACTTGTTAGAGTTATTAGTTAATTCATCATTTAGGACGTTAGCAATCTCGGGATACTTAGAAAGATCAATTTCTTCATTAAGAAAGTAGGGGAATACATGTTCCGCGATGGCATCCAAGTCCTCTTGGGTGAGCTCATCGGTAGCGGTATCCAATTCTAAGGTAAGAGTTACAAATTTTCTTGCCCTATGGGGATGGGGAGTACATCCTAATTCCTTGATCAGGAAGTCTTCACTTGCTATGGGTCCCCCAGTTGTGTACCAATTCTGGATAGGCTCGTCACTCTTCTTGATAAGCTTGGTGTAGTCTTGGTTCGGAGCGTCCCCCTTGTCTATTGCATTAATCTGAGTGTCCTCTAGCTTGCAAAGGTTGAGAAATTGGCGCAGTAGGTCTTCTCCCAACACAAAGTCCCACTCACTGAATGCTTCGGCCTTGGTACCTCCTAATTCTCGAGGTAGCCACGATAATTGTATCGGTTCTGTTTCTAGTGAGTACGGATCACAGTCACTGAAGATTTCAAAGCCCGATTGGCGCTTCCCCCTATGGTCAATCCATGGTTCAGGGAACATAAAGTATGGCAAGTTTTCCCCTCCGCGTACAAAGTACCCGTTTAGAGTCTTTCGATAGGGTGGTGCTAGTGGTACAATGTACGAAGTCCAATCCCTTTCCTCTTTAGGGATGCCCTTTAATGGTGACACATACCCTAGACCATATTCTGGGGGGTATAGAATGACAGGTGGTGGTTCTTTTATCCCTTGTAAATTCTTTCCAAGCCCAAGAACGGGGAAGTATCCCTCCTTTAGCATCATGTTAAGTACTGGGCGTGTTCCGGAGAATGGAATCGCCTTAGAATAGTAATTTTCATTGTGGACCTCTACCATCTCTACACTACTTTGCTTTTCGAAAAAGTGAGAAATTTAAAAGAAACTAACTATTACTAAAAATTGAAATTAATAGGAGGGCATGCTCTCACTCACAATGATTCTTGAGTGAGTAGGATCCCTTAAAAAGTAAAAAAAAAAAACAACTAATTTTAAAAGGAAGGAAAGAAACGTCTAAGCTATGAAAATGAAGTAAAAACTAGTCTATTAAACTACTAACTAATGTAGTCGAAGGGGAGCTTGAGGTTTGGATCCCTCATTCTTCAATACGAGGCCGATTCCATTGCCTATTATCTGTAGAGTGCCTTGGTCGATAAGATCTTGGATCTTATCCCTTAGGTTGTTGCATTTGTCGGTGTGATGACCGCGACACTTATGGTAGTAGCAATACAAGTGCAAGGCCCTTCCGGCTCCCTCATACTTGGGTTTGTACCCCCTCATAGGTGCTAGTTTGCCTTCCCTCTCAAGCTCTTGGAATACCCTACCAAGTCGAATTTGGCTCAAATCGGTGTAGACCCTTTGTGGCTTAGGTTGGAGGCTTTGCATGATGCTCTCATAGTGGTCCCTCATGACATTGAGGTGGTGATTGTGTTCCTCCTCCATTTGGTTCTTTAGGTCTTGATAAAGCAGGCTGATGCAGTTACCTACCTCATCATTGATGACCTTTTCTTGGTTGTCCTCTAAATCTTGGGCTCTCTTGATAGCGGCATTGTACCATTTGTTCATTTCATTGTATTCGGCTTGTAATATCTCAAGCTTACTGCCGTCGATCATCTTCTCGATCTCAGCCCAATCTTTTTCGCTTTGCTCGTTACGCTCTTTGACTTGGTCAAGAGCATAATAAGAGGTATAGTCGAGCTCTCTGAAGCGAAATTATTGCATGATGTTGATTTCCGGGGCCTCTCCGTTGGGTAGGCCTTCTTTCCAACCTCCGGTGGTTTCCATCTTGAAGCGCAGATTTTGTGAGATTTCTCTGAGAGACATTTCCGTGCGGGGGGGGCATTGTGTTAGGAGCGTGGAGCTACTTTGTTGATCGGACGGACCTAGAGTGCAGAAATTGTGTCAAATCCATGCTGGGGTCCCAACAAGTCGGCTTTTATGAAACAGGGTTGACCAACACGGCAGATTCACAGAAGAAGGAGGATGTTTCGTACGAGACAATGGATGTCTCGTACGAGGCATCCAGCCTAACAGTCAGATTGCAGATTTTAATCCTATTGGTCGGATGGAATTTAATCCATTTTAAAAGGTTACTACTCTAGTTCATCCTGGAACAGTGGATTCTGTCACCCTAGAATATGAGCCCCTTGTTTTTCACCTGTATTTCACTCTCCCAAACGGACAATTCGGGCAAAGGTCCCATATTCTCATCAGAATCCACCATTCAACTAACCAAACCTAAGTGATTCCGTAGTTGTTTTTGTCGCGACCCCGGACCCCGCGGGCCCGAGACCGCGAGCTGGACGTCGACTCTAAAACCAAACTCAGAAATACTGAAGTTAAAATTTCCATTTGATACCAAAAGGGTGATGAACCAAAGTTTTACAAAACCAAGTTTGATAAAAAACCAGTTACAACTATCATATACTTCCACAAGTTTATGCCCAACAAAATACAATTATACAATTCTTAGTGACGTCAATGTTTGGTACAACTACCCCAAAATGGTTACACATTTACATAATGTAAACCAACCTATATCAACCTTCCCCAAAAGAAAGTATCCACACTCGACGTCCTCTTTCTCGTGATCAGCGAGACTATTCCTTAGCACCTGGGGGGTTAAGGAAAAACAAAGATAAAAGAAAAGGGGGTGAGATAAATCTCAATAAGTTACTAATGCAACTACATGACATGCTATGATGCAAGAAGCAATAAGCAATAATAAATATCACATAGCACATAGCATTTATCACATAACAGATAGCAGCGGAAATAAACACATAACAAAGGATATAGCCAAGGTTTTCCAAACCGGAACATCCAAATAAAGGATCGCTGCGCAGCTTCATTAATCAACAAATCATCATCTTCATAATAGCATGAAAGCCGAAGAGAAAACCCCGGTACCGGAACCAATAACCATAAAAGTGTCACAAAGGACAAGGACCATGACACAAAGTCATGCCCGCTAGCTAGATACATTCACAAAGGAACGCTAACTTATCTTTTCCAAGGCCAATCTGGAGAAGGGGTATAGTAAGGGCAAAACAATGGTCAACATTATAATGGACTTGGCTTTGCCATTATAATCTTTTCCATCGCCCGATGCAACAAATATGCCAGCTGGGCTTCCAAATAAATGCTAAGTAATAATAATTTAGCATGAATGAACAACTTAAGGTTCCAAAGTAGGGAGGGAACCTATCCAATTTAATCACCACAAAGGTAAACCAAAACAAACCGCACATCAAAGATAAACCACATTCCCAAAATGATACTTAATCAAATTCCATATCGTATTTATTCACAAAAGAATCAAATCCAACCAATAAAGTGTTCCAACAATGACAATTAATACTTAATTAATTTCAAACACAAACTTGATCACAAAGGACTCAATTCTATCACTAGAGGGTACTACAATGTTCACTAAGGTCAACTAGAAGGACACCCAAGACTTAGACCAAAACGCATCCTTCATTCACACGAGTTTAACAAATGTAAATTTTCAGGGGTTCTGTGCGGCCGCCCAAAATGGACTGTGCGGCCGCCCAACAAGGCCCTCAACCAAGCACAAAAGCTTTCAGAAAGATGCGCGGTCGCCCATACGATTTTGGGCGGTCGCCCAACATGCCGGAATTGCCAGAAATCGGGAAGAACAACATGGGTTCTTCCATTTTTAACCCAAAACACATTCAACCCAAAATCCAACCTTCCAACTCACATACTAATATACCAAAACGACTAATAAGTCTAAAAAGACTCCTAAAACGACATTTAACAACCAAAATCAAGAATCAAACCCAACATCCAAGTTTTCACCATTTTTTGATCAAAACCCAAAATAAATTCCAATAAATTCAAAACCCAACCAAACTTCAAATATAACACATCAAACATTATCTAAACATGATATGAACATTTTAGCATTAAAATGGGGGAAAAGTAACTTACTTAAAAATAATGAAAGTTGACGGAATTCGATTCTTTTTGAGTCTACACGATCCTAACGACGATCTAAACAATGTTCACGTTTTAAGAAATGAATAATAATGAGAGGAAGATGGAGGAAATGAAGAGAGAAGGAAGAAGAAGAAAAGCTTACCAATGCTAGAGGGAGAGAGAGATTTCTGGGAGATGAGTGAAAGAGTGAGGGAGAAGGTGAGGGAGGTGAGGGGAGTAGGGAGAAATAATTCGAAATGTTACACTTAGGCCCCCTCTCTCACACTACACACAAATACTACACTCCCTACTAACAATTAAGACCCAACAATACCACACTAACCCAAATGACTCAATTAAAATGCTAGGCATAATTATTATAATACATAAAATGCACGCATAATTATTTAAATAATTAATAATTTAAATAAATAAATAGGCAAATAGTTAAAAAAAATCATTTAATTACTAATAAAATAGAGCCTAGATCTCGGGTCGTGACATTCACTCCCCCTTAAAGAAAATTCGACCCGAATTTTAACGAGTCTCACCTTAAACAAAAAGCCACGGAAATTTCCTCTCGATCTCATCACGAAGCTCCCACGTCGACTCCTCGATATGATGGTTCCTCCAAAGGACTCTAACCAAAGAAATACTTTTGCTCCTCAACTCTTGAACTTTAGAATCTAAGATCCGAACCGGTCGTTCCTCATAAGACATATCGGGCTCAATATCCTCCGGTATCCTCGGTAACACGTTCGATGGGTCATGAACATACTTCCGAAGCATAGAAACGTGGAACACGTTGTGCAACCGGTCTAAGGATGGTGGTAACGCGAGACGGTATGCTAGAAGTCCAACCTTTCCCAAAATCTCAAACGGACCAATAAACCTCGGAGCCAATTTACCTTTCTTCCCAAACCTACGAATACCCACCTTCGGAGATACTTTCAAGAACACCAAATCACCGGTCTGAAAACTAAGGTCTCGCCTTCGGTTATCAGCGTAGCTCTTATGTCGACTCTGGGCTGTCTTCAATCTATCCCGGATAACTTTAACCTTTTCAACCGAATCCCGAAGCAAATCAATACCCAAAACTTTCGCTTCACCGACCTCATCCCAACAAATAGGCGATCTACACTTCCTTCCATACAAGGCCTCAAACGGTGCCATCTCGATACTAGCCTGATAACTGTTGTTGTAAGAGAACTCCACTAACGGTAGGTGCGAATCCCAAGAATCGGAGAAGTCTATCGAACACGCTCGCAACATATCCTCAAGAATCTGAATAGTCCTCTCGGATTGACCGTCGGTCTGAGGATGAAAAGCCGTACTGAATCGCAAATCTGTACCCAAAGCTTCCTGAAATGCCTTCCAGAACCTAGAAGTAAACCTCGGGTCTCGATCTGACACAATGCTAACCGGAACTCCATGCAATCTAACAATCTCATCAATATAAAGGGTCGCAAGCTTCTCCATCGAATATCTGATGTCAATAGGCAAGAAATGGGCACTCTTGGTCAATCTATCCACTATTACCCAAACACTGTCATACTTCCTTCGGGTACGAGGCAGTCCCGTAACGAAATCCATAGTCACATGCTCCCATTTCCACTCGGGAATCTCTAACGGCTGAAGTAATCCCGCGGGTCTCTGATGCTCGGCTTTGACTTGCTGACACGTTAAACACCTCAATACATACTCGGCTATTTCCCTTTTCATATTAATCCACCAAAATTGTTGCTTCAAATCCTGATACATCTTCGTACTGCCCGGATGAATAGTATACCTCGATTTGTGACCCTCATCTAAAACTTGCCTCTTTATTCCACCAACATCGGGTACGCACAAACGACCACGGAAAGTCAAAACTCCACTCGAAATCAATGAAAAATCCTCGAAATTCTTTTCCTTCAATTTACCCATTATCTTCACCAACTCGGGATCCTCTTTCTGAGCTTCCTTTATCCTCTGAGCTAGGGTCGGAGATACCCTAATATTCGCAAAAATAGCCCCATGTCTCGATTCACGAGGAGACCAATCTCGAACATCCTCAAGCATTTTCCATTCACGAACCATCATCGAAGCCACATAAGACTTTCTACTAATCGCATCGGCTACCACATTCGCCTTCCCCGGATGATAAGAAATCGTGCAATCATAACCCTTCAACAATTCCATCCATCGGCGTTGCCTATTATTCAACTCTTTCTGGGAGAAAAGGTACTTCAAACTCTTGTGATCGGTAAAAATCTCAAACTTCGCTCCATAAAGGTAGTGCTTCCATTTGTGCAACGCAAAGACAATAGCCGCTAACTCCATATCATGAGTCGGGTAATTCTTCTCACTAGGGGTCAACTTCCTCGAAGCATAAGCAATTACTTTCCCGTTCTGCATCAACACACAACCCAAACCCTCTTTCGAAGCATCACTGTAAATCACTAGGCCATCGCTCCCATTAGGCAAAGTCAAGATCGGTGCTGTAGTCAACCTCTTCTTCAATTCCTCGAAACTCCTGTCACATTTCTCGGTCCACACAAACAGAACATTCTTCCGAGTCAACTGAGTCATCGGAGTAGCAATCCTCGAAAATCCCTCGATAAATCTTCGGTAATAACCGGCTAAACCCAGAAAACTACGAATCTCGGTTACTGACTCGGGTCTCTTCCAATCCACTATAGCCTCTATCTTTGAAGAATCCACAGAAATCCCATCTTTCGAAATAACATGACCCAGAAATGACACCTTCTCGAGCCAAAATTCGCATTTACTGAACTTCGCAAATAATTTCTCTCTTGCAAGAACGGATAAAATTGTCCTCAAATGCTGCTCGTGCTCCTCTCGGGATTTAGAGTAGACGAGTATATCATCAATAAAGACCACCACGAACGAATCAAGATAGGGATGGAAAATTCGGTTCATCAAATCCATAAACACGGCCGGCGCGTTAGTCAACCCAAACGGCATAACCAAGAACTCATAATGACCATAACGAGTGCGAAAAGCAGTCTTCGGAATATCCTCCGATCGAACCTTCAACTGATGGTACCCACTCCTCAAATCAAGCTTAGAGAAAACCACGGACCCTTGAAGCTGATCAAATAAATCATCAATATGCGGTAGAGGATACTTATTCTTCACCGTAACCTGATTCAACTTCCGGTAATCGATACACAATCTCAAGGAACCGTCTTTCTTCCGCACAAATAAAACCGGTGCTCCCCACGGGGAAACACTAGGGCGGATAAACCCTCGATCAAGCAACTCTTGCAATTGAACCTTTAATTCCTTCAACTCAGCGGGAGCTAACCTATAAGGTGCTTTCGAAATTGGAGCCGTACCCGGCAAAAGATCTATACAAAACTCAATCTCACGATCGGGAGGCATATCATACTCGGTAGAGAAAACATCGGGAAATTCCCGAACTACCCGAACACTATCAAAACTAGGGGATTCTTTCCTAGTATCAAGAACACTAGCCAAATACCCCTCACACCCACTATGCAATAACTTTCTCGCTTTCATAAAAGAAATTAAGCGAACCTTTCTACTCAGAGGGCTAGCCTCAAAAACAAACTTAGGCACATCGGGAATAGAAAAAGTAACAGTTTTCTTACGGCAATCAACAGAAGCATGAAACTTGCTCAACCAATCCATACCCAATATGACATCAAAGTCTTGGATAGGAAGAACCACCAAATCCGCACAAAGGACTCGACCACAAATAACCACGTCACAAGCACGAAAGACTCGATCAGAAATCAAGCATTCTCCTATAGGGGTCGACACCTCTAGCACGTACGGTAAAGACTCGAATGCAACATTTAACATGGAAGCAAATTGCACAGAAATGTATGAATGAGATGATCCTGGATCTACTAACGCTCGTGCGCTCACATTAGACATAGAAATAATACCTCCAATAACGGATGGATCATCGGTAGCTTGTTGTTGATTCATGGCAAATACCCTTCCTTGGACTTTGGGCTTCCCAGCGGCATCCCTTTTCTGACCTTGATTAATACTAACCCCTGACCCGGATGACTGTCCTCGGTGCCTCGTGCAATCTCTCGCAAAGTGCCCCATTTCACCACAATTGATACACTTGCCTTGCTTTTTCCAACACCTATCCTCCGCATGGCCTACCTTTTGACAAAAGGTACAAGGCTTCCTAATTTGGCTCCCTTGGTTCCCGAAAGTGGTACCCGGGTTTCTTGGGATCGGTTGCCCTCGGGACTGAGATTGTCCCCCAAAGTTACCTCGATTTTCAATCCTCGGTTGTGACTTGCTCTGTGCTCCTTGCTTACTCGGGTTGGCCACCTCGGTCTTCCGCTTATGTTCCCCAATATCTTGCTCTATCAAATAGGCTCGGTCCACCGCATCTTGGAATGTCACTATCCGTTGAGCAATAAGTTGAGTACGGATGGAGGTCTTCAATCCCCGAATAAATCTCATAGCCTTTTGTTCCTCGGTCCTCACCAAATAGTCGCAATACCGGGCTAATTCTATGAACTTAGCCGAGTATTGTGCTATAGACAACACACCTTGCTCCAGGTTGAGTAGCTCGATCTCCTCTCGGTTTTGATCAACAACCGGAATGAAATGCTCCTTGAATTTACGCACAAACAACTCCCACGCATACACCGTGCGAGTATCATCCCAAGTAGCTTTAACACCTTTCCAACAATGCTCGGCGGCTCCCACAAGCTTGTAAGCCGCGAACCGGACCTTGTCCTCATCCGAACACCCAAATACATCATAAATCTTTTCCATAGACTCAATCCACAACTCAGCTTTCCTTACATCGGGTTCCCCATTGAATTCAACCGGTTTCAACTTCAGAAATTGCTCCAATCCATAACGGGGTGGTGCTTGATCTACCCTTGGACCTTGATCATGTATGGCCTTCATGGCCGCCTCAAACATGCCTTGAAACATGGCACGGGCTTCTTCCCTTGTGTCATTCTGATTCTGTGCCCCACTAGTACCTCCTCTGTTTCTTCTTCCAGACATTTCGAGTAATTACCTGCATAAGACATCCACCGTTAATCACTCCGCACACTACTACCCACCTAGGTCATACTAATCCACCTAGACTTATACTTAGAGCTAATGCCATAGCTCTGATACCAACTGTCGCGACCCCGCGGGCCCGAGACCGCGAGCTGGACGTCGACTCTAAAACCAAACTCAGAAATACTGAAGTTAAAAATTCCATTTGATACCAAAAGGGTGATGAACCAAAGTTTTACAAAACCAAGTTTGATAAAAAAAACCAGTTACAACTATCATAAACTTCCACAAGTTTATGCCCAACAAAATACAATTATACAATTCTTAGTGACGTCAATGTTTGGTACAACTACCCCAAAATGGTTACACATTTACATAATGTAAACCAACCTATATCAACCTTCCCCAAAAGAAAGTATCCACACTCGACGTCCTCTTTCTCGTGATCAGCGAGACTATTCCTTAGCACCTGGGGGGTTAAGGAAAAACAAAGATAAAAGAAAAGGGGGTGAGATAAATCTCAATAAGTTACTAATGCAACTACATGACATGCTATGATGCAAGAAGCAATAAGCAATAATAAATATCACATAGCACATAGCATTTATCACATAACAGATAGCAGCGGAAATAAACACATAACAAAGGATATAGCCAAGGTTTTCCAAACCGGAACATCCAAATAAAGGATCGCTGCGCAGCTTCATTAATCAACAAATCATCATCTTCATAATAGCATGAAAGCCGAAGAGAAAACCCCGGTACCGGAACCAATAACCATAAAAGTGTCACAAAGGACAAGGACCATGACACAAAGTCATGCCCGCTAGCTAGATACATTCACAAAGGAACGCTAACTTATCTTTTCCAAGGCCAATCTGGAGAAGGGGTATAGTAAGGGCAAAACAATGGTCAACATTATAATGGACTTGGCTTTGCCATTATAATCTTTCCCATCGCCCGATGCAACAAATATGCCAGCTGGGCTTCCAAATAAATGCTAAGTAATAATAATTTAGCATGAATGAACAACTTAAGGTTCCAAAGTAGGGAACCTATCCAATTTAATCACACAAAGGTAAACCAAAACAAACCGCACATCAAAGATAAACCACATTCCCAAAATGATACTTAATCAAATTCCATATCGTATTTATTCACAAAAGAATCAAATCCAACCAATAAAGTGTTCCAACAATGACAATTAATACTTAATTAATTTCAAACACAAACTTGATCACAAAGGACTCAATTCTATCACTAGAGGGTACTACAATGTTCACTAAGGTCAACTAGAAGGATACCCAAGACTTAGACCAAAACGCATCCTTCATTCACACGAGTTTAACAAATGTAAATTTTCAGGGGTTCTGTGCGGCCGCCCAAAATGGACTGTGCGGCGCCCAACAAGGCCCTCAACCAAGCACAAAAGCTTTCAGAAAGATGCGCGGTCGCCCATACGATTTTGGGCGGTCGCCCAACATGCCGGAATTGCCAGAAATCGGGAAGAACAACATGGGTTCTTCCATTTTTAACCCAAAACACATTCAACCCAAATCCAACCTTCCAACTCACATACTAATGTACCAAAACGACTAATAAGTCTAAAAAGACTCCTAAAACGACATTTAACAACCAAAATCAAGAATCAAACCCAACATCCAAGTTTTCACCATTTTTGATCAAAACCCAAAATAAATTCCAATAAATTCAAAACCCAACCAAACTTCAAATATAACACATCAAACATTATCTAAACATGATATGAACATTTTAGCATTAAAATGGGGGAAAAGTAACTTACTTGAAAATAATGAAAGTTGACGGAATTCGATTCTTTTTGAGTCTACGCGATCCTAACGACGATCTAAACAATGTTCACGTTTTAAGAAATGAATAATAATGAGAGGAAGATGGAGGAAATGAAGAGAGAAGGAAGAAGAAGAAAAGCTTACCAATGCTAGAGGGAGAGAGAGATTTCTGGGAGATGAGTGAAAGAGTGAGGGAGAAGGTGAGGGAGGTGAGGGGAGTAGGGAGAAATAATTCGAAATGTTACACTTAGGCCCCCTCTCTCACACTACACACAAATACTACACTCCCTACTAACAATTAAGACCCAACAATACCACACTAACCCAAATGACTCAATTAAAATGCTAGGCATAATTATTATAATACATAAAATGCACGCATAATTATTTAAATAATTAATAATTTAAATAAATAAATAGGCAAATAGTTAAAAAAAATCATTTAATTACTAATAAAATAAAGCCTAGATCTCGGGTCGTGACAGTTTTGCACTTTGTTAAACAACGCATTAATGCAATCAAACCTTGTGAATTTTAAGGGACAACCGAAAGGGACATGTTGAACGGTGCGGTCGAAACTAAGCCAAAAATGGCATCCACAATCCCGCACAAAATCATGAAAGTAGGAAAACACAAACTCGGATTTCCGTAGAGAGGTTATCCATTCTTTCAAAATCCTTTGTTCAACATTTTACCGAAGGGACATTCGTCATATTCACAAGGGAGGATTATAGATTGTAAAGATGCGTTATCTTGGGCAAAGATTAAAACAGCCCTAAGAATTGAACCGACCGGTCTCAAGGAGTGTCTTATTAACTAGTATGTATGCATGAGGTTGATGCAATGCTTACGGCTAAGGCTCCCCATGAACACAGTCTAGGAGCGTGTCACGGAGTGGGTACACCATCTTTAGAGAGACCGGCGAGGGCCATTCGTTAGAATGGGGGTGCTGACCGACATCCGTCCTCCGATTGGGACCCGGGTTTATAGGGTATGTAGTGCAATTATTCTACATGTGTGCACATGTGTGAGAGTCAAGATCTAGGTGTCAAAGATAAAATAGAGAGTTTTTTTTAAAAGCAAAACAAAAACAAGCAATGGCCGGGCCAAGTGGCTGCGTACGTTTCCCTCTTGTGGAGGAACTCAGGCCGTCGTAGTTCACACATAAAGCAAACGCATGTAAAGCAGAGAACGAAACATTTAGCAAGTACTCCTGCAAAACAAAGGTTAGCCTTAAGATATATGGGGAGTTTCTTCATCGCTAGGAAGGTCATAGGACTCAGAAACAGAGGGGAGAGCAGATCTGAGACCCCGTGTACGTGTTTAAACCGAACAAAATTCCTTTTTCAAACCAGAGAATCAGATCAGCCGGGCAGAACTGAGATGTCTCGTACGAGACAAAGGATCCCTCGTACGAGGCATCTCAGCTGAGAAATAGATTACGGTACAAAAATGCAGAATTTTGAAACAACGATGATTTCTTTCGACGCAAGTCTAACCCACTTACTATGAGTCCCCAGCAGAGTCGCCATTGTTTGTGCGCGAGGTTTTTCTTCGAGGAAAGTTTTCGTCCTTCGATTTACCTTTTTGTTTTGAGAGTGGCCACCATGTTGTTGTCGGAACACGGACCGAGATGTCTGGATTCGGGGGTTAAGTTATGAATTGGGAAGGTCAAGGAGCACCTAATTCACCCAATCTAGGATTGGTCTTGCTAAGAAATCATCATCATCGTTTCAAAATTATGCATTCATGTACCAAAAGAAAACAAACAAATAAATAATTACTTATTTATTTGGGATGTTGGATCATGTGCTTCGAGACCATCTCCATGAATTGGAGAGGCTCTAGGCTGATCCTTTGATGGAATCACACTACTTCAAAGCAAAGATGAAGGAGATGAGAAGATAGAAAGTAAAGATTTTACCTAAGCTTTTCTTCAAGAATCCTATGGATGGTCTTGAGTAAAGGCCTTGATCTTCCAAATTTCGTGGGTATCAGAGAGGGGATGATTATGAGAGCTTCTTTGATCAGATTTGGAGTCTAGAGTTTGACCATTAATTCACCATTAGTCATTCTAGCCAAGAACAACTATATTTATAGGGGGTTTTGGACCTAGGGTTTTGGCCAAGAAGGTAAGTTGAGGTGGGAATCCAAGACTTGATTCTCACAGAGGTATATTTGGACTCTAGGATCATCCATGGGATTTTCCCCGGATTGCATGAGTGTTTGCCAAGAAAAGGGGTTAAGATCAACAAGGAAACTGACCAAAAACCCGACTGTCAAAGGGGATGTCTCGTACGAGAAATCAATGTCTCGTACGAGGCATCTCAGTGTTGGAATTCACTATTTGCCCTCTGCAGTAGTTTTAATGCTCATTTTGGCCCCTGACTAACGGAGTCAGTCAAAAACTTAACGAAACATGTCCAACTTAACAAGTTTTGACCCAAATCAAAGGCGAGACATAGAAGTAGTGTGATTATAAATGAACGTCCAAAAGGAGGTGTCTACAATACCTCATTCAAAATCCAAGACTGGCTATCTTGGTAAAGGACGTAGATCTTTTAACAGATCGAACATTTCCAAATCATTGTGTCATTTACTTACTGCACTTTATATTCTGCACTTTACTTTCAAGTCTTGTTCATCTTGTTATCATTGTTCATATTTATCTTGTTTTTCTTTTAGTGTTTGATCTTTCAGATTAATGAACAATTGTGAATTGTGTTTGTTTGTCTACCTCATTGCCTTAGCTAAAGTCTGACTAACTTATCATTTGCCAAAAATCTCTAAGACACAGTTTTTCAATCTCTCAACCTACCTCAATCACCTACCGCACGTGTATCTACCGCACTCTCATTCTACCGCATTACTGCCTACCGCATTAAACTTATAAAATAACAACTCTTAACTTGTTTCAACGAAAACTTCCGCTGTGCATTTTATACTTGACCACGTGGTTTTCATCTACCGCAAAATTCAATGGTAAGCATAAGGTTGAAATTTTAAATAGGCTATTCACACCCCCCCCTCTAGCCTCTTTTAATACCCTGGTTGTGTCTCTGGGACCAACAATAACAACCTGGATTATTATATGTTTTGCATGTTTATTATAATAATCCCCGTCCCTAGTACTTATGAAGAACTAGTATAAGTTTAATCGATGATCATATGATGATCATGTGTATATGATACAAATTAAACTTATAGGTACTTTTTGGTGAACAAGCACTGGACTTGACCCACTATGAGATTTATGTCATGGTCAAATGTCATAATTAAATCTCATATAGTTATATCATTTGATATCCTTAGACCTGAGATTATCATAGTTTTTCACATGATGAACATTATGTTTGACATAGTCAATCGCTACCCTTAACCAGGTAGTCATAAAGGCTATGATTGGCATAATCGGATTCTTGTAGGAAAGAATGATAAGTCAAGATAGAATTTGTCCCTCCCTCAAGAGAGATATCTGCTTGGGCCACTCGAAGAGTGAGATTGATGAAATACGTAGCCACGCTCAAGTGAATTGATGTGTTCAATATCATTTGCTCATATCAATCTACTCAAGATCGAGAAAGCATTGAACAATATAAGTTGACGTGAACCATGACTTATGTTCAATATGATATCGCGTGACAAAAGGATTGTGATATGTTCCATGAGGATAAACGAGCTTCGTTAAGTTATATCAATTGGGTAATCATGATGGCCTGCTAGGGTCCGCTCATGATTTATGAGAACAAATGTGTTTGGACTCATTACCAATTTGATATAATCCTATGGGGTCACACACAATAGAACGAATTGTTAAAAAGGCAAAAAGGCAGAATTTTGGCCTGGCACGACCGTGCCAGTTATAAAGCACGACCGTGACAGTATTGACTTCGGCAGGTATTATTCATATAGCCTTTTAATAGAAAGAGTTTCTATGGGATCTAACAGTCCAGATCTAGAATTGTTCTAGATATTCGTTCATGTGTGGATACACATAAAGGATGCTTGCTTAAGCATCTCAAGTTCGTGTTCCTGCGATCGTGATTCAAAGAACGCGAAGATCGAGGAGATCAAATCGTAAAGCTTGAAGACTTGAAGATTTGAAGATCCGAAATTTTAAACGCACAACAACGGTTAGTATTCTAAATTCATATTCCTATTAATTTAATCATCATGAATGGATCCATGGGCTCTAGGGTTTTATTGATTTTATATTTCAGTTTTCGCTGCGCAAGGTGCCTCAAAACCCAACATATAACATCCATATACTCATCGATGTGTTTAGCTAATGATCCTCCCTCTTGCATCTTGAGATTCCCCATCTTGCGTATCAAATCAACCTTTTTGACCGCATATGGTGTTTCAAATCTCTCAATAAGATAATCAAGTAGCTCCTTGGTGGTTTTAGCCTTCTCTGTGGGTTTAGCGATCCACTTTGACAAAGTAGATCTAATCACCCCTAGGGTTTTCCTATTCAGGATATCCCAGTCTTCCTGTTTTTCGCCTTCCGGTTTGACTCCCAATAGATGTTTATAGAGATCCTTACCATAAAAGATATCTTTTATCTGCATCCTCCAAAATGCGTAGTCAGACCCATCGAACTTCTCCACCGCTTGTTTATCCTTGCCCATTCTTAACTGCTTAAATAAACCCTTGGCTCGTCTAACCAGAACTCTGATGCCAGTTGTTCTGGTATAGACCCTCCAAACATAAACATATCGCAAGAATATAATATGCAAACCCAACAAGCAAGAACGATAATAGAAGCAAAAACAGTAAAAGGAACACAAAGAATTGTTTACCCAGTTCGTCAATATTTTTTACTACGTCTGGGGGCACTACCAAGCCAGGATCTTGTACTATAATATGTTATATGGAGTTACAATGAGTATGGGGCGGAACCCTGCTTATATACACAACCTAGAATAAGTCCAAAACCTAGACATAAAAGAAATCCCGAAAAGACCCGAAAAATATCAATTTTCCCGTCCAGAGGGGTTTGGCTGACCCTACCCCTTGACGCCCCTGAACCCAATTGACGTCGGAAATTCACTTTTCCCAAAAGCCTTTGGTTCGGCCGAGTAGCATATGTGGTTCGCCGAACTTACCTTGCTTCGGCCGAGTGCCTACCAAGGTTCGGCCGAATCCACAATTCCGTCCCGGTTCGCCTTTTTCTCCTCTTTTCTTATTTTTTGATCGCTAGTGTGCCGTTGAACTCTATTCAACACGACGGAGATGAGAGTGTGGGTGTAGAGAATCGCAATCACGGATTGCCACTTTCTCTGGCAGTAATGGCGATTGAAAGTGAAACCCTAGCTAGATAATGCATTAACTTAACCATATATACTAGGGTTAGGAAGTAATATTGGGGTATCACAAGGGTAGAATAGGAAAGACTTTGATTAAGTCACTATGCGGGTCGGGTCGGGCTATGACACATTACCAAACCCGGACCCGAACTCGAACTCGACAGGTTTTGAAAAATGACTACCAAACCCGGCCCGCTCGAGCCAAAAAATCCCGAAAAAGGGTTGGTTCGGAGAGATTGTCATCCCTAATTCTTTTCCTCTCATTTTATACATCAAGAACTTTCCTTTTGAGTGTGCCACCTTAATTTTAACATATTCAAAAAGAAAATTTTATGTTATTTTTTTATTAATGAGTTTTACATGTCATATTCACATTATGAGTCTAGCATACGAGATATTTGTTAATAAAAAAAAACGCAATTTTTCTTTTAACAAAACGCAATTTTTTTTTAAAAAAAAATATATCATATTCACAGTAACAATTTACTAACTATTTTTTTTTATCTCACTTTCCTTTTTTTGCCAACTTTTTATACTCGCAATATCTTACATTACTTTTAAAAATTAATAATAAAAACATTATCTCATTTACTATTGTATTCATTTTTTATTTTATTTTTTTAAGTAACAATTTACTAACTATTTTTTTTATCTCACTTTCCTTTTTCTGCCAACTTTTTATACTCGCAATATCTTACATTACTTTTAAAAATTAATAATAAAAACATTATCTCATTTACTATTGTATTCATTTTTTATTTTTTTTTTGAAGATTAAGGTGTGAGGGAGTATATAATAATATAAATACACTTTCTCTGGATGTTTGGATAAGAGAAAGTAAAAGTTGAATAAGATGAGTAGGAAGCGGGTCCCCTTTTCCACTTTCTTATGAAAAGAACGGAGTAGTATTTATTTATTTATTTTGGTTAAAAAAAAATAAAAGTATTGTATTTTCTATATATATTTTTGTCCTAAGTGATAATTAATTAAGGTTTCTTTTCATAGGGACAAAGACAATCATTGACCACCATGTCCCTCCATCTATTTGCATTTCATATGTACTCCCTCCATCGCACAGTCACTTGAGATTTATTTTCATTTTGATCTGTCTCAGTTCACTTGAGACCTCCTCAAAATAACTAATTTTTAATAATTTTATATTGAATCCATTCTACCACTCATTCTCTCTTCATTTTACACCACTCAATTTATTCAACCAACACTACTATTTACCTTATTCATTTTCTCTCTTCATTTTTTACCACATATTTTTTTTTCATAATTACTGTACCCACCTCTTCAATCTAAAGTGGGACGGAAGAAATACTTGGCAACACATTTTCGTCATCAATTGTTAAACTTTTTGCATTGTGAAATTTTAATGCGTTTGAAATATAATTGACTAATGGTTTATTATCACACTGTCAAACAGTGGCAACATTCATTCTCATTTTGTCCTAAAACATGCAACACTTCGTCCACAATCTCAAAAATACAAGTCATCTTTAAGAAGATGATATTTTTTATTGAGTTAAAAAAGAAAATACGAGTTACTAAACAAATGAAAATAAAATATGTTCTATAACTGATAGGGAAAGGATAACTATATTATGAAAATAAATGGTGGGAATATGATACGAGACACAGAAGTATTATTTTTTATTAAATTTTGAAAATGAATTAAAAGAGTGGGGGTGAGGTAGGAATAAGACATTACACTGAACAATGAAGAGATATTCTATTGCTTAATTATAACATAAATGATCTTTCACTTGTAAAGTTTGCTTCCGTTGATTTTACAACAAAACTTTTAAAAGACGGGTGAAAACAACTTAGATAAAGGGGCTAAAAGGGGTATGGTTTTAGAAACAGAGAGTTTTAAAAACATTTTGTTTTTTTTTAAACGGAATGTTATAAAACGGATCATTGTTTCTGCAAATGTGTTTGGTACATTATTTTTAAATGTTAATTTAAAACTTGAATACTTTTCACATTGACATTCTTACCCTTTTAAAAATAATGGTACTACTATACAGTATATAGTGCTCCCTATGTCCCAGAGTATATGTCCACCTTTCTATTTTAGCCTGTCTCAGAGTATACGTCCACTTTCTAAAATGACAAAAAATCTTTATTATTCCTCTCACTCATTCTCTCTCCTACTTACTTTTATACTCACAACGCTAATCAACTTACTATTCCCTCCCACTCATTTCTCTCATACTTTACTTTTATACTCACAACAGTTACATCACTTCCACCATTTCTTAGTCTCCTTGCGAATGGGAGGGTAAACATATACTCTGGGACGGAGTGAGTAAAAATTATTAGTAAGAGTAGTAAATAGGGATGGCAACGGGTCGGGTTCGGATCGGATCAGGGCCGATTCGAATCCGATCCGAATTATGTAAATGTACGCCCGAACCCGATCCGATCCGATCCGAACTTTCCCGATCCGTGATCCGATCCGATCCGTGACCGAACGCTGCTCCGTCCCGAGACCCGATCCGCTGCTCCGACCCGAGGCGGATCCTCCCTTTCCCAGCACAGCAACAGACTGTTGACATGGATTTAATTTTTTTTTTCTCAAGGAATAACAGGAAAACGAATTACTAAGTTTTCAAAATCACCACATTACTTCAACAGAGTTTTCATCTAGGGCCAGATACAGTATAATGAATCCCAACAATGATCAGTTGAAGCAATAAATTACAAATTTACGACATATGATTCACAAGAAAACAAAATTCATGAACCCTAACTACGACGTTGTAGAGATGGAAACAGAAATTGACGGCGACATATGAGTGAAGAAAAACTCACGATTTTGGGGGAATGTCAGTGAATTGAAGAATTGGAAACAGAAATTGACGGCAAGCAACGGCGACGGCGAGATCCGAGGCTGGCGAGGACGGCGAGGCTATCAGATTTATGTCTTTAATTTTCTAACTTGTCATCTATTTCTATATAGATCTAAACCCAAGCTCCTTCTCTCTACTCCATTAACCTCCAAAATTGATGAATCGTCTTTTTTGCCAGACTGAATTACAACGCCTTTAGTAATAGAAGGATATTTTAGTCACAATTACAACGCCAGACTGAATCTGATAGCCTCGCCGTCCTCGCCAGCCTCGGATCTCGCCGTTGCTTGCCGTCATCCACTTTCGATATGTCACAGCAAGTGAACATTATAATTGAAATTGCTAAATTGAAAGGGCAAATTGCAGTTTAGTACCACTAAGTTTACCCAGAATTGCAATGTGGGGCACATAGTACCAAAAGTGGCAATTTAGTACATTATATTCACACAGAATAGCAATCCGATGAAATTTTGGATGTCTGTTAGATTTTTTGGATGGACACAACACACGTGCAACTCACGTGGATTTTTTGGGGGCAAAAACGTCTTTCCACGTAGATTCAAAACGGCGTCGGCATCGGCATCGTGTTTCGTCTTTCAAGCGGCGTGCTTTTGGTGAGAAATGACTGAGAATGCCCTAATTTTAGTATATATAAGTAGGGGTAAATTGTAAATGCTGAAAATAAGGGGGATAATAATAAAAATTTAAAAACAGGCCACTAATATTTCGGATCGGGTTCGGGTCGGATCGGATCGGGGGGTCTGACCGAACCCGAACCCAAACCCGCTCGAATAATGAAATTGCATATTGAACCCGAAATTTTCGGATCGGAACACCCTCGGAACGGATCGGGTTCGGACAAATTGCCATCCCTAGTAGTAAACAACTCATCACAAAAAATAAAATGAAAAGGAAGGAGTAGTGAACAACTCATCACAAAATAAAATAAAATAAAATAATAACAATAATAGTAATGAAATATTAAAAAGGAAAAGAGAAATACAAAGTACTACAGTACTAACAAATTCACCCACTCTGACCACACAATTACCTTGTTAAACCATGTGCAATGGTTGTTTAATGAGGTGTTGAATGCTCATTAAACAAAAGAGGGGTTTAATTGCTCCAATGGTTTGTTGAATGGGTTTGTGTGAATTGTTTTGTTGAATAGATTCAACACGTGTGAATGGGAATGGTGGGCACCGGATTGGACACGCGGTGGCCACACACTGGGCCGCGTGTGGCGCGTGCACACCACGCGGAGACAAGGCGCGTGTGTGCATGCGGCGAACCTTTTTTTTTTTCCTTTTTTCCTGGCCTGGACATGTGTCACCTTCTGATTGGCTGACGAGTTTTTTTTTTATCCCAATTATTTGAGCTCAATTATTTTACAGAAAATGTTTTTTTTTAACACCAAAATTCCCTTTTTTTTTCCTCTTTAAATTGACATAAATTTCATTGTATTCCGACAAAAAAAAAAAAAAAACCCATCTTTTTCTTGAAATGGATCACAATAATAACTATTTCAACACTAATCATAAAGATAAAAAATAAAAAATAAATTTTAAGTGGTGGGGTGTAGGATGATGAGTGTGAAAAGTGTTGAACGGGGGATTAAACAAACCATTGTAGGGTGTAAAGTTGAATGAGCGTTGAATGAATTAGTTGGAAGAGAGAGAAGATGATGTAGAGTGATAAAGTGGGTGTTGAATGAGTTTTTTCGTTTAATCCATTGTACATGGTCTTATGCCTTTCCTTGCCTAAATTAGGAATAATGATTATGACTTCCCAACCCACCTCCATTGTCGCCGTTGCTTGCCGTCATCCACTTTCGATATGTCACAACAAGTGAACATTATAATTGAAATTGCTAAATTGAAAGGGCAAATTGCAGTTTAGTACCACTAAGTTTACCCAGAATTGCAATGTGGGGCACATAGTACCAAAAGTGGCAATTTAGTACATTATATTCACACAGAATAGCAATCCGATGAAATTTTGGATGTCTGTTAGATTTTTTGGATGGACACAACACACGTGCAACTCACGTGGATTTTTTGGGGGCAAAAACGTCTTTCCATCTTACACATGACTAGCACGTGCAAGGATCCACCAGATCTAGGTTTAAGAATAACCCCAAAAAACGGCACAAACAATTTTTCCTCTTCTAACGTTGTTGTTCATCCTTTCTCGTTTCTCTGCTCTCCCATCCACCATGAACTGTAGGTGCGGATCAATGGCAATTCAACATACATCGTGGACAAAGAGCAACCCTGGAAGAAGATTTGTTAATTGTCCCAACAATAAGGTAAAAATTATTCATTTTTAAAATAAATAAATAATTTGAAGTTTTGAAATTATTCTTCCAATCATCTTCAGATTTTCTTCCAAGCATTTTCTAATATTTTGTTATTTAACAGAATCGAAAGAATTGCAAGTTTTTTTATGTGGATAGATCCACCAATGTGTCCAAGGTCAACCATCATCATACCTGGGCTTCTTCAAAAGATTAATGAGATGGAGGAAAAACTTGCAGAACAGAGGAAGAAATATAGAATTCTTATAATGATTATTATTTTGTTGTTATTGTATCTTTTATTCAAGGGTTGAAGGTCTGACATAGGCTTATTATATGTATTTTGGGGTAGGGTTGTTTATATATTATGTACTTCTGTAATGAAATGTGTAATGGTACATTATGTGCAATGAAATGTGTAATGCTATTTTACTTGTTGTATTTTTTTTCAATTTGCAAAGAACCTGACTTCATTATGCACTAACCACAACTACTGTGTTATACACTCCTAAATGAACACTAAAGGAAACAATCAAGAAAATGAGTCAAAAAAGTTTCAATAAAAACCAATAGCATTGATATACACCTAAATATCCCAAGGTACACACTTAAGGTTAATTACATCAATGCTATTTAAATAGCAACCACAGAAGATTGACATATTGAGCTGACAAAGTTTGAAAAGGCCAACTAGTATTCAAATGTACCAAAAGGAGTAACTGTGGTTTATACAAAATGTGCAATAAAGACCCAAAAATGCACATCAAAAATAACAACTAAAACACTAGCCATGCTTCTTCTTAACTGCTTTCTTTGTTGCAGCTTTCAAATTGCCAAAAGTGACGTAAGTTTTGCCTCCTTTAAGTAATATGTGATCTTCAGTGATTGCATTTGAATTTTGTCCTTGAGTGACTTCATTTGATTCTTCTTGAGAAGTTCCAATCCTTGAAAAGCTTGCATTGATGGCACTTTGTTGTCTTCCAGAGACCATTTGCATCACACCAGGTGGTGGTTGAACAATCTTTTCCTTCTTTATCTTCTTAGCCTACACAATAAAAAAAATATTTGGGACCATATTGTACCATTAATGAGATGGTACATCACTATATTTAATATCCTACCTGTGCAGCTGACATTTTAGTAGGGACTTGTGCTGAAACAGGTGATGTTTCCCTCCTTTAAACTTGCACAAATAGACATTTTCAGTGCACACATATACTGCCTCTGTCCCGCCCGAAATATGATTTTGGTAGTTTTTTTTTTTTAATACTTTGACCATGTAATTTAAATAGGAAATAATTATCCTAATATAATGTCAAGTTTACCAAAATCCTATTTCGGGCGGGACGGAGGGAGTATATTATATATATATAATAAAAAAAGATTATTGCATTGTACATTTTTAGAGGCAAGACTTTGCTGTGTTGATTGTTGTGTCACAATTATTTCTTCCTCCCTGTCCATTTCAGCCTGTACATATGGGACAATCACTTTAGTAAGGGTATTCAATTATAGTTTGTTGAAATTTTAAAATAAATAAATATGCACTTACAGATGTTTGACTGAGAATAGCATCAATTCCATCCATTAGATGGTCATCTTTAGCAAATTCATATAGAGATGTTAGATGAACCCTTCCTTGTTCCATCCCTCCTTGTTCCAATCCTTGAGCAACATCTTCATGTTCCATTTGTTCAACCCCTCCTTGTTCTACTTGAGTAACACCTTCTTGTTTAGCTTCACTAACACCACCTTCCTGTTCACCTTCTTGTTCTTTCGATGTAGGGCAAGTTCTTTTATTGTGCCCCCTCTCCTTGCACACACCACACTTTACAGAGTTCGAATACAACCTTCTTTTCAATTTTTGAGTCCCATCATCCATTGTCTTTGCAATTTTTTCTGGTTCTGGATCCTTAATCTCTGATCTTGATTTCCTTCTCATTTTCTTGGGTCTTCCTGGCTTCTTCTTTACTACTGGAGGTCTAACTAAACCATAACCTGATGCAGGCCACATATCTACTCCATCCATTGGGTTTATGAGGTAAGAGTACACTTTTTTGTAGGTGGATACCTTGTAGTAGTCATGCACACACTCAACAGCCTCTTCCTCCCTTAAAAACATACAAGACATTGCATGGGAACAAGGAATACCTGATAGATCCCACTTCCTACAAGTGCAAGTCTTCTCTTTGATGTTCACAGAATATTGGGGACCATACATACAACTCACCTCATACTTTGAACCACCTGAAGCTGTAGGAATACACTCTTTAACCAACTTCTTCCTCCTTTCAACTTCTTTCATTATCTTTGGACACAACAACCCTTTCCATTTGGTAGCAACAATGGCCCTATTCTGTTTAAGCCTAGACATCAATTGTTTTCTAATGGTTTCAAGGCATGAAAGAATGGGCATGTCTCTTGCCTCAAGAATATAACTGTTGAAACTTTCAGATAAGTTATTAAGTAGGATGTCACACTTGCTGTGAGTTCTAAAGCCTGATCTGCTCCAATTCTCAGAAGGCTTATCATCAAACCAATGAAAAGCTTTAATATCATGTGTAGCTATCTGCTCCATCCAAAATTGAAATCTTGTAATAGTTGTGGCCTTAGCTGCCTTCCACAAAAAGTCCTTATATGTCTCTCCTTTAAATCCTACCCTCCTCATATTTGCATGCATATGCATCACACAAAATCTATGCTCACAGTTGGGCAAAAGAGTATTAACTGCATCAATGAGCCCTTTTTGCTTATCAGACATTATGGTAAACCTAAAGTCATCAATTATCTCTAGATCCTCAATCACTAACTTCAGAAACCACAACCAACTGTCTTTTGTTTCCTGCTCAACAACTGCATAAGATACTGGATACCAATTGTTATTAGGATCAATTGCTGAAGCCACCAAAAGTACACCCCCATACTCAGTTTTTAAAAAACATCCATCCATACTCAGAATTGGCCTGCAATGTTTAAAACCCTCTTTTAATCCTTTGAAACAAACATAGAATCTCTCAAATGTGGCCTCTCCTTTCTCTACACTCCCATCAACCAATTTCATTATCACAGTTGATCCTGGATTTCTCCTCCTTAGTTCTTCACCATAGTCCCACAGTTTTGAGTATTGCTCTTCGACACTTCCATTGATCATCTTTAAAGCCCTCTCCTTAGCTCTGTACTCCTGATATTTGGAGACATTCATAGTACGATCAGTAAACACCTTTTTCTTGATAGATTCAGCTGAAACCTTAGCATTGTCTTTCCACTCACTAACATATTCATTAGCAATCCATTTGGAGTTGATGTACTTGTTAGCAAAATGGAAGCTACAATCATGATCTGCATTTAAAGACTTCACCATCAACTGACTGTTATGTTGCTCTCTTGATGCAACACACTTCCACCTACAAGGATGCTTGCACACAGCTATGACCCTGTCCCTACTCTGCTTGGGGAAATAAATTTGTCTACCCTCAAGAATGGAATGCATCTTCACAGCCTCCTGAAATTCTTTGTGGTCCTTAAAGATCATCATCAACTCAAATTTTGGATTTTGCATATCAACTGCAGGATTAAACACTTTTCCCTTTGGCTTAGCAATATCATCATCTTCACTCATATAACCATTAAGTCCATCCTCAGAATCATAGTCAGGTTCATTTACAGCACCCTTCCCTACTGACCACTCAAGTTTCTTCTTTCCCTTTTCCTTACATTTACCCTTCTCAATAGCACTGCTTGATACCCCTGCATACTCCACATCTAAATCTATATTGGCATCATATAACATATCATCTTCTCTACTGTCATATTCACTATCACAAAAGGACTCACAATTATCTGAATCTTCACTCTCAGACTTGTCAATATCTTGATCAGGTTGTTTAATAGCCTCACTAGTACTTGCACAATTACCATTCAGCTTCACATTCACAAACCCATCACTAGTTGTCTCAGTTTCTTCCACCCTAGGTTCATACTGATCCATGTCAGCATATATCTCAGCTCGCCTCTTCTTTCCTAGTGGTATATAGTCTTGAATTTTTGTTACATCCTTATCACTTTCTAATTTTCTGAATCCATCTTTAAAACCTATCCCACTATTGACTTTTTGATAAAAAACCACGTTGCTCAGTTCATTATCATCATCAAAACCCAATTCTTTTACCATGCATCTTAACCCATGAAGAGAAAGGGCATCTGGATCAATGAAGTCAAACAAAGCATTTTCAGTCCCTGTGTAAACCATGTCTGGCCTATTCTCAAAATGCCCATCAAAACACATCTTTATGCTGAACTCATGATGCTTACCTACAAAAGTCAATGTCACTCACACAGTACATACAATACACACAAGTATAACCCTAACATCATTGCAGTTCAGTAACATTAACCATGTGCATAAAGTGATTTTGTTATCAAGCAGCATGTGTATTAAAGTGATAATGGGAATATGCATATACTGACAAAAGAAAGGTCATAAAAACGGAGGCAACATCTACAACCACAATTAAAACTATAAAAAATTCATAAAGGTAATGTCCACATGTATTCAGACTATAAACAAAGATTAAAGCTCAAATTCCTAAAACAATGACCACCATTGATTAAAAGATTCAAAATAATTAAAGCCCTATTTTTTTTTCCTTGGTTTAAACTCTATGATAAAGAACACAATATTCAAGATACTTACCGTAATATGGAGTACCACTAGCCTTGAATTTCTCCAATCTCTTGAGCCGCGACATTGATAACTTCAGAATCGACGATGAACTTCAAAATCGATGATGAACCAGGAGTCAATATAGAAGAAAGTCGATCGTCATTATTTGGATTAATCGGTAACCTAAAATGAATCTCAAATATCTGGTGGATCCTTGCACGTGCTAGTCATGTGTAAGATGGAAAGACGTTTTTGCCCCCAAAAAATCCTCGTGAGTTGCACGTGTGTTGTGTCCATCCAAAAAATCTAACAGACATCCAAAATTTCATCGGATTGCTATTCTGTGTGAATATAATGTACTAAATTGCCACTTTTGGTACTATGTGCCCCACATTGCAATTCTGGGTAGTACTAAACTGCAATTTGCCCTTTCAATTTAGCAATTTCAATTATAATGTTCACTTGATGTGACATATCGAAAGTGGAGTATATTAATTCGAGAGCGGGCAGTAAATTACTGCAGTGAGAGTGAGAACCAGTGTTAAAAGTAATCGAAAACCACACTGACGGAGCCGCAGGGTTCCGTCACCCAAAAGCAAAAACAAGATATAGAAAAAATAATAAATTCCGGCGAGTGTGATTTACTGTCAACCACTTTATGATACATCTCCTTCCTTTATTTTCTCTCTCTCTCTCTCTACACTCTATACAAAAACCTAATCCCACCTTTTCAAATACACACAGACGGAGAGGCCAATGCTACAATTCCTTTAATTCCTTTAATCCTTCCTCAAATCCTGTTTCACAGAAAGAAAAAAAATCCCACTTTAATAATATCATTTTCTTTCTTTTGGATTTTCTTTTTCAATCATCACTGTTTCTTTTGAACAATTTGAAAGCAAATTACTTGACTCTGATTGTGAGTGATTTTGGGAATGCAAAGAAACTTTTGGTGAGATGGTGGTACGGAAGGTAGGCAAGTATGAGGTGGGGCGGACGATTGGGGAGGGGACTTTTGCCAAGGTGAAATTCGCCCAGAACACAGAGACAGGTGAGAGTGTCGCCATGAAGATCCTCGATCGCTCCACCATACTCAAACACAAGATGGTCGACCAGGTATTCTCTCTCCCCCCCCCCCCCCCCCCCCCCAATTCTTTTTTCTTCAAATTTGGACCAATTCCAAGTCACCTGGTTTTTGTTTTTTTTTTGGGAGTGTTAAACCTTGTAAATGCATGTTTGGATTAATCTCCTCCGACAACGCATAACAGTTTGATTCAGTTTAGTTGGAAATGATAGACTAACAATTGATGAACAACCTATTTCCCCAATCCCCACAGCCAAACGCATAGAGACAAACAAAAACATGTTTCAATGAATAATGAGTGGAGGTGAGGGAACCTTGAGTAGAGCTTGTATAGTTTGTGAATTGCGATGCACACTCACTTCAATTTCTCCAAATTACCCCTGTCCACAGGACATGGGCGTGGGTGTGGTGTGTGTGTGTGTGTGTGTGTCTATTTTACACTTCATTTGGTGTAAAATCTTAAAATTTTGGAGAATCCAACAGTCGGTTAGTACCCTTGTCAGACACTCGTACCTAAACTATATGAGCATCGTAGGCTATAGTTGTACAATATTGTTGGAGAAGTTGATTAATAAATCAGTTACCCAGTTGAAGTGAGAAAAACAAGTTTTTGATTAACATTCAGCATTGAGATCTGATTGTCACTGGGAGGTTGTGTTTCATGCTATTACATGGTCCTAAGCAGGGTTGCAGGATACTCTCCGGATAGCATCGAATCGCGTATCGATTCGCAGGTATCGATTCGCGATTCGATACCGAATCGATACGGTGGAATTCGCGAATCGTTATCTTCGATTCGTGCTCAAATACCTTAAAAAATCTCTTAGAATTCGCCATTAATATCATCTAAAACTGAAAAGTCATTGCTGCAATAAAAGAATATGGCACATTAACTTTTGATATGTTTTCAAGGATGACTTCAATTCAACCAACTGTTGAAAACTGAAAAGCCACAAGCCAGCACGTTCATATAAACAGCTACAAATTACTGGTTCCAAAGGCTATTCTCACAAACCCATCCTTTCCAAAAAATCAAATTTACAAACAAATAAAGTCACTACTATTTCTAATGTCAAACAAAAGAGCTTCTCAAGTTATGCAAAATGAAGAATGTTGAAGAAATCATCTCAGCCAATAAGTAGCTCATCTGCGGAAAGGAACTGGAGTACATATAAGTTCATCCATAGTGTGGTAAGAAACAAACTGAACAATATCAGAGCTGAGAAACTTGTGTTTATCCATTCGAACCTTCGACTCGTATCACGATTCACAACTGACTCAAATCTGGGATGTATAAAAAATGGGACATTGAACCTGATAATTCTATCTTGGAGGATTCATCTTTAAGACTTGAAGAATTGAGGGAAAGCCTTGATGTAAATGATGGTGATCAGCTTCATAGAGCATCAAAAGGGAAAGAAAAGGTGTAGCTAGCTGCTCGTAGGTGCTACAGTTTCTCAGCATGAATGTTTCTTTTTGGTGTTTTTTCGATGATGTAATAGAACCTTAAGTTGATTTTCTATGAGAAGTAAGTTTATTAGTATTATATATATTTTAAATATTTATTTAAATCATACGTACTAATATTGCGAATTCGCGAATCGCAATAATTGTAATACTCTACGTATCGGATTCCATGGGTTGAACGAATCGCGTATTCGTATCGCGAATTCGAATCGGACGAACTACGAATCGTGCAACCCTGGTCCTAAGACATAGACTTTGCTGGATGCTCATAAAAAAGTCACTAGTACATTGTCAAATGGTTGGATGTGGCTTTGTTATTAAAAATGTTATAGCACTTCTGATTGAAATGTGGATGATGGTATGAAATCCCCCAACCCACATCAGAAAGATATGGGCTTTGATTGTGATATATAAGTCTTCACTATACTACCATTGAGCATTAATAACATCTATAGACTTTTTTTTTTTTTTTTGGGGGGGGGGGGGGCTGTGTAAGCCGAGTGGACCAAGTTGTTTGTGCTCAGTAGGCTAGTGTGTGGTGCTTATGTAGTGGGTCGGACCTGCGGACTCGGGTCGTTACAAATGGTATCAGAGCGGACCCCCGGCCGTAAGGCTTGCGAGCTCGCCCGAGGGACGATCTGGGTATTGTTTGGGCCTTGCCACAGACGGCAAGGATTTGAGTGGGGGAGATTGTGATATCCCCCACATCGGAAAGATATGGGCTGATTGTGACATATAAGCCTCCACTATACTACAATTGAGCACCAATAACATCCATGGACTTTTGGGTGGGCATGTGGTAAGCCGAGTGGACCCAGTTGTTTGTACTCAGTGGGCCAGCGTGTGGTGCTTATGTAGCCGGTCGGGCCTGTGGGCTTGGGTCGTTACAGCTGGTTTGCCAGATTAACATTTCAGATGAATGTCTTTCATCCCTAGTATTCCCTCTGTACCGGAAAGTTTGTCTTATTTTGATTTTTATGGTCAACATAAATGAACTTTGACAAAACATTGGTGTTGATCCGATCATTCTAGTGAAATTCTAAAAATTGCAATGATAAATCATTAAGTGATTTATCAATAACAATTTTTAGAATTTCATTGTGATTGTTAGATTGGCACGAATACATGGTCAAAATTAACCCACTGTTGACCATAAAAAGTCAAAATGGGACAAATTTTCCGGGACAAAGGGACTATATTGTTCTTATCTTATAGGAGTAATCGTCATGACATTCTGCTTATAGGAACTACTAGTCTTCAGTCCATGCATAAGTATAACATTGCCTACCAAAAGAATCTGGGACTTGTCGTTCAGGGGTGGAATGCTTGACTTCCTTTCTCTCTATATATAGTCAGGCTGGGGTGGTAGACATAGAGAGTAGGGACTTTATCGGTTGCTTTATTATGTTGCATTGTTTGCTCAGGATATATGGCTATTTTTAAAAGTTAACTTTGTTGTGCCATTCGTCATGATAGGGAATGTCTTAAGCACGACTTAAACATCATACTCCCTTTGTCCCAAAATGAGTGTCCAAAAAATTATCAAAATTTACTCATGATCAAGAGCAAATTTGAAAAAAAAAAAATCGGACATTCATTTTGGGTCAGAGGTAGTATTTTTCACTGGTAAACGAATCTGTAAATCATTTCTTGCATTTCTGTCATGCAGATCAAAAGGGAGATATCCATAATGAAGCTTGTTAGACATCCAAATGTTGTACGTTTGCATGAGGTATGGACTCGTAATAACAAGTAGAAGCTTTTAATTACTACTTTTCTGAAGTCACTTCTGGATTCCATGAGGCCAGGTGCGATCTGTCACCAGTTAGGTGTTCCTTCTACTAACTTGCTACAGTATGTTTTAGGTTCTAGCGAGCCGCACCAAAATTTATATAATCTTGGAATTTATCACAGGTGGTGAACTTTTTGATAAAATTGTAAGTCTCAGACTCATACAGATGAACTGATTATCGTTTCTTCTGTTTTTATACTGCTTCTCCCGAAATGATCTTCGTTTGTCATTTTTCATTGTCTCAAAAAGTAGTTCTCATTTCTACAACTTAGGCTTAAGTGTGCATAAACACAACTTGGCTAGTGAAGCAAGTGTTTATATCCTTAAAAAGTTTGAATAGTCAAATGTGAAGATCATTTTGGGACGGAGGGAGTACATAATTTGCTAGCAATCTCATACCTGATTATGCAGGTTCATCATGGACGGCTCAGTGAAGCTGAATCTCGAAGATATTTCCAACAGCTTATTGACGGGGTGGATTATTGCCACAGTAAGGGAGTCTACCATAGAGACTTGAAGGTGTTAATTCTCCGGTTTTTGGCCAGCAATTGTGTCATTCCAGGCTTCATAAAGGTCTTACAATTATTCTCTTTTTATACAGCCTGAAAATCTGCTATTGGATTCTCAAGCAAACCTAAAAATATCAGATTTTGGACTTAGTGCGTTGCCTGAAGAGGTAAAGCTTTCTCGTAATACGCTCCTTTTCCGTAATAGATCTGTGCTCTTCATTCTCAAGACGCTTATAGAGTTCTATTTTCGAGTTCAGGGACTGAGGTGTAATGATTTTCAAGATAAAAAACAGAACATACTTGTTCAATATAAGTTTATAAGTTGAATATCGGGATCACCGTTGAAGTTATTCTTTGGAATTGTTACGAATTTCTTATAGGAGCCTATTCATTTTGAAGTTGAATAATTTCTTGCAGTTAGTAACCTTCAACGACAATCACCAAAGCCACTCTTTTAAAACCAAGAAAAAAAATAATATTTGTTCTTAACTTCTCTAGTATATTTGTAGGGTGTTAGCCTCCTCCGCACTACCTGTGGAACTCCAAACTATGTTGCACCTGAGGTACTCATATGGGCTTCTTTTTCTCCTTTTCCTTTCATCTTTGTCCTTCTCTACGTTATTGTTTTTAATACGAGTATTATCTTTTTCTGTCTTATGCTGTCTGATTCCTATTTTCGGCTTTAGGTACTTGGTCACAAGGGTTATAATGGCGCGTTGGCAGATATCTGGTCCTGTGGAGTTATCCTGTATGTTTTGATGGCAGGATATCTCCCATTCGATGAGATGGATCTCACCACACTTTATAATAAGGCATGCCTTGCTATTATGAGTAATTCCATTCAGTATCATTTATGTTTTGTTAGTGCTGGAGACTTCACATACCACAATAATGTTCTTTTACTGTTTGTTATAAGTGTGACGGGTCATTTGATTTTTGAAGTATCAGCTTGATGGTATCCACTAGATTTAGACTATGGGCCAAGCTTTAAGATACCTTGCTCATTCCTGGTTCACAGACTTAGTTCTTGTTTATACGCAAGAATGGTCTTTCCATTCCACGCCATATGAACTACCATCATGTACGGAGTAATAAATTTACACTAAAATGGGTGGAGTGGAATTTCTATTCATGCGTACCAAGCAAGCACTCAGTAGCCATTTCCCCAATGCTTACATTTTTGGTGCTCAATTGGAGTGCAGGGAACTATAGCAAAAAACTCAAGTTTATAATAATGTTTTCCATGTCTTTGTTGTTCAATTATATATTCCTTATTGAAATGATTTTATCAGCAATTGACATGAAATGAAGATTGTTAATCACTTTTTGTTTTACTTTTGATTTTGTATGTTGCTGTCTATCTTAATCTTGAGCTTGTTACCATTATTTTCTGCAGATTGAGAATGCGGACTTTTCATGCCCATCATGGTTTCCAATGGGAGCTAAGTCTTTAATTCATCGAATTTTAGACCCAAAACCTGAAAATGTGAGTATTGTCTGGGATTGTTAGCAATTTTCTCCTTGTGCTTCTACCAGATTTTGTACACTCAAAAAACGACAAAGGAGTATGAGTCTTGTACTCCGATGGAATATTTCTTGATTCTAACAACACATTGATATTTACTTTTTGGTGAAATTTATTCATCAGCATAATTTTATAGCACAACTGAACTTTTTTGCTTCCGATATGTAGGCAAAGGTTTCAACTGTGATTGATTAGGTTTGTCTGGTTTAGTTTCAAAACTGATTATGTCTTCTTTGCTCCCTCCCCCCCCCCTCCCTTCCTTCTGCAGCGTATACGGATTGAAGAGATCAGAAATGATGAGTGGTTTAAGAAGAATTATGTTCCTGTCAGACTTTTTGAATACGAAGATGTTAACCTGGATGATGTGAATGCTGTTTTTGATGATCCTGAGGTTGGTATTGACATACTCCCTCCGTCCGTAAATGATCTTCCCACTTTTTTGCCGTAACTGCGAATGAACTTTGAGGAATAATTTTAGATTGATTTAATTATCTTAATGAAAAACTAAAACTTGTTATTGATACACCATCATGGACCGTAGACAAGCTTCAGACCCCATCCAGCTTACCTTTCACAACTCCCACGACTTTCTGATACAAAAAGTGTTCTCACTTGTTAATATATTTAGATAGCATGAGTTATGCATCAACATTAAGCAAGTGTCCTGAGAATATATGGATGAGCAGCAATTCTGTTTGTATGCTTGAAAGTTGGATCTTACAACCATATGGATAGTGATTCACATTGTGCTCAACACTAATTTACTAGTGATGCTTTGGAATTGGATCTTTTCTGTAAACATATACTACCTCCGTCCCAAAATGAATGTCCAATTTTTTTTATTTTTTGTTTTCAAATTTGCTCTTGATCAAGGGTGAATTTGAAATTTTTTCGGACATTCATTTCGGGACGGAGGGAGTAACTCATAGTCTCTAGCTTCTAAGTGATACATCTTTGTTAAACTTGAAGTTCAAGGGGGGTTTTCTCTTGTTGTTACTAAAAGCAACCTATTACTGTTGACAAATGATAAGTTGGTCCTGGAACCTGGACTAACAGTTTCTTGATTTGGGGGCTGTATTCTAGGAAGAACAGGCGAAGGATGAGCAACAGAGGGATGAAGATGCTGGTCCCCTGCTTCTTAATGCATTTGACATGATTATTCTCTCTCAAGGCTTAAACCTTTCTGCGCTCTTTGATCGTGGACAGGTATGATTTTTATGAGTGTGATCTATAATTCAGTTACAAGTATTTACGTTGATCAGTTTCATATTCATCGTATTTTAGACTTCCTTTCTCAACTCCCGTACACTTTCCTCTTGCCTCATTTGCCATCATTTATCAAATCCACCATATCTGCTGTAAGTGACCACTCAGCTTAAAGAAGTCCACGTTTGAAAGTCCAGCCTTCTAAGAATTAAATAAACTCATTTTGCCCCTTCCTTGTGGCCCCAAGAAAGAGTCCAAATCTAGTATCTGAGAGTTTGAGTATCTTATGTACTCCCTCCGTCCCAAAATGATCTTCACATTTGACTATTCAAGCATTTTCAGAATATGAATACTTGCTTCACTAGCCATGGTTTATTTATGTACTTTTAAGCCCAAATTGTAGACATGGGAAGAACCTTTTGGGACAATGAGAAATGGCAAATGGGAAGATCATTTCGGGCGGAGGGAGTATTCATATGATGAAGTTACGCGGTCAGGAAAAACCTTTTAATTGGCAAAATCTCTTGTTTAATGTAACAGGGAGATAAACTTGGAACCTAATATTATAACTTATAAGCTTAGGTTGGTAGCCAGTGTAGAAAGTATGACTATTTGAACAGACAGACGGGAAAGAGTATCCATAAGATATATCCTAAATTACTGTTGCTAATTGTTACTCCAGTATTGACTAGTGAATTTATACTTGCTTCTGGTTTGTTTACAGATTTGCATCTGACCATTGTTGACAGGACTCAGTGAAGCAACAAATGCGTTTTGTTTCTCAAAAACCAGCAAAGGTTGCTTTATCGAGCATGGAAGTAGTTGCACAATCAATGGGTTTTAAGACACATATACGTAATTACAAGGTAATGCTTGCTAATAGAACTTCACCCTTACCCTTTTTTGAGAAACTCTGCTTATTTCATGCTGATATTGAAATTGCTCTGGTCAAGCAACTCTAATACTAACTGAAAGAAGTTGCACTAAAAAGCTCTGTCCAATTTTTGCAGATGCGGGTGGAAGGGCTTTCAGCAACTAAAACATCACATTTCTCAGTTATCCTCGAGGTAAACTAGTAGTCCTGTCCGTTTGTCCGTCCGTCCGTCATCGGTTCAGAATTCCACACCACTCTTTATTTTAGTAATTAATTGGGAGAATTATTTGTTATAGATATTTCAAGTTGCTCCAACATTCTATATGGTTGAGATTCAGAAAGCAGCAGGAGATGCTAGTGAATACCTCAAGGTTCAGTTTTGCATCTTCCCCTTTTCTTCTTGTGTTTTGCTTACACACACGCGTGTCTACATACACACACACACACACACACACACACATATTTCCGCATTTTCAATTGTGGATTTTCAGTATCTAAGAGTTATGATATCCTATGATGCAGTTCTGCAAAAACTTCTGTAACAATCTTGACGATATCATCTGGAAGCCGCCTAATGAAGCATGCAAATCAAGGATAACAGCAACAAAGAGCAAAAGACGTTGATCTGAATCCTTGTAACAAATACATGTTTGAATAGTTTCTTTTTGTCCCCTATTCTAACGCGAAAGGATGTATTTCGCGTTACTTTACAAGCTTAGGTGTGCAAAACTACATTTGTCACTGACCCATTTTCCCGTGGCCTCGGTTTATAGAAAGTATAAAATGAGTTTTAGTATAGTATGTTGTAAGAGAGTGATCAATATTGTAAAGCTAGCACTAAATGAATTGAGCATTGCAGTTTACAACTTTACACTCTGGATAGCTAGGCTTATTTCATGGATCTAGTGCCTAGTTGATGCTGTGGCTGATTTACTTAATTTATTTATTTTTTGTCAAATTGGAAAAAGAACCTTCATTTTGATATGGAGGGAATATTTTAAAATGTTACAGGATTTAAGATTAATTATTTAATCATTACTTCAAGGTGATGGATTTTAGAGATTATCACTAGATAAACATAAAAACAAAAAAAGATTATCAGACATTCTTTTGGTATTCAGGAAAATTTTAGTACATAATTCATTATAGTGGGAAAAAAAACAAAAAAACTGATGGTGATTCCTTATTACTTTGACAGATTTTCACTACATTCAGTAACTGTGAGATATCTATATGAACCTAACATCAAATACCCAAAAATCTAGCATCACCCGACAGAGCTTTGAACGAGCCTAAAAAATAGTCAAGGGCACCTTCACGATTTCGAGCCAATCAATGTTTTCAGTTCCAGAATTAGGTGACAGTAACATGATCATAAGCCACATACTGGCGCGTCATCTTTTCACCAGCCCCTTCATTTAGTTGTTGTATTTCATCGTTTCTTTTTCGAAACCAATAGTAGGAAACTGTTTTGCATACTCCTCAACCTCATGTCGGAGTTTTGCAAGCTCCGACTGGATGTTGGCATCCGAGTTCAGAGTTGCAACGAAGTCCTTCAGTTTAGTTCGTGTTATCATCACCATAAATCAGCACTTGTTTTTTGAATGGAGAAGCAGTTTGGATGGCCAAACTTCATTTTCATCCGTTGTAATTTTACCCAACTTTCACTTTAACCATTTTTTTTCTTAACATAAGAACCTCTGTAGTTTTGAAAAACCTATCATCCGATACATAATTCATGCCATAATTTGTGCCCAATCCGTGCCTTAATATGTAATGTGAATTTGGGACTTGGGTAATGTAGGGACCGCGACCACCACCACCACTCTCCACATTAGTATGATATTGTCCGCTTGTTTTTGGGTCAACTCTCAAAAGGCCTCATACCAATGAAGTGGGTGGGTGCTCTTATATACCTTGCAATTGTTTGCTCAATTGCCGATATGGGACTTTGGGTTGCACCCCAACAGGTAAAGTGGTTTTTATGTTAATAATAAGTACAATGGTTAAAGCGAGAGTACACTCAAAGTACAATGGATAAAAATGAACTTCAAGCCATTTTGTATTAAGAAAAATGCTATAGATGTATGTCAGAAATGTAAGAACCACGAACCTTTTGTGCCAGCCTTGATCTTCAAGGCCAACTTTACTGAAGCATCAAATACCTCTGCTACTTTCACGAAATCCTCCTCAACAAATCCCCTAGAAGTGAGAGCAGGAGTTCCTGAATCAGCAAAACATAATGACTTTGTTAAGATGGGTAATTAGGATTTTTCTTTTTTCTTTTCATAAGAAATTAGGAAAAATATTTAATTAGGTATAAAATGAGAAAGGGGTTTACCCATACGAATGCCACCAGGTACCATGGCAGAAACGTCACCTGGAACAGTATTTTTGTTGGCCGCAATATGTACAGATTCCAAAACTTTTTCTACTCTAGACCCATCAATACCCTGCATCCAGTTACAATCTATTATCTGTTTGTGGTTAAACTTGAGAAAGGGACGGGGTGTTCCAAATCCTTCCTAGAAAAACCATTTCTTTTTCATAACTTTTAGAGTATCTTTCCATCATGAAAAATACCCTTTCAGAAGGCCAATTTACGCATCATTATACAACTCAATGGAAGACTTTAGAGGGACATCCCCCAATTGTCAATTTTCTTACAAGCAATCATATTATGTTTCCGGCTTACGCTTTCTTCGATGTACACCAACTAACGTCAGACGACATTCTAACTTAAAGTTTACTTTACTACTGTCACATATTCCAGTGTAAAAAATGAAAATTCTAGTAAATGAAAATCTTGAGACATTGTTGGTAAGGAAAGAAAAAGTAGTAAGATAAAACACAGCCCCTTCTACCTTGTTTATCAGGATTATCATTATTCTTTCAGATAGCATACCTTGTTTCTTAAATTTACCAGAACCAAATGGTTCTCAGTTCCACTAGATACAAGATCGTACCCCTTTTCTGTCAAACTCTGCAAGAGAAGTGGATATAAGAAGTAAAGATCACAAAAACAAACTACAAGAAACCAACTACAAGTAACTATGACACTTGAAATAAGTCAAAGGTGGTGCGTCTGTGAAAAGAAATATTCGAAAAATAGTGGAAGGAAACCTGGGCAAATTTTGAGCAGTTACTGAGTACTTGTTCTTGATAGGCCTTGTACTCTGGTGTTGTAGCCTACGATCACATGGCTGTCCACATAAACAGCTTGAATACGTCAGCAATGAGATTCTCCGAAACGATATTAAGGAATCATTAAATACCATGAGAGATTAAAATGAGCTTAAACCAGTTTTAGGGCAACTGCTAATGCAGTAATGGTATGATTGTGTGGACCTCCTTGAAGTCCAGGGAACACAGCTGAATTGATTTTGTCTTCATAATCATACATAACCTGTCATGTGGAACTCAAAATTGTAAAGATTGTTCCTCGTACATCAATGTAGTACTATAATTGTGATGGTACATGAAAGTAGAAATAAGTCGGAAAATACTCCCTCCGTCCAGAAATGATATAGTCCCATTTCCCCTTTTTGTTTGTCCCAGAAAGTCCCATTTTCAAATTTAAGGGTTCAAAATCACTCAATTTCAAAACCTTACAATGCAACCTTAATTTGTTTGAAAAGTCAAACGAGACTATCATTTTGGGATGGAGGGAGTAACATCAGCCATAGGGCATAATCAATAAAGAATACATCCACCAAATATAAAATAAGCAAGTGTTTAACAATTATCCATTTGGTTTTCCAGTATAACTCACTTCTTGTCCTTGTTTGTTTATCTCTTTTTACTCCTTTCCTGAAAAATATCATGGCTCCACGAGGCCCCCGAAGTGACTTGTGTGTTGTAGTAGTCACGATATCTGCGTATTCGAATGGGGATGGAATGACGTCTGCAGCAACCAAACCCACTAATATGTGCCATGTCTGCTAACATGATGGCTTTTTGCTTATTACAGACCTGAGAAATTCAGAAAAGAAATAATCTTCCTTGTTTAAGCATTACAAAGCGATAACTAATGACACTGAAATTTCAGTCTAGCATCAAGGTTCACCTTGCGGATCCGTTCATAATCATATAGACGTGCATAGGCACTTGCACCAGCAACAATCAATTTTGGCCTAAAGAGTGCAGCACTTTTCTCCATCTGCAGAGATATAAGTCAGTCTTAATAGAAAAAAAACATAATAAAAAATATGTAAAGCCAAATTAGAACAAAATATGATGTGGAATGAAAGAAGACATAATTAGAAAGATAGGCAAAAGTGCACCAAAAATTTCTGGACTATGGTCATTATAGCGAGTTTAGTCCTCAACTTTTTTTCATTCGGTTTAATTCCCTAAAGTCATTGTCCGTTTGATATACTACTAATGACCATTCAATTTAGACGTTAAGTCCATCACGTGAGCATTTCCATGGACTTTTTTAGGGGGTATATGGTCCAGGTAATTTTAGCAATATTGGGGACTCTAAGAGTTAATTAATTCTCCCGGATTCCATTAGTATATGTGGGTGTGTGGGGAAGAGAGCAGTGGTGGAGCCAGAAAATTTTTAAAAGGGGGGCAAAACATATTTAGAGGGAGGGGGGGGGGACAAAAAAATGTTAGTGCATTTATTTTCACCTGAAACAGAAATCGCCACAGCTAGTATAAGAAAGTACCTGGTCGTAGTCAATATAACCAGTAGTCTCATCTAATCTGTATGGCATTGTCTCAAAAAAGATTGAGACAGCAGATATCTTCTTGGTGTCAGTCTGCAGCATGAGAGAGATAATTAAAATGTGCACCTTTATAAGCCTGTGTTATATGTCTTTAAGCAGTGCAAGTGTGGAACTTGGTTTGACAAGTCACAAACTCAAATGACACTTTTGCATTGACATCGAACACGCTTGTAATCGTCCTTAAATCTTATGAATTGTTGTATAAACATGTTTAATTACCATCATTAAGCATGCTAATAAAATGAGTGTATCTTAAATAAGAATGCTAACATGGATATGTGGGAACAGTAGGAAAGAGAACTCGTAATGAACAAGCATGTGAGATGGTAAAATTCATCCTCAATAGAAAGTAAAATGAGAGAACTACGATTAAGATGGTTTGGACACATACAACGTAGACGCTTGGTGCTCCCAATAGAAAGAGTAATAGTATCAATATCAACGATAAAGCTAGAGGTAGGAAAAGACCAAAACAAATATGGAATCTATAATAAAGGACATGAACAAATGTGGCATATCTGATGACCTTGTATTGTACCCAATTGAATGGAGAAAGAGATTCATGTAGCCAATCCAAGTAGCTTGGACAAAGGCTAAATGGAATTCAGTTACCATTTTGGAACATCAGGTTCCAGAATAAAAAAGGAAAAGGCATGCACCAAAAAAGAGTAGTATCTTATTTTTACAGCAGAGATTTTATTGAACACAAAATTTCTTTGAAGAAAGCCATAATGAAAAGCCAAAATTTTGCTTCAAGAGATAGGTATGGAGAGAGTACTATGAAGATGATAGGTAACTTGCAGCAAGAAAGCCGTTTATGCTTCATTAGACAAATGTATGCATCGGAGTTTAATGTACCCCTTCCACCCAATAGAAGAGTAATAATTGAGTAACATACAACTTAAGAAAATAATTTGAAAATCTGCTAATTCTCTATATTTCCCCTTGTGGGATATGTGTCAAGATCAACCTCTTCAGATCCGTGGATTAAGTGTTGGTGCACTTCGTATGAATCGCGGATCAAGTGCTGACATTTTATGGCTCCATGTGATTGGACAAGGTCCATGGAGAAAACACACTTACAGCCCGGGAATTACTAAGGAGTAGTGGGTGGGTGGATTTGTTGGTCCCAGAGACACAACAAGGGTATGAAAAGAGGCTAGAGGGGGGGGGGGTGAATAGCCTATTTAAAATTTCAACCCTTTTTCAAAATTCAACCTTATGCTTACACTGAATTTTGCGGTAGATGATAAACCACGCGGTCAAGTGTAAAATGCACAGCGGAAGTTTTCGATGAAACAAGTTAAGAGTTGTTTTTGATAAGTTAAATGGGGTAGGTTAGGAATGCGGTAGGAAGGTACGCGGTAGATGTATGTGCGGTAGGTTATATGTGGTAGGTTGAGAGATTGAAAGTTTGTGTCTTAGAGATTTTGGCAAATGATAAGTTAGTCAGATTTTAGCTTAGGCAATAAGTTGAACAAACAAACACAATTCACAAATGTTCATAAATCTTAAAGATCAAAACACTAAACGACAAACAGGATTAATATGAACAAATGAAGAACAGTAAGAACAAGATGAACAAGACTTAAAGTAAATTTGCAGAATTGTAAAGAGCAGTAAGTAAATGACACAATGATTTGGAAAGGTTCGATCTGTAAAAAGATCTACGTCCTTTACCAAGATGGTCAGTCTTGGATTTTGAATGAGGTATATATTGATTCTATTGAGTATAGATTACAGAGATGAAGTATTGAATCAACACCTATTTCTATGAAGAACAATCCTAGACTTAGACCAGTGTATCCCTAATGATTCAATCTATGTGATTGATCAATCGGGGTGAGTGTGTGTGTAAGAATCAAAAGCTCTTTGGAATCTATATGATTTTAGAGCCTAATGAATCTTGTGTTGAGGCTTGAGATTTGATCTTGAAGGTTGCTGGAGATTTGTTGAAGACTTGAAGGTTGTGTGCTTGAAGATTCGAAGGATTCTGGAAATCTTGAATATGATCTTCAATCACCAAGAATTTCAACAGCAATTTCTCTCTTTGAATCTCAGCTTATGTTCAATGAAGAACTCAAGGGCTATTTATAGCCTTGAATGAGAAACTAGCCGTGTGAAATACTTGGGCTCCAAGTTGAAGGACAATGAGCTGTTGAATTCTAATTGGAGCTCAGTCTGAGTTGTCCTTTTGTTGCAGAGTCATGGTGGTCCAACTGTACTATGATGACAGTTGTATTCAAATTTGAAATTTTGAATTTGCAACGTTCTAAACTAACCAAGGTTATGGACACTAGTGTGACCATGGTTAAGTTTGAACCAACTTGAGTTGAGTTTCTTCAACCAGGGTTACATGCGGCAGAGTGATCCATGCGGCAGGCTTTAACCGTGTGGCAATTTAGATGGCATGTGGTAATCTTGGTCATGCGGCAGGCTCCATGCGGTAGGCAATGCTTTGACCGCATATCTCCATACTTAGAAAATTGAGGGTCCTAATCTGCTAAGCCTATCAAACTAAAAAAAATGAACTATTCTAAATGAAGTACGAGTACTTCTTACAATATAGCCTAAAGTCCACAAAGAGTAAAATTAGGTTATGGGATCAATCAAATTAAGGTAATATGAGTGGTTTATAATAAGCATACCCAACAATCTCCCCATATTTGATTGAGACCATTACCTACTATAACAAAGGCTAATTCATTGTACTTGGTAAAAACATGTTTTCAAGAATAAAATTTTTATTAATATCATGTCCCAAGTCAATGCACACTCTAAGCCAATGTCATAGATTTCTATCATCCTAAAAAGAAAAACAAATTACTAATCCTAAAAGATAGAAATAACATTTGAAGCATTTCAAGATAAATAATCAAAGAAGGATAGAAATGCATCAAACACAATAATCAACCATACTCCCAAATAGATAATCATTCAAGCATATAGGAGTAAGAAAGACAAAAGAGAAATATTGTTTGTTACAAACCAAATGAAAACAGACATAAAAATGAAATTGTTTTAAACATCAATCATCATTGTTTTAAGTGACCACATGCGGTCATATCAAATGGTGGAGGTACGGTAGGTCTAGATACGGTCAATGTCAATGTAATCTTCCAAAGAGCTTGTGGTAAAAGGAAATGTAAGAGGGAAGCGGTAGGCAGGAAGATCCAATCCTGGAATCATGACAGGAGTACAGATCCCGTCTTCTTCTTCCTCTTCATCACCTTGAGCTTGAACATCGCCGTGCCCAGCTTGTCCTCCCCGGTTAAGTCTGTTCATTACAGTGTTCACCCTGTTTGAGAGGAGATCAATCTTTATAGATTGACCTTCAATTCTGATGTTCTGGGCTTCTATACGGTTGGTCTGGACTTGCATGGCGGTAGTCATAGCGTTGATCTTGGGCACAAACTTGTCTGCAACGGCCATAAGTGCGGCATTAGTATGCGTAAGGATATGCTCTTTGATAGATGTCTTCACTTTATCGAGTTCCTCTTTCACCTCAAGCTTGTCATCATTCATAGACTTAGAAAGTTCTTTGCTAGATCCCTCAACTCCTCTAACAACATTGTTACTGATAAAATCAGTTTGCTTTCTGAGGGCTTCTGTTAATGCGGCAAGAGTGAGGGGAGGAACATCCATTGCGGTCGAACTTTACGGTGCGGTAGAGGAAGGAGCGGTAGAGCTGCTTGTATTACCTGCCAAGGTATCTCTGATGGCCTTTGTTATAAACACACTCTCCCCCTTAATGGTCGAAACCAACTCGGAGGGAAATGCGGTAACATCACGGCGCAGAGAGGCCTGGTCAGACTTGATCTCAACAAGTTCTTCGCGAAGGGCTACCATGCTTGAAACTAAAGAAGATACCTGAGATTGGGTGTCTGCTTTCATTTGAGTTAAAAGCTTCACTACGGCAAGGAGCTCAACAGTAGACTGTGCTGCAATCTCTAGTGGTGCGGTCGAAGTAGATGGTTTGGCAGACTCAGGAATTGCGTCAGATGGAACGATTGTTTCCTTAGCAATCTCTTCTTCTTTCCCTTTCTCAGCAACAGAGGGTTCATCAACCACATCAACATTCATCTCTCCAGATTTATCAACCTCAAAAGTTTCAATAACTTGATCTCCGCCATGCTCAAACACTTGCTCATCATCCTCTTCATCAACATCATCTTCACTGACAGCCTTAACACTTTCAGGCTTATCACTAGCAGTAGAGCTTTCATGTTCTTCCTCTTCAGAGCTCTCATCAATTAACCCTTTCTCAATGGGCTTCTAAAAAATTGTTTCATCCGCATTATCTTCAGAATCTTCTTCACCAGCTTGCTCACTATCAGTCTTGTCACTATCCTCCTTCACGGCAGGATCTTCACCAATATCCTCAGATCCAGAAATTTCTTCCATCTCATCAGGCTGAGTGTCTAGAACAAAATTATTTGAAACCTTAGGAGGGGCAACCTCAATATCCTCATCGGAGGCAAAGACTGGAGAATTAACTTCTGGGGACGGTTGCTTAGCTACCTTAGCTTTCTTTGAGATCTTAATGGGGCTAGGAGTATGGGATCTTTTCTTGATAAGCTTCTTAACCTGTTTCTCCCCCTGACTGAGTGTAGGTTTGGAAGAGATGGAGGGTTTGGATTTGGAGGTAGTGGACACGGTAGGTTTAGAAGGGATGGTGGAGGATTGCTTTTGTGCGGCAGGAGCATACTTAGAAGGTTTGGATTTTGGAGGTGGTGAAAGGGAAGGTGATTTTGATGGTGCGGTATAGAGAGACTTTGATGCTTTGGGCTTTGGCTGAGGTTTAGGAGACAGAGTTGGAGATCTGGGAGGTGCGGTAGGAGTAACTTTGGGTTTGGAGGGTTTCGGAGCAGCAGGCTTTGCAGGTGCGGTAAGTTTAGCAGGTGCGGCAGGAGCAACTTCAGTAGCAATCTCGATTCCTTGAGACACTGGCTTTGATTTCTTCACAACTTTTTCAACAACCACAACTTTCTCTTTCCCTTTGGCAGAAATTGCAGTGGAAGGTACATCTTTTCCCATTGCTCGTGCCTTGAGTGCGGCAGCTTGCAAGCGGTCTTGTTCAAATGCGGTAGCTTCCACATCACTCACCATCTTTTCACCAAGGTTAGCTTGACCGCGCTTTGAGTACTTGGGGGGTACATACTCCTCAACTGGGTCTCGAAGGAGGTATGACCTGTACATGTCATCGCCAAAATTGTTGCGGTAATTGGTTCTCATTGATTTGCGGCAAAAGTCCTTTGAGGTGGGGATCACCACCTTGTAATTTCTATTCTTTTCAAACAATTCCTTGATCCGGAGCGTATGACTCATCAAGTAAGAAATTAAGCGGCTATTTGTGCGGTACTTAGTTTTGCCCTCCTCTGCCGCATCCTTATAGGAAAGAATATTAGCCAACAGCACGTCATAAATGACTTGGCCCCAATCAAGTTTCTTTCCAAGGTAGATGGCCGCACAAATCATCCATTGGGTGTTGTTGAAGTTGGCATGATTACCGGTCTTACATAGCAACGCATGATCCACCAAATGAACAATATGGTACATTATCTCTCCCACATCTTTACGCTGAATTTTCAGAATGTCAGCCGTACCAGCAAGTTTCTTGGCGAGGGTTAGTGATTCTTGTTTTGAAAAGTCATCATATCCTTCTTTGCTTGGCTTAATCCCCACGGCATGAGCTAAGTCACTGGCATCAAAAGACAATTGAATCCCCATTACGGATGCTTTGATGAATTTGGGATGAGACTCTGTTAGGCCCAATTGGTAGGAAAATAGGCTAGAGGGGGGGGGGGGGCGGTGAATAGCCTTTTTAAAACTTTTACAAAGAAACACTTATAAATGCAAAGTCACTTATCAGTTTGCAAACTATTATCAGTAAGCGCAGCGGGTAAAATATGACTTAGTTTTAACTCACACAAAATCAGTGAATAAAAGATTTTCAGAGCTTAGTTTAAACACAAATTTGTTTCCAAAAGTTCAATGCAGTTTCAAGAGATTGGTCAAAGGAAATAATGATGAATCAGCAAGAACAATAATGATTTGCCGGTGATAGAGTTCAAACCGGCAAGGACAGTAAGTAATGGAAGACACAGAGATTTAGAGAGGTTCACAGTGTAAATACTGCTACGTCCTCTACCAAGTTTGGTCAGAACTTGGATTTGGGTTAAGAGCACTATTAAATATCCCTAGTCTATTACAAGCACGGCTTTGCCGGATACAAAGACCAAATTCTAGAGATAGTTAATGAATCGTAAAACAAATATCTGACCAAGTGTATTTGAGCGGCAAGTTCAAAAGAACTTATCTCACTCAGGTGGGTGTGTGAAAGACTCAAACAACGTATTCCTTAAAATGATCTAGTTCGGGAACACTAACAATGTTGTTGAGTTTGTGCACAAGTGTATGTCCTATTAAATGATCTAATGATTATCTGGACACGGAATGTTTGAGCTTCAATGAATGCTGCAAACAACTAACTCTCTTCAATGCACTAAAATCACCAACCTTCTTCAATGCACTGAGTCCTCTATTTATAGGAGTTAATGTCTTAGCTTGTTGAAGAAGGATAATATTTGAATTTCCAGCTGGGTAGGTGAGAAGCATTTAATGCAGTATCCTTGGCATTAATGGCGAAGATACGCGTGCCTGAAAAGTCTGATGGGTAAAGACCCCTTTGTCTCAACCGGTTACCTGCAAAAGCAAGTAGAGACAGAGTATAGCTAAAAGTAGTGTTGGTCCCTAAAGGGCAACAAGGGTGAGAAAATCGCTAGAGGGGGGGGGGGGTGAATAGCGTTTTAAAATTCTTTTCAAACCCTTTTGCAATTCAATGGAAGATGCGCACAACTCTTATTTTGGCTAAGTATAGCGCGCAGTAAGAGTGTGAAATGCACAGCGGAAATTTAAAGCAGCTCTGCGCAGGGTATACTGCGCAGAGATAAAAACGCACGCGCTAAGTATGAGGCTAAAGAGTGGCGCAAAAAGGATTCTAAGGCAAAAGAGCAATAACAATTGCAACATCAAAGTGTAACAATCTGAAAGATCAAACAAAGCAGTTCATAAATAGTTAAGCAGGAAATATGCAGTAATTATAATGAACACGCTATTTGGAGAGGTTCGATCGATGAAAGATCTACATCCTCTACCAAGATGGTTAGTCTTGGATTTCTAATGGAGATCTTATTATATGAGAGAGTATTACAAATTACAACATTTGAGCTCAATACTAACTCAAGATCTATTATCTATGAAGAACAAATCCTAGACTAAACCGGTGTATCTCAAGAAGTAAGATCCGAATGATCAAAGCTTCAAGAGGTGTGTGTGTGACAAAAATTCTGGGCTCTATGAATATGAAAGATGAAGAGCACCAAGAATTCTAGTGATATAGGCTTTGTGATATGAGCAGGAGTTTTGAAGGTTTGAAGATCTTGAAGGCTGTTCTAAAGAATCTGGAAATACTAAGCAGCAGTCTTCAGATCTTCATGGTTTCTCAGTGAAGCATGAAACTCGAGCTCTGAAGCATAGTGGCCAACAAGAGGGGCTTGATGAAAGGGCCGATGAATGAGCGATCAAAAGGCAGCTTGGAAATGAAGATGAGCAGGCTATTTATAGCTGAGAGCTTGAATATAGCCGTTGGAGCTCTGAGCAAGGACAATGTGCTGGCACAAAGTGATTGGCGCGCAGCTGTCCTTTATAGCCGTTGGGGATCTGATCAAAGATGATGACCTGGCACAATATGATTGGTGCGCAGGTGATTTAGAGCCGTTGGAGACTGAGCATGAAGACCAAATTCAAAAGCTTCTTCTAGAAGGTTGACAGCTGTCTTCACTTGAGATATTTCTTTGAAGCATGTCTCCACCAATGGTTTTGCTGAGTGTGCTTATTTTGTCGTTTGTGCAGACCTCAGCATTTTAATAAGCGTGCATCTTCTAATCGTTTTCCAAGCTTTCTAGAATGTGAGATCAGGAGATGAGGAACTTGACCAAGGTTGTGTCCGCGCACAAAGGCATGCACATTGCCGGCGCGCATGGATTTCAGCGCATGAGCACCATGCTTGGTCACAAAAAGATCTCTTGAGAGTTTAGGAAGTAAGATCTTGAAAATTAAGCAGGGTCAAGGGCTGCGCAAGATATCTATGCGCAGTGGCGACCTGCGCAGAGAACATCATGCGCAGTGAAATGAATCCTTGCTTAGGAAATCTTCGATCTTTAAAGCTTCAAGTCCTATCATCTAAGCCTATACTATAAAAAGGACTTGGCTAAAAATTGAAGTTATAAACTTCTTTACATGAGGTCCTAAAGTCTATAAAAATACTCATAGGTGATGGTATCAATCAATTCTAACAAATGTAGGAGGGTTAAGTGATAAGCATACCCAACAATCTCCCCCTAAATGATTGATGCCATTACCTACTATAGCAAAGGCAATTCTGTCACGACCCGAAATATAGGCTCTATTTTATTAGTAATTAAATGATTTTTATTTAATTATTTGCTTAGTTATTCATTTAAATTATTATTTATTTAAATAATTATGTGTGCAAATTATGTGTTATTATAATTATGCCGAGCATTTTATTTGGGTCATTTGTGCTAGGGTAATATTGTTGGGTCTTAATTGTTAGTAGGGAGTGTTGAAATTGTGTGTAGTGTGAGAGAGGGGGCCTAAGTGTAAGTTTTTGAAAAATGTTTTAACTACTCCCTCCCTACTCCTCCTCTTCTCCCATCACCCTACTCCCTCATTTCATCTCCCAGCCATCTCTCTTCCTCTCTCTAAGTTTGGGTAAGTTTTTCTTTCTTTACTTCTCTCTTCATTTACTCCTTCTTCCTTTCATTATTATTCGTTTCTTAAAACGTGAAACATGTTTAGATCGTCGATAGGATCGTAGGAAGCCAAAAAGAATTGAAATCCATCAACTTTGAGAATTTTCAAGTAAGTTGCTTTTCCCCCATTTTAATGCTAAAATGTTCATATCATGCTTAGATAGTGTTTGATGTGTTCCATTTGAAGTTTGGATGAGTTTTGCAATTTATTTGGAATTTATTGAGTTTTTGGTTGAAAATGGTGAATTGATGAATATCTTGATTCAATCTTGGTTTAGGTTGATAAAAGGGTGTTGTTAAGGTCCCCTTTTTGTTTAAATAATGTTTGGGTACCTTAGAAATCTTGTTGGGAGTGTTGGATTTTGGGTGTTATGTGTTTTGGGTTTAAAATGGAAGAACCCCTGTTGTTCTTCCCGATTTCTGGCGATTCCGGCATATTGGGCGACCGCCCAAAATCGTATGGGCGACCGCGCATCTTTCTGAGAGCTTTTGTTCTTGTTTTGAGGCACTTTGGGCGACCGCACAACCCAACTTGGGCGGCCGCACAGTCCTCTGAAAACTTTACATTTTGTTAAATTGTGTAATTGAAGAACGTGCTTTGGTTTAAATCTTGGGTGGCCTTCTAGTTGACCTTAGTGATCATTGTGGTACGCTTTAGTGATAGAATTGGGTCCTTTGTGATCAAGTTTGTGTTTGAGATTCATTAATTGTCAATTGGGATTTTGGAGCACCTTTATTGTGCATTGTTTGTTCATTTCATCTTTTTGGTGATTAATTGGCATGATTCCCTACTTTGGAATCCTTTGTTGTTTATCGTGCTAGTATTTTATTACTTAGCCTTTACGTGAAATCCCAGCTGGTATTTTGTGTGTGTTTGGGCGATGGGAAAGATTATAATGGCAAAGCCAAGTCCATTATAATGTTGACCATTGTTTTGCCCCCTTCTTTACCCCTTCTCCAGATTGGCCTTGGAAAGGATAAGTCAGCGTTCCTTTGTGAATGTATCTGGCTAGCGGGTATGACTTTGTGTCATGATCCTTGTCCCTTGTGACACTTTTATGTTATTGGTTCCGGTACCGGGGTTTTCTCTTCGACTTTCATGCTATTATGAAGATGATGATTTGTTGATTATTGAAGCTGCGCAGCGATCCTTTATTTGGATGTTCCGGTTTGGAAAACCTTGGCTATATCCTTTGTTATATGTTTATTTCCGCTGCTATCTGTTAAGTGATAAACGCTATGTGCTATGTGATATTTATCATCGTTTATTGCTTATTGCATCATAGCATGTCATGTAGTTGCATTAGTAACTTATTGAGATTTATCTCACCCCTTTCCTTTTATCTTTGTTTTTCCTTAACCCCCCCCCAGGTGCTAAGGATTAGTCTCGCTGATCACGAGAAAGAGGACGTCGAGTGTGGATCCGTTCTTTTGGGGAAAGTTGTATAGGTTGGTTTACATTATATCAATGTGTAACCTTTTGGGGATATTTGTACCAAACATTGACGTCATTAGGTTTTTGTACATTTGTATTTTGTTGGGCATAAACTTGTGGAAGTTTATGATAGTTGTATTTGGTTTTTATTAAACTTGGTTTTGTAAAACTTTGGATCATTACCCCTTTTGGTATCAAATGAAATTTTTAACTTCAGTATTTCATAGTTTTGGTTTTAGAGTCGACGTCCAGATCGCGGTCCCGGGGCCCGTGGGGTCCGGGGTCGCGACAGTTGGTATCAGAGCTATGGCATTAGCTCTATGTATAAGTCTAGGTGGATTAGTATGACCTAGGTGGGTAGTAGTGTGCGGAGTGATTAACGGTTGATGTTTTATGCAGGTAATTGTTTTCAATGTCTGGAAGAAGAAACAGAGGAGGTGCTAGTGGGGCACAGAATCAGAATGATACAAGGGAAGAAGCCCGTGCCATGTTTCAAGGCATGTTTGAGGCGGCCATGAAAGCCATACATGATCAAGGTCCGAGGGTAGAGCAAGCACCACCCCGCTATGGATTGGAGCAATTTCTGAAACTGAAACCGGTTGAATTCAATGGGGAGCCTGATGTAAGGAAGGCTGAGTTGTGGATTGAGTCTATGGAGAAGATTTATGATGTATTTGGGTGTTCGGATGAGGACAAGGTCCGGTTTGCGGCTTACAAGCTTGTGGGAGCCGCCGAGCATTGGTGGAAAGGTGTTAAAGCTACTTGGGATGATACTCACACGGTGTATGCGTGGGAGTTGTTTGTGCGCAAGTTCAAGGAGCATTTCATTCCGGTTGTTGATCAAAACCGAAAAGAGATCGAGCTACTCAACTTGGAGCAAGGTGTGTTGTCTATAGCACAATACTCGGCTAAGTTCATAGAATTAGCCCGGTATTGCGACTATTTGGTGAGGACCAAGGAACAAAAGGCTATGAGATTCATTCGGGGATTGAAGACCTCCATCCGTACTCAACTGATTGCGCAACGGATTGTGACTTTCCAAGATGCGGTGGACCGAGCCTATTTAATAGAGCAAGATATTGGGGAGCATAAAAGGAAGACCGAGGTAGCCAACCCGAGTAAGCAAGGAGCGCAAGGCAAGCCACAACACCGTTCCGATAATCGAGGTAACTTTGGGGGACAATCTCAGTCCCGAGTGCAACCGATCCTAAGGAACCCGGGTACCACTTCCGGGAACCAAGGGAGCCAAATTAGGAAGCCTTGTACCTTTTGTCAGAAGGTAGGCCATGCGGAGGATAAGTGTTGGAAAAAGCAAGGAAGGTGCACCAATTGTGGTGAAATGGGGCACTTTGCGAGAGAGTGCACGAGGTACCGAGGTCAGTCATCCGGGTCAGGGGTTGGTAATAATCAGGGTCAGAAAAGGGATGCAGCTGGGAAGCCCAAGGTTCAAGGGAAGGTCTATGCTATGAATCAACAACAAGCTACCGATGATCCATCCGTTATTGGAGGTATTGTTTCTGTGTCTAATGTCAGCGCACGAGCGTTAGTAGATCCAGGATCATCTCATTCATACATTTCTGTGCAATTTGCTTCCATGTTAAATGCTGCATTCGAGTCTTTACCGTACGTGCTAGAGGTGTCGACCCCTATAAGAGAATGATTGATTTCCGATCGAGTCTTTCGTGCTTGTGATGTGGTTATTTGTGGTCGAGTCCTTTGTGCGGATTTGGTAGTTCTTCCTATCCAAGACTTTGATGTCATTTTGGGTATGGATTGGTTGAGCAAGTTTTATGCTTCTGTTGATTGCCGTAAGAAAACTGTTACTTTTTCTATTCCCGATGTGCCTAAATTTGTGTTTGAGGCTTGTCCTCTGAGTAGAAGGGTTCGCCTAATTTCTTTTATGAAAGCGAGAAAATTATTGCATAGTGGTTGCGAGGGGTTTTTGGCTAGTGTTCTTGATACTAGGAAAGAATTCCCTAGTTTTGATAGTGTTCGGGTAGTCCGGGAATTTCCCGATGTTTTCTCTACCGAGTATGATATGCCTCCCGATCGTGAGATTGAGTTTTGTATAGATCTTTTGCCGGGTACGGCTCCGATTTCGAAAGCGCCTTATAGGTTAGCTCCCGCAGAGTTGAAAGAATTGAAAGTTCAGTTGCAAGAGTTGCTTGATAGAGGGTTTATCCGCCCTAGTGTTTCCCGTGGGGAGCACCGGTTTTGTTTGTGCGAAAGAAAGACGGTTCCTTGAGATTGTGCATCGATTACCGGAAGTTAAATCAGGTTACGGTGAAGAATAAATATCCTCTACCGCATATTGATGATTTGTTTGACCAGCTACAAGGGTCCGTGGTTTTCTCTAAACTTGATTTGAGGAGTGGGTACCATCAGTTGAAGGTTCGATCGGAGGATATTCCGAAGACTGCTTTTCGCACTCGTTATGGTCATTATGAGTTCTTGGTTATGCCGTTTGGGTTGACTAACGCGCCGGCAGTATTTATGGATTTGATGAACCGAGTTTTCCATCCGTATCTTGATTCGTTCGTGGTGGTTTTCATCGACGACATTCTTGTTTATTCGAAATCTCGAGAGGAGCATGAACAGCACTTGAGGACAGTTTTATCCGTTCTTGCGAGGGAGAAATTATTTGCGAAGTTTAGTAAATGCGAATTTTGGCTTGAGAAGGTTTCGTTTTTGGGTCATGTTATTTCGAAAGATGGGATTTCTGTGGATCCTTCAAAGATAGAGGCTATAGTGGATTGGAAGAGACCCGAGTCAGTGACCGAGATTCGTAGTTTTCTTGGTTTAGCTGGGTATTACCGAAGATTTATTGAAGGGTTCTCGAGGATTGCTACTCCGATGACTCAGTTGACCTGGAAGAATGTTCCGTTTGTGTGGACCGAGAAATGTGTCAAGGGTTTCGAAGAATTGAAGAAGAGGTTGACTACCGCACCGATCTTGACTTTGCCTAATGGGAGCGATGGCCTAGTGATTTATAGTGATGCTTCTAAAGAAGGTTTGGGTTGTGTATTGATGCAGAATGGGAAAGTGATTGCTTATGCTTCGAGGAAGTTGACCCCTAGTGAGCAGAATTACCCGACTCATGATATGGAGTTAGCGGCTATTGTATTTGCGTTGCACAAATGGAAGCACTACCTTTATGGAGCGAAGTTTGAGATTTTTACCGATCACAAGAGTTTGAAGTACCTTTTCTCCCAGAAAGAGTTGAATAATAGGCAGCGCCGATGGATGGAATTGTTGAAGGATTATGATTGTACGATTTCTTATCATCCGGGGAAGGCGAATGTGGTAGCCGATGCGATTAGTAGAAAGTCTTATGTGGCTTCGATGATGGTTCGCGAATGGAAAATGCTTGAGGATGTTCGAGATTGGTCTCCTCGTGAATCGAGACATGGGGCTATTTTTGCGAATATTAGGGTGTCTCCGACCCTAATTCAGAGGATAAAGGAAGCTCAGAAAGAAGATCCCGAGTTAGTGAAGGTAATGGGTAAATTGAAGGAAAAGAATTTCGAGGATTTTTCTATTAGCCCGGTGGGAGTGTTGACTTTCCGTGGTCGTTTGTGTGTACCCAATGTTAGTGGATTAAAGAGGCAAGTTTTAGATGAAGGTCACAAATCGAGGTATACTATTCATCCGGGTAGTACGAAGATGTATCAGGATTTGAAGCAACAATTTTGGTGGGTTAATATGAAGAGGGAAATAGCTGAGTATGTTTCGAAGTGTTTAACGTGTCAGCAGGTCAAAGCCGAGCATCAGAGACCCGCGGGATTGCTTCAGCCGTTAGATATTCCCGAGTGGAAATGGGAGCATGTGACTATGGATTTCGTTACGGGACTGCCTCGTACCCGTAGGAAGTATGACAGTGTTTGGGTTATAGTGGATAGATTGACCAAGAGTGCCCATTTCTTGCCTATTGACATCAGATATTCGATGGAGAAGCTTGCGACCCTTTATATCGATGAGATTGTGAGATTGCATGGAGTTCCGGTTAGCATTGTGTCAGATCGAGACCCGAGGTTCACTTCTAGATTCTGGAAGGCATTTCAGGAAGCTTTGGGTACAGATTTGCGATTTAGTACAGCTTTTCATCCTCAGACCGACGGTCAATCCGAGAGGACTATTCAGATTCTTGAGGATATGTTGCGAGCTTGTGCGATAGACTTTTCCGATTCTTGGGATTCGCACCTACCGTTAGTGGAATTCTCCTACAACAACAGTTATCAGGCTAGTATCGAGATGGCACCGTATGAGGCGTTGTATGGAAGAAAGTGTAGATCGCCTATTTGTTGGGATGAGGTTGGTGAAGCGAAAGTTTTGGGTATTGATTTGCTTCAGGATTCAGTTGAAAAGGTTAGAGTTATCCGGGATAGATTGAAGACAGCCCAGAGTCGACATAAGAGCTACGCAGACAACCGAAGGCGAGATCTTAGTTTTCAGGTTGGTGATTTTGTGTTCTTGAAAGTGTCTCCGAAGGTGGGTATTCGTAGGTTTGGGAAGAAAGGCAAATTGGCTCCGAGGTTTATTGGTCCGTTTGAGATTTTGGGAAAGGTTGGACTTCTAGCGTATCGCCTTGCGTTACCGTCATCTTTGGACCGGTTGCACAACGTCTTTCACGTTTCTATGCTTCGGAAGTACGTTCATGATCCGTCTCACGTGTTACCGAGGATACCGGAGGATATTGAGCCCGATATGAGATATGAGGAACGACCGGTTCGGATCTTAGATTCCAAGGTCCAAGAGTTGAGGAGCAAGAGCATCGCGTTGGTTCGAGTTCTTTGGAGGAATCATAACATCGAGGAGTCGACGTGGGAGCTCCGAGATGAGATCGAGAGGAAATTTTCGTGGCTTTTTGTTTAAGGTAAGTCTTGTTAAAATTCGGGTCGAATTTTCTTTAAGGGGGAGTGAATGTCACGACCCGAAATATAGGCTCTATTTTATTAGTAATTAAATGATTTTTATTTAATTATTTGCTTAGTTATTCATTTAAATTATTATTTATTTAAATAATTATGTGTGCAAATTATGTGTTATTATAATTATGCCGAGCATTTTATTTGGGTCATTTGTGCTAGGGTAATATTGTTGGGTCTTAATTGTTAGTAGGGAGTGTTGAAATTGTGTGTAGTGTGAGAGAGGGGGCCTAAGTGTAAGTTTTTGAAAAATGTTTTAACTACTCCCTCCCTACTCCTCCTCTTCTCCCATCACCCTACTCCCTCATTTCATCTCCCAGCCATCTCTCTTCCTCTCTCTAAGTTTGGGTAAGTTTTTCTTTCTTTACTTCTCTCTTCATTTACTCCTTCTTCCTTTCATTATTATTCGTTTCTTAAAACGTGAAACATGTTTAGATCGTCGATAGGATCGTAGGAAGCCAAAAAGAATTGAAATCCATCAACTTTGAGAATTTTCAAGTAAGTTGCTTTTCCCCCATTTTAATGCTAAAATGTTCATATCATGCTTAGATAGTGTTTGATGTGTTCCATTTGAAGTTTGGATGAGTTTTGCAATTTATTTGGAATTTATTGAGTTTTTGGTTGAAAATGGTGAATTGATGAATATCTTGATTCAATCTTGGTTTAGGTTGATAAAGGGTGTTGTTAAGGTCCCCTTTTTGTTTAAATAATGTTTGGGTACCTTAGAAATCTTGTTGGGAGTGTTGGATTTTGGGTGTTATGTGTTTTGGGTTTAAAATGGAAGAACCCCTGTTGTTCTTCCCGATTTCTGGCGATTCCGGCATATTGGGCGACCGCCCAAAATCGTATGGGCGACCGCGCATCTTTCTGAGAGCTTTTGTTCTTGTTTTGAGGCACTTTGGGCGACCGCACAACCCAACTTGGGCGGCCGCACAGTCCTCTGAAAACTTTACATTTTGTTAAATTGTGTAATTGAAGAACGTGCTTTGGTTTAAATCTTGGGTGGCCTTCTAGTTGACCTTAGTGATCATTGTGGTACGCTTTAGTGATAGAATTGGGTCCTTTGTGATCAAGTTTGTGTTTGAGATTCATTAATTGTCAATTGGGATTTTGGAGCACCTTTATTGTGCATTGTTTGTTCATTTCATCTTTTTGGTGATTAATTGGCATGATTCCCTACTTTGGAATCCTTTGTTGTTTATCGTGCTAGTATTTTATTACTTAGCCTTTACGTGAAATCCCAGCTGGTATTTTGTGTGTGTTTGGGCGATGGGAAAGATTATAATGGCAAAGCCAAGTCCATTATAATGTTGACCATTGTTTTGCCCCCTTCTTTACCCCTTCTCCAGATTGGCCTTGGAAAGGATAAGTCAGCGTTCCTTTGTGAATGTATCTGGCTAGCGGGTATGACTTTGTGTCATGATCCTTGTCCCTTGTGACACTTTTATGTTATTGGTTCCGGTACCGGGGTTTTCTCTTCGGCTTTCAAGCTATTATGAAGATGATGATTTGTTGATTATTGAAGCTGCGCAGCGATCCTTTATTTGGATGTTCCGGTTTGGAAAACCTTGGCTATATCCTTTGTTATATGTTTATTTCCGCTGCTATCTGTTAAGTGATAAACGCTATGTGCTATGTGATATTTATCATCGTTTATTGCTTATTGCATCATAGCATGTCATGTAGTTGCATTAGTAACTTATTGAGATTTATCTCACCCCTTTCCTTTTATCTTTGTTTTTCCTTAACCCCCCCCCCCAGGTGCTAAGGATTAGTCTCGCTGATCACGAGAAAGAGGACGTCGAGTGTGGATCCGTTCTTTTGGGGAAAGTTGTATAGGTTGGTTTACATTATATCAATGTGTAACCTTTTGGGGATATTTGTACCAAACATTGACGTCATTAGGTTTTTGTACATTTGTATTTTGTTGGGCATAAACTTGTGGAAGTTTATGATAGTTGTATTTGGTTTTTATTAAACTTGGTTTTGTAAAACTTTGGATCATTACCCCTTTTGGTATCAAATGAAATTTTTAACTTCAGTATTTCATAGTTTTGGTTTTAGAGTCGACGTCCAGATCGCGGTCCCGGGGCCCGCGGGGTCCGGGGTCGCGACAAATTCATTGTACTTGATAATAACATGTCCATAAAAATGTGAATGGTAAATCATGCCTCAAGTCAATGCACACACTAGCCAGTGCTATAGATTTCTAATCTATCCAAAAGATTAAAAAAACTTACAAGATAGGAAAGATAGAAATATCATTCAGAGCATACAAATAACGTGAGATGAAGTTTTAAGTATGCGTTTAAACTGAATGTTTAAACATCATGCGTAGAAAACATGAGCAGTAAAGCTTATGCGCATGAGTTTAAGTAATAATGCATTCAATGTTCCACAAACGAATGGTTTGAATTGAACAAGGTTTTGTGAAAGCTTAATGATGCATTCTTCTCATTAAAACTTTGAAGGATTGACTGTTACAGAGTACAAGATTTAAAGAGGAAAAACAAAAAGAGGTGCGCACAAAAACAAAAGCGCACGAAATGAAAGCGCATAAAACATACTGCGCAACGAGAATCAAAAAGTCAAAGAAAAAACTAGCAAAATACTTACAAAGGAAATCTAATCTATGTTGATCCGTTGCAGGGCTTCGCGCATCTCATTCTGAAGGCCGTTGAACTTGTTCATGAGTTCCACCTTAAATTTTGAAATTTGTCCTGGAACTCAACAGCTTTACCAACATAAGTGTTCATTCCTCTGCGCATATCAGCATTGTCATCCACTAGCTCTCTGAACTTTGCTCTGCTGTCCGTCAGGATGGAAGTCTGCGTAGCTTCTAATCTTGAGTTGGTATGGAGGCGCTGAGTGTTGACGCTGGCTTGAATATCTAGCATTGCGTAGTCCATCTTGTCATTGAACGTAGAAGAAAAATCTGTCATGGACTTAGCAATGCATTTACGCACTTCTTCAATATTATGCGCAGAGCCTCCTTGTTCAATCTTCTCCATCTGAGCTTCCATCTGAGCTTGAAGATCATCAAATCCTCTAAGTAACCCATCTGCGAGGGTTTTCTTGAGCTTTTTCAGTATGTCCCTGAGTCCACCATCAAGCGCTCTAAGGGTGCACACATTTTTGAGTTGTGCGCAGACGTTTTCGAGCTGGGAGCTAATGGTTCTCAGGGAGTCCAGGATAAGATGATCCAAAGTGATAGGAACTTTTTCTTGCGCAGGCTCAGATGAACTTGCTTTTGCCTCCGTCTTAGCACTCTCCGTGCTTTCCTTTGCCTCCCTTGCCTTTGCTTCCTCTTTGGAAGCTTTCTCACCCTTAATGGTATCAATCTCTAAACTCTGCATATCAAGACGATACAATAAAGCAGTTTGAGCGGTAAGGAGTTGATTTAGCTGCAGCTGCGTAGCGACTTGATTCGCTTGAACAGAATGCAAGCTTTGCACGATCTGGCGCAGCTCAGCTGAAGAGGAAGGAGGAGTCTCAGGGGCTGAAGATGGTTGAACTGGAGAAAGATCACTGCTGTCAGTGGCTGCGGAACTAGTGTGGCGCTTCTTCAATCCTTTTGCGCTGCTGCGCACCTTCTGCTTGAGACGAGAGGAGATATGTGCGATATCAGCACTGGGGATGGCTTCTTGAGAGGCTTTGTGCATTTGCTCCCCCTCAACTGCAGCATCGTCTGAATCACCACGAAAATCAGCCTTGCGCTTCATTGTGGTTGGCTTTGAGGGAGCAGGGGCTGGATTGCTGGAAGGATCAGCCTCTTTGAATGAAATCCCTTTGGTGGATTGAACCAAAGGAATGTCCTTGAGATTTTTGCCACTGGGCGGAGCAATGCCCTTCCCCTTGCGATTATACGCTTCTTCTGCGGTCTCTTGCGCAGCATCAGTTGTAGATCTTCCTGTACTCTTCTTGGACTTGGCCACAGGAATTGGGCCTATCCAGGGTTCCTTGTTGGGAGCGGAATCAGACAGCCAGATTTCATAGTAATCAGCGTTACCTATCTCACTGCGCAAATTCTGGAGGTGTACTTTGGAGTAGTACTTTGCGTCGCAAGACTGCTTCTTGATTGACTTTTCTTCAACATAGGTGGCCAGTTCACCATAAGTCAATAAGAGTTTGGTTAGCAGTCTGCAGTGAGTTCGGTATTTGGTCTTCCCTGCGTTCAGCTTCTTCTCATAGCTGGTCATTCCCTTCACAATCTCATTGAAGATAATCTGCGGCCAGTCGAGTTGATCTTCGTTGAAGATGGCTGCGCAGTATTCCCACTGCTTTGAGATGAAATATCCATTATTTCCATTCTTGCAGTTGAGGGAATCTCCAATTAGGGTGCACAGGTGATACATCACCTCACCAAATTCCTTTCTGTTGTACATTGGCCACTTCTTGTTAAGAGAAGGAATGCCAATGAGCTTCTGTGCAAGCGCATTTTGATGAGCCTCATCATAGTTGACTGAAGAACTATCAACGTTGAAGTTTAGGAGGCTGCGAATGTGATTGGGGTGAACCATAACATCACTGCTCTGTACAGTGGCCATGATCATTTCCGTTGGCTTGCCTTCAAGTTTTGCTGGAACAACTCTTGTTGTTTTGAAGAATTCATCCACCAGCGCAGGCACTATGAAGGATTGCTCAAGAGTGAATAAAGGAAGAATGCCGGAGGAGCTAAGAAGGTGAAGCAGACGACGACCAATCGCATCTAAAGAAAGATCTGCCTGAATAAGTTCCCAACCCGGAATGAAGTAAACGTGTCCCTGCGTAAAACAATAGATAGAATTAGACAACCTATTGCTTATGGAGCTGTGCGCATTTGCAAGTAATGCAGATATACCTTGGCACAAGTTCCATGATAAGCAAAAAAAAAATTTATGCGCAGGTATGAAGAGGGTGCGCATAAAATAAGAATGCATACGCAGAGAGGGATCGTGCGCACAGAAAATAAGGACTAGTAAAGAAGTGTGCGCAGAGAAATAGATAAGACTATATGCGCAGAACACAGATACTTGGGGGTATAATAATAGACCAAATAAAATAATAAGAAAGAATATATAAGAACATGAAGAACACCCAAGAACACCAAAAAACAGAAGTTGACAAAATTCAACAAAAAAAACATCGAAATGACGGCGTGAACAGGACGAAGTCAACCATGTAAAAAGTATGGTCAATGACATTGAAACAAACCCAGAAATTCAGAAAAACGATTCGTCTGCTAAGGAAGTTACGGAGCACAGAAATTGACGAAAAACACATGTAACGACCATTGATCATGAAATAAACTACATGAAAGAATAGATCAGGCAAATACGAACACAACACAACTATCGATTTCAAAAAAGATCAACAAATAAGGGAGAAATCGAAAAAGGGAGTCTTGAGACCTCCAAGAACAACAATGGCGGAAAAATAAAGAGTTATAGTGAAACATACCATGTCTTTGATGGTTGGATGCCTTGATTGTCGTTCTATTTCTTCTTCGTGAGAGTTCCCAGGATTGGAGTGCGAAGAAGAGTCGGAGATGATGATTTCTGGTTGAGATTTGGTTTTGTTAGGCGCCATTGAAATGGTGTTGAGAGAAGAAAGGTTGAGGTTGAAGATAAAGAACAGGAGATGAGAAATGAGGGTTTAGAACAGAGGTTAGAAAGAGAGTAAGAGAGAATTTAGAGGGAAGAGAGAAGTAGAGAGAGAAACAGTTTAAGTAGGGAAGGAGATGGTAGGCGCACGATAGCTAAGAAAAGTTTGAGAAAATGTGCAGTGGCGCAGGATAGCGATACCACGTGTCACAAAAGGGAACGCGCGTGCGCAGGCCTATGCGCGCGTGTGCATGTGAGGTTCTAAGCCGGTCACTTTCAGGTCGACTTCCTTATAAATGGTGAGTCAGTGAAAGGACGGGCGCACGTTAGCAGGGTGACTTGGCCGAATGGGGAACGCGCGTGCGCAGTCTTTGCGCGCGCGTGTGTCAGCGAAAAGAGGCTGACGGCTGTCGCATCACCTTCCTCATTAAATGGTGAGCAGACATTCGTGAGGTGCGCTGTCATTAATTGCAGTTTGAATTAAATGACAATGGGACATGCCCAGGGGTAAAGAGGTAATTTCCCAAGAAAATTCAAAAAATAAAAGCGCGGGAAAATTTAAATTACACAAGTACCCTTGTGACTCAGCGTTGACTTTTCAGTCAAGGACCTATGTGCAAAATCTAATGAATAGAACACTTACCTGCGATCCACGATGATTTGCGCATGGATAGTCATGCGCAGCGCATTGATAGCGCAGAGATTCTATAAATCTCGGAACTGTTGTTACATGCGCAGATATTTGTTGCGCAGGAGTTGCGCAGGGCGCATGAAACTTAACCTATTTTGCACACTTATCAAGCAAATACATTAGTATAAATAATATGGACAAGTTAGCTAAGATTTAAGCATACCCATTTCTTCTTTCAAGAGACCACTTGTTAATTCTTGAGGAGATGATATTAGATGTTGATGAGCTTGGTAATAGTGCTTGGCAGGATTGGAAACTGCTATGGTGGACATATTATCGCAGAGAATTGGATAATTCTCTTAATGAATCCCATAGTCCACAGGTTGTTGCTTCATCCATAAGATTTGGCAGCAGCAGCTTTCAGCAGCAATATATTCTGCTTCAGTAGTGGAGATGGACACAGCAGCTTGCTTCTTGCTTGCCCATGCAACAAGTCGATTTCCAAGGAGATGACAAGTTCCACTTGTGCTCTTCCTGTCAATGGTGCACGCTGCGTAGTCCGCATCTGAATAACCTACAAGTTTAAAGTTCGAATCTTTGGTGTACCAAAGTTCAAGGTTAACAGAGCCAAAAATATATCTAATACATTTTACAGCAGTTATGTGCGCTTCAAAAGAATTAACATGATAGTGCGCACAGATCCAGTCAACATAATATCTTGGCCAACTAGCAGAAGATAAAGGAGAGTTAATCATACCTTGATATAGTCTGATCAACTTTACCTTTTAAGTCTGTTAAATTTGTTGCTTGTGGCCATTGGAGTGTCGTATGCTTTAGCACTCAAGTCCAAACTTCTTGATTTAGTCCTTTGTGTACTTGGCTTGATGTGATGAAGATGCCATCATTCCATTGTTTGATTTGAAGCCCGAGGAAAAAGGTGATTTCTCCATCATGCTCGTCTCAAAATTGCTTTCCATTTGCTTTTCAAAGCGCTTACAAAGTGACTCATTAGTAGAACCAAATATAATATCATTGACATAAATTTGAACGAGTAAATAATGATCATTATACTTGGTAATAAAAGGAGTTGTAACGATTTTACCGCGCTTGAAGCCTTTCTCTAGTAGGAATTTTGATAGCGTATCGTACCATGATCTTGGAGCTTGCTTAAGACCATACAAAGCTTTCTTGCTTTAATTCTGTGATGCTTCCATTCTTATCCACCTTGTTTCCGAACACCCATTGAAGCACTAAATATTGGATGAGCTTTTCTTGCGCTTCTTGCATAGCATCAATCCATCTTAAAATATGGAGCACTCTATCAATATTCTTTGATCCGACATGAAAGATAAATGAATGCTATACCGCAAAGTTTAATACTCTCGATGTGCGAACCCCTACATTGAGATGATAGGAATACGAAGATCAATGGGTATTTCATTTGCTTCAGCATCACGATCATCAAAGGTGATTTGTTGAAGTGGAGAAACATCATGCGTAGGAGTAGGTGTTTGCGCATCAGGAGTTGTAACTTCAGGCGCAGCATTTGGAGTATGCGCATGAGATGGACTGATTCTGAATCTGCTTGATCTATATTCTGCGCAGGAATGGAGTTACTGCGCACCTGTCTAAAAAGCTCACTAGAGGCATCAGAACCATTTGGAGCCAGATATGGCTCAAGGAGAGAATGCTCATCAAAAAGTAACATGTACAGATACTTAAAATAACTAGAGATTTATCTTATTATGATCATGAAAAGCTTATAGAATGATTGGCATACCCAACGAGAATACCTTCATCTGCTTTGGCGTCGAATTTACCTCTATAGCGTTTGCAGCCAAAGAACTTGAAGAAAGCAATGTTGGGCGCTTTCTCTCTCTCCATAGATCGTATGGAGTATAAATGTAGGCTTTGTTGACGAGGAATCTTATTCTGAGTAGAGCATGCACTGATGACAGCTTCTTCCCAGAAATACATTTAGAAGTACAGCTTCTACTATCATTGTTTTATCCATCCTCAATCAGCGAGCGATTCTTTCCATAACGCCATTTTGTTGCGGAACTCCAGCAGCAGAGAAATTGTGAAGAATACTATTTGTTGGTTCTTGTCGGTTCTCACAATTTTGAGCGACATCGTTGTTCATAAATTCTGTTCCATTGAAGTATCGAACTCTATTGATGTCTTCTATGTTTGGAGATTTAGAAGGAGAGCAGCCAGTATATCATTGAGATACCACAAGTTGGTCCAAAGCTTCGCGGTAGTGAGCGGTCCAAACATATGAGGTGAAGCGGATGTAAGCGTTTTGACATTGGAGCAATCTTGCTGGAGGAAGACTGCTCAGGCTGCTTACTAAGCTGGTATGGTGCTTATACCATTGCTAGCTGCATTCACTTAGGTTCATTGCTACAAAACAAGGATTAGTAAATAGAAATTATAGCGGTAAGATCAATAATATAAAAATTGGTCTTACGAGTCCTTGTGAGCAAAGTTAGTCCAGAAATGCCATTTTTGATGTAACAGTGCGTTGAAGTGATATGGCATTCCAGACTTTTATCTCATAATTGTGATATGGAGAGCAGGTTGCTTGAGACTGTCTTTTATGATTAGTCCAAATCCAATTATGTGCCCTTTGTTGTTGTCACTATAAATCACTGAGTGATCTCTTCCTTCGTGCGCACCTTTAAGAGTGTTGGCATCTCCAGTAGTGTCTAGAATCCACTGTCGATATCAACTGAGCTTGAGTGTGCACAGTGAAGTAGATCTTTTCTGCTTTGTTGAAACATTGGCTTGCGCTCCACAGCAGAGTTATCATTTAAGATCAGCAGACACTTTAAGTGATTCCTTGCGCGGCTGTGGAGTTGGTGATGACGCAGCTTCTGACAGGTTAGCTTTGGCAGATAGTTGCTTGTCATTCTGTCTGCTTGGTGAAGGTATCCCGTTTCCACTATAGTGAAGGGATCTTTCTTTGATTGTCTTTGGCATATGCTCAGGTTCCATTTAAGAAACAACTTAAGAATCATAATCAGCATTTGCCACTAAGCAGAGCAGTCCATCCTCAGTGTCAAGTCTCCGAGTCCTTAGCTCCTTTTCTGCGCAGTTCTCTTCAGCAACCATTCTGCACTGCTTTGATGCTTTGTGCGCAGGGTTGCTTTTCCTTGTACTCAAATTTTGGAGTAGGCATTGAAGCGTAATGTCCTGGCTTTCTGCAGTAAACCAAGTCATCTTTCTTTGAGTCTCTATGAGAGAGAATACGAATCTTTGCTTGAGGATCCACCAGGTTTGGAGAACTTTCTGAATTTGATCTGAGGTTTGAGCAGGCGCAGGAATATGTGAAAAGTTAGTCATTGCCCTAGATTTTGAAGCCATATTGAATCGGCACCCAAGCTGTTAAGCTTGAAAAAACAGAACAAGTTTTATGAAGGTGTTTGCTCTGATACCACTTGTTGGTCCCTAAAGGGCAACAAGGGTGAGAAAATCGCTAGAGGGGGGGGGGGTGAATAGCGTTTTAAAATTCTTTTCAAACCCTTTTGCAATTCAATGGCAGATGCGCACAACTCTTATTTGGCTAAGTATAGCGCGCAGTAAGAGTGTGAAATGCACAGCGGAAATTTAAAGCAGCTATGCGCAGGGTATACTGCGCAGAGATAAAAACGCACGCGCTAAGTATGAGGCTAAAGAGTGGCGCAAAAAGGATTCTAAGGCAAAAGAGCAATAACAATTGCAACATCAAAGTGTAACAATCTGAAAGATCAAACAAAGCAGTTCATAAATAGTTAAGCAGGAAATATGCAGTAATTATAATGAACACGCTATTTGGAGAGGTTCGATCGATGAAAGATCTACATCCTCTACCAAGATGGTTAGTCTTGGATTTCTAATGGAGATCTTATTATATGAGAGAGTATTACAAATTACAACATTTGAGCTCAATACTAACTCAAGATCTATTATCTATGAAGAACAAATCTTAGACTAAACCGGTGTATCTCAAGAAGTAAGATCCGAATGATCAAAGCTTCAAGAGGTGTGTGTGTGACAGAAATTCTGGGCTCTATGAATATGAAAGATGAAGAGCACCAAGAATTCTGGTGATATAGGCTTTGTGATATGAGCAGGAGTTTTGAAGGTTTGAAGATCTTGAAGGCTGTTCTAAAGAATCTGGAAATACTAAGCAGCAGTCTTCAGATCTTCATGGTTTCTCAGTGAAGCATGAAACTCGAGCTCTGAAGCATAGTGGCCAACAAGAGGGGCTTGATGAAAGGGCCGATGAATGAGCGATCAAAAGGCAGCTTGGAAATGAAGATGAGCAGGCTATTTATAGCTGAGAGCTTGAATATAGCCGTTGGAGCTCTGAGCAAGGACAATGAGCTGGCACAAAGTGATTGGCGCGCAGCTGTCCTTTATAGCCGTTGGGGCTCTGATCAAAGATGATGACCTGGCACAATATGATTGGTGCGCAGGTGATTTAGAGCCGTTGGAGACTGAGCATGAAGACCAAATTCAAAAGCTTCTTCTAGAAGGTTGACAGCTGTCTTCACTTGAGATATTTCTTTGAAGCATGTCTCCACCAATGGTTTTGCTGAGTGTGCTTATTTTGTCGTTTGTGCAGACCTCAGTATTTTAATAAGCGTGCATCTTCTAATCGTTTTCCAAGCTTTCTAGAATGTGAGATCAGGAGATGAGGAACTTGACCAAGGTTGTGTCCGCGCACAAAGGCATACGCATTGCCGGCGCGCATGGATTTCATCGCATGAGCAGCATGCGCACCATGCTTGGTCACAAAAAGATCTCTTGAGAGTTTAGGAAGTAAGATCTTGAGAATTAAGCAGGGTCAAGGGCTGCGCAAGATATCTATGCGCAGTGGCGACCTGCGCAGTGAAATGAATCCTTGCTTAGGAAATCTTCGATCTTTAAAGCTTCAAGTCGTATCATCTAAGCCTATACTATAAAAAGGACTTGGCTAAAAATTGAAGTTATAAACTTCTTTACATGAGGTCCTAAAGTCCATAAAATTACTCATAGGTGATGGTATCAATCAATTCTAACAAATGTAGGAGGGTTAAGTGATAAGCATACCCAACAAGTAGCTATGTGTCAGACGACGCAGTAATCATTACAGAGCAGGTAAACTACTTTATGATAAAACAGTACAGAGACAATCAACAAGGTTGACTTTAATGAAATGATGTCACCTGGCTGACACTGCAGACCGTCTATTATATCGGCATGTTGAGAATGGAGTTGATCGGCAACTTCTTTAATAAGTTGATCGGCAACTTGTGTAGCAAGTTGATCGGCAACTTGTTTACTGGTCTGCTGATTTGCTTCCTCTGCTGGTTTGTCTTGTTTTGAAGAGTTGTAATACACCTGTGCTGGTCACAAAGAATCCTAAGGGTACCTAAAAAGGTTCTAATAAAATTGGGGGATCCTAAGTGCAAACATGATTGGGATTAAGTAATTCTATGATCTAGGAATCTATTTGAACAACAGACTCGGGGTCCTCAATACTCTCCATTTCTACAGCAGTACTGAGGAATTCATCAACAAAAGCAGGAAGATGGAAGTCTTGATGTAGTGTAAACAGAGGCAGAATTCCAGACTTGTTCAGCCGGGCAAGAATATTGCGGCCAATGGCATCTAGTTTGAGATCTTCTAGATCCAATATTATGCCGGGTATAAAATGATTTAAGTCCTGAAATAAAACAAAGTGCAAAGTTAAGAATAGAGAAAGAAAGTGCGGTCACTTGACATAGAGAATGCGGCAAGGTAGTGCGGTCAAGTGATGTACGGTAATGTGAGATGTGGTAGAGTGATCTGAAAGTAAGGTTACCGCAAACACAAAAGTGTTGCACTAAAAATAGATCAAAACGTGAACAGTATATAAACATGAAAGATATAGAAGGGTGAATCAAAATGGATCAAAAAGGTGAATATGCCAAGAACATGAAGAACACTATGATGAACACGAAACCATACACAAGTCAAACCCAGATATGCCAAAAATGACCAAAAACCAAAAAAAAGAATGACATGAACAGTATCGGAAATGCAGATTAAGCCATAATATCATATCAATTTCATGAAACAAACAATATAACACCCAGAAACCGAAAGGGGAAAATGGAGAGAAACCAAAAACACGAAAACCCATTTGGGTAAACAAATCAAAACAGAGATGGATATAGCAAAATCATGAAATAGATAATCTAGAACCAACAACACTCATTCATACCAAGATTCTAACAAAATAGAAGCATGAAATAAATAGAATCACAAAGGAATGTGAAGAGGTTTTTCGAAAAAAACCCACCAAGAACAAAAATATCAAAAGTTGAAGAATTCATACCATAATGACGACCTGAGAAGTGGATTGAGATGGAATAGAACTCAGATGTTCGTCACCCGATGCAACAGATTTTGATGATTTCTTGGTTTGATGTTTAGACATTTTATAGAGAGAAAATGAGAGAGAGAGAGAGAAAGGATGGCGGTTTAAGAGAGAAGTTAGAGAGAGAAATGATATTCTGAAAAAGTATAATTAACAGAGAAGTGGAGGAGAAGAAGGTGGAACGGTTTGGTGAAAGGGGTTGCAGAGGTCAGGTGATGGGAAGGTGGAGGGTGAACTCTGCAAAAAGTACTAAAGTGACCTAGGTTGTCTACTTTTCATTAAATGCAAGGTGACTATGTGTCTAATCAAGATAGCCAATGACGGCTCATAAATATTTAAGGAATAAAAATTAAATGCAAAAATCTAATGTTCCCAAATGATTTGAATTAAATGAAAAACGAGGGAAAAGGGGAATTTACCTTAATGCTCTTTGAGATTGACTTGGTCAACACATTCTAAATATCTCTAAGTTAGAGTGACTTACCTGGAGTCCTTAGCATGCGGTAACTTGAGATCGATCGTGACATGTGCGGTCAGATGAGATCTTACTTCTATAAAGTAGTTAACACATATCATCGTTTTCCATCTTGGATCAGTTTCTTCAAAACCTTGAAATACCTTGTAATCATGCGGTAACATAACTTATGCGGCAGTATGGATTTTATGCGGCAACATAGATTTCTGCGGCAGCTTAGGGATGCGGTCAAGTGAGAGGTGGTCACTTGTGAATTAATGTGACGTGACATTTGCTTACCCGTGAGTTATCTGCCGTGTACCTACTAGATGTTGAACTCAGACAAACACAAACGTTAGTACATGAAATCATATGGACAAGTTTGAGTTAGGGTTCAAGCATACCCATTTCTCCTCTTAGATACCTAAATCTCTTGGAATCAAGAGCCTTGGTGAGAATATCTGCAATTTGATTGTCAGTACTCACATACTCTAGATGGATATTACCTTTTTCCACATGATCCTTGAGAAAGTAGTATTTGATATCAATGTGTTTGGTTTTGGAATGCATGACAGGGTTGTTGGAGACGGCAATGGTAGATGTATTGTCACAATAGATTGGACAATTTTCTTCTTTGATTCCATAGTCAACCAATTGGTGCTTCATCCACAGCAGTTGACAACAACAGCTTCCAGCAGATATATATTCAGCTTTTGTGGTAGATACAGAGACTGAGGCTTGTTTCTTGCTTGCCCATGAAACTAGTCGATTTCCTAGGAAGTGACAAGTTCCACTCGTGCTTTTCCTGTCAATGGTACATACTGCATAGTCTGCATCTGAGTAACCTATAAGATCAAAATTTGAATCTTTGGAATACCAAAGTCCAAGGTTAATAGTCCCAGATAGATATCGAATAATACGTTTTACAGCAATAAGATGTGTTCTTTAGGATCAGCTTGATAACGAGCACAAACACAAACACTAAACATGATATCTGGCCTACTAGCAGTTAAGTATAGAAGAGAGCCAATCATACCTCGGTACAAGGTTTGATCAACCTTATTACCTTTCAAATCTTTATCTAGCTTGTTACCAGTAGCCATAGGAGTGTCGTATGCCTTTGCATTTTCGAGTCCAAATTTCTTGATGAGATCTCTTGTGTACTTTGCTTGGTTGAGGAAGATGTCTTCAGCACATTGTTTGATTTGTAGTCCAAGGAAGAATGTCAATTCTCCCATCACGCTCATCTCAAATTTGCTTCATGAGTTTCTCAAATCGCTTACACAACAATTCATTAGTAAAACCAAAAATAATATCATCTACATATATTTGAACAAGTAAAGTATGATCATGATATTTAGCAATGAATAAAGTTGTGTCGATCTTACCACGCTTGAATCCTTTTTCTAGAAGAAATTTAGATAGGGTATCATACCATGCTCGTGGAGCTTGTTTGAGTCCATACAAAGATTTACGGAGTTTTTAGACATGATTTGGAAATTTGTGATCTTCAAATCCGGGTGGTTGAGCAACAAAGACTGTTTCTTGAAGTTCACCATTGAGAAATGCACTCTTCACATTCACTTGATATAACTTGAATCTCCTGTAAGACGCATAAGCTAAGAATATCCTTATAGCTTCGAGTCTCGCAACGGGGACAAATGTTTCATCATAATCAATGCCTTCTTCTTGTCTATAGCCTTGTGCAACTAACCTAGCTTTGTTTCTTGTGATGCTTCCATTCTCATCCATCTTGTTTCTGAACACCCACTTTGTACCAATCATTCCTTGATCTTGTGGCCTTGGGACTAAGGTCCAAACTTTACATCTTTCAAATTGGTTGAGCTCTTCTTGCATAGCACCAACCCAACTTGAATCTTGGGGTGCTTCATCAACTTTCTTAGGTTCAACTTGAGATATGAATGCGATAAGTGCATCATAGTTTGATCTTCTTGTTCTAACACCAGAATGCAAATCACCAATGATATTCTGAATTGGGTGATCTCTGACCTCACGAACTCCTTAAGGTATATCTGGTTGAGTTGATGGTTGTTGTAAGTCTTCTAGTGGTACATCGTTTGTGCCATCCCAATCATAAGTAATTTGAGGGATTGGTTGTTCTACATTAATGGGTGTTTCAGCTTCAACTCCATTTGAGGTAGCAGCAGATGTGGTAGCTTCTGGTGCTTCATGTGTGGCAGATGGAGGTGCTGTTGAGGTAGATGGATTCCTTGAGTTGATTGATTTAGTGGTCGAGTTGTACCTGTCTCATTAAGCTCAACAAAATCATCAGCAACATTTAGAGCCAAATGTGGCTCAAGGAGAGAATGTTCATCAAAAGTAACATGGACAGATTCTACTATCTTAAGAGTTGTTTTATTAAATACACGAAAAGCTTTTAAGTGTTTAGCATACCCAATAAAAATACCTTCATCGGCCTTAGGAGCAAATTTACCTCGATGTTCTTTACCGTTGTAGAGAATGAAGCATTTGCATCCAAATATCTTGAAGTATGCTATGTTGGGGGTTCTTCCTCTCCAAAGTTCATAAGGAGTTTTGTTGTAAGTCTTGTTGATGAGGGATCTATTTTGAGTGAAGCATGCTGTGTTGATAGCTTCAGCCCAAAAATATTGTGGTAGCTTTGCTTCAGCAATCATTGTCTTTCCAGCCTCTATCAACGTTCTGTTCTTCCTTTCCACTACACCGTTTTGTTGTGGAACTCCAGCAGCAGAAAAGTTATGGTCAATACCATGGTCATCACAGTACTGAGCAACACCATTATTCTTGAATCTGTTCCGTTGTGGGATCGAACACTAACGATGTCATCTTCCTTTTGTGTTTGGAGCTGTCTAAAGAGTGCGGTCAAAATGTCATAACAATCATCTTTTGAGATCATCATTTCAACCCACGTATATCTTGAGTAATCGTCTACCACAACTAAGGTATATCTATTTCCTCCAATACTTGCGGTAGTGACAGGACCAAACAAATCCATATGAAGTAGTTGCAAACATCTTGAAGTTGAAGGCGTGGTCTTGCTGGAGAAAGACAGTTTTGGTTGTTTGCCTAGTTGACATGCTGCGCACTTCTCATCGTGGTGATCAGCTACTTTGGGTAGACCACGAACTAGATTTTCTCTTCCAATCTTGGAAAGATACTTGAAGTTTAAGTGACTAAGTCTTTTGTGCCACAGCCAACTATTTTCACTAACATTCTTTGCTACAAAACAGAGATTAGAAGAAATGCAAGATGAATTGAAATCAACAACATAAACATTTTTCTTACGAATCCCTTTGAGCAAAGTGACGCCGGATGTGCCATCTTTGATGAGACAGAAATTTGAAGTGAAGTGGCATTGCAATCCTTTGTCGCAGAACTGAGATATTGAGAGTAGATTGTGTTGTAGTCCAATAACTAGAGAGACTTCTTGGATGGTGATTTTTCCTTTTCGAATGACTCCATATCCTACGGTCTTTCCTTTGTTATTGTCTCCAAAGGTTACTGATGGACCTTTCTCTTCACGGACATCTTCCAATAAGTTGATATCTCTGGTCATGTGCCTTGAACAACCACTATCGAGATACCATAAACTTGATTTATCCTTGGAATGTCCAGCCATTAAGTAGAGGACCTATAAAATAAACATTTAAGAAGGTGTTTCCTTGGGAAGTATGGTTCAATGGTAAGACAATCACCAAGTTGCTCGTCCATGGAGTTGAAATGGGTTAGAATGATGTGTTTCCATACGTCAAAGTTATCTTCGTCAAACATTGGAACATGAGTGTAGTTAACAGCTGCCATAGCTTTCTGACTTGCCATATTGAATCGGCACCCAAGCTGTTAAGCTTGAAAAACAGAAGTATTATGAAGTTGTTTCCTCTGATACCACTTGTTGGTCCCAGAGACACAACAAGGGTATGAAAAGAGGCTAGAGGGGGGGGGGTGAAAAGCCTTTAAAATTTCAACCCTTTTTCAAAATTCAACCTTATGCTTACACTGAGTTTTGCGGTAGATGATAAACCACGGAGTTAAGCACCTATTTGGTCCTTAACCTATTGAGTTGTTTTCCTTTTGGTCCTTAACCTATTTTGGTTTTCCTTTTGGTCCTTGATGTACCTAGTTGCAGGATAAAGTGGTCCTTAACCTATTTTAGTTTTCTTTTTGGTCCTTGATGTACCTATTTGCCGGACAAAGTGGTCCTTAAAATCGTAGACATGGCTTGTTGACCGAAAGGAAAACCAAAATAGGTCAAGGACCACTTTGTACTGCAAATAGGTACATCAAGGACCAAAAGGAAAACTAAAATAGGTTAAGGACCACTTTATCCTGCACCTAGGTACATCAAGGACCAAAAGGAAAACCAAAATAGGTTAAGGACCAAAAGGAAAACAACTCAATAGGTTAAGGACCAAATAGGTGCTTAACTCGATAAACCACGTGGTCAAGTGTAAAATGCACAGCAGAAGTTTTCGATGAAACAAGTTAAGTGTTGTTTTTGATAAGTTAAATGCGGTAGGTTAGGAATGCGGTAGGAAGGTACGCGGTAGATGTATGTGCGGTAGGTTATATGCGGTAGGTTGAGAGATTGAAAGTTTGTGTCTTAGAGATTTTGGCAAATGATAAGTTAGTCAGATTTTAGTTTAGGCAATAAGTTGAACAAATAAACACAATTCACAAATGTTCATAAATCTGAAAGATCAAAACACTAAACGACAAACAGGATTAATATGAACAAATGAAGAACAATAAGAACAAGATGAACAAGACTTAAAGTAAATTTGCAGAATTGTAAAGAGAAGTAAGTAAATGACACAATGATTTGGAAAGGTTCGATCTGTAAAAAGATCTACGTCCTTTACCAAGATGGTTAGTCTTGGATTTTGAATGAGGTATATATTGATTCTATTGAGTACATATTACAGAGATGAAGTATTGAATCAACACCTATTTCTATGAAGAACAATCCTAGACTTAGACCAGTGTATCCCTAATGATTCAATCTATGTGATTGATCAATCGGGGTGAGTGTGTGTGTAAGAATCAAAAGCTCTTTGGAATCTATATGATTTTAGAGCCTAATGAATCTTGTGTTGAGGCTTGAGATTTGATCTTGAAGGTTGCTGGAGATTTGTTGAAGACTTGAAGGTTGTGTGCTTGAAGATTCGAAGGATTCTGAAAATCTTGAATATGATCTTCAATCACCAAGAATTTCAACATCAATTTCTCTCTTTGAATCTCAGCTTATGTTCAATGAAGAACTCAAGGGCTATTTATAGCCTTGAATGAGAAACTAGCCGTTTGAAATACTTGGACTCCAAGTTGAAGGACAATGAGCTGTTGAATTCTAATTGGAGCTCAGTCTGAGTTGTCCTTTTGTTGCAGAGTCATGGTGGTCCAACTGTACTATGATGACAGTTGTATTCAAATTTGAAATTTTGAATTTTCAACGTTCTAAACTAACCAAGGTTATGGACACTAGTGTGACCATGGTTAAGTTTGAACCAACTTGAGTTTCTTCAACCAGGGTTACATGCGGCAGAGTGATCCATGCGGCAGGCTTCAACTATGCGGCAATTTAGATGGTATGTGGTAACCTTGGTCATGCGGCAGGCTCCATGCGGTAGGCAATGCTTTGACTGCATATATCCAGACTTAGAAAATTGAGGGTCCTAATCTGCTAAGTCTATCAAACTAAAAAGTGGACTATTCTAAATGAAGTACGAGTACTTCTTACAATATAGCCTAAAGTCCATAAAGAGTAAAGGTTATGGGATCAATCAAATTAAGGTAATAGGAGTGATTTATAATAAGCATACCCAACAGGATTGAGTAGCGGAAATGCCAAATGGCCCAATCAGGGAATAACATGTGTCCTTAGTTAACTGGATAAGGAAAAATTGCGGAAGTGGTCCCTAACTATGACATGTGGCAAGCCATTGCGCGTTCGTACGTTTAGACCAATCAGATAATGGCACCTTGCGGTGCGCAGGGGAGAATCCAGTATAGGACCAGGGTGGGCAGCTGCACACCCTGACTTTTTCTGAAATTTTTACCAGAGTATTTATAAAAATAAAAAAAATAACTAAAAGGGTGCAAAGTGTTATTTTTGAAAAAATAGGGGTGCAAAATGTCATACTTTCTGTTGTTGATCATATTGGCTTAAATTTACACTTACATCCACATATATAAACTCTTATTTACAGAATCTACCTGTGTCTTTTTCTTTAGTTTGCCGTTGGCTAGGTCTTTCATTCCAGAGGATGAGCGATGAGCGATGAGCGATAGAGCGATAGTGAGAGTTTGGAACGAAGAGGCGGGTCTCTCAGCGGCGGCTTCCCGCAGCAAACCAGCGCCGTAACCGGGGAGCCACGGCCACCATCGTTATTCGTTCTCGCTTTGAACAGGTTAGGTTCCTCCTTACTCAATCTCCAATCTCAAATCCCAACCCTAAAATTCCCAAAAATCAATGGTGTGTATGATTCAAATCCCAACCCTAGATAGAAGCACACGGAACTCGGAACTGGTATGTGGTCTTCTCATAACTTCACCCTTTCTCCCTTTACTCCAATCTCTAATCCCAGAAGTTCTATATCCCAGTTAACAAATCTAAGGTTTTAGAATTGGAAACCCTTTTTCAATTTTTTAATCTTCTCGCTTTGAACAGGTTTGGTAATATACTTTTTGACTTCTTCCATTCTTACAAGGTATTAGCATTTCTAATTAATTTGACACTTATTTAATTTGGTATATATTTCTTAATTGTTGAATGCAAAGTGATTATATTGTGCAATGTTTAGGTATACTCTGTGGAATGCTGATTAGATTGGAGAGTGGTAGATGTGGTGAGGTTGGGATAGATTGCAATGGGGAAGATTTGATGAAATTGAAACAGAGTTATCTGCTGCCAAGGAGGTAAGTTCTATGACTTCTCTTTCTCAATTTGCCTTCTAATTTAATTCCCAAAGCAATTAGATAATGTACGTAGTTAAATTGCTATTGCCTGGAAAAGTGATTACAAATTGTCATATATGTAGTTAAATGTTGCACACCCTAAGTTTAAATCATGGATACACCACTGGCGGTGCGGACCGCATGTGACCCCTCACGTGTGTGGTATGGAACCCACCAACCATCACATATAAATACTCAGCTCATTCCATTTTGGTGAGCTATAATATCTCCACCCAAATCATTATTTCCACAATGCTTGTCTCTTCCTGAGTGAGCTAAGTCCTCTATTCTCACTCCTCTTCTCTTCAAATCATTCGTTTTGTGAAACGCCAGATTCAACCCAAGCCCCATAATACCCTAGAAAGGATTTCCTACCTACACCCCTAAAAAATTTGACCGAGAACGAGGTCAATATTTAAATTCGAATTAAGCGGGAAAATAAAAGCTTAGCTTAATCCATTTTCCATTAAAAAAACAAATCAAAAACAAATAAATAAACATGTACATTCTTTTTAGTTCCCAATGCGACGGCCCAAAAAAGAATACACAATTGTTCTATTGGGATAGAGGTAGTACTTTTCTTTTAAACATTATGGTTATTACATGAGGAAAGTCTATCAAAACAAAGAAAATACACAATGTGACAATAATTCTTGCTCACATTGATTAAAAATTGAAAATTGCAACTTAACAACAATAACTGAGAGTGATGACAGCAGTTCCAAGATGATGTATACAGATGACTCAATAGTAAGTAAGGATAATCCGTAGAACTTTGTTCCCGAATAGCAAGATCACATGAGAATTATGTCCGACTCATTATGATGTTTGAGGGGCAGCAGCCTTAAAATAAGAAAATTGTGCATTGTATGTGAACTAATGTTCCATCCAATAAGAGAATTGATTCCATCCTAAAGCTTAAGAGAAGATCATATGTCAGAATCTTCCATTCAGCTGAAAAAGGTTCAAATCCTAGGGAACCAAAGACATAAATATAATATCCCATGATCAATTAGGCATCAGGCCAAATTATAACCACCAAATGAGCAGTAAGAGAGTTTTAATCAGCTAATGACTAGAAAGGGGACAACCAACAAATATAGTTCAAACAGAAACATCAAACACACACAAATATGCAAGAAGTCAACTAACGGGAACGGGAGTTTGACCCACACAAGAATGCCCGCGAACCTTCTAGAAAGAAGTCCGAAAGCACTCTAATCCCCAGCGGAGTCGCCACTGTAAGGATCCCACCCCCAAAAAAAGAAGAAACACGAGCGCGTTTCAAGGGCGAAATACCAAACGCGGGAACCGGACCAATTTAACGGAGTCGCCACATTTTGTTAATTTTAAACCCAACAAAATGACAAAGGTTGTTGGTCCCAAAGGGCAACAAGGGTATGAAAAATAGCTAGAGGGGGGGGTGAATAGCTGTTTTAAAATTCTTTTCGTACCCTTGAAAAACTCAATTGCAAATGCGCACTTTATCAAGTAAGCGTTATGAAATGCGCCTAAGTGAGTGAGTGAAATGCACAGCGGAATTTAGTAATGAAAATAGGCGCAAAGTGTGATAAAGGGGCGCACACACACTCTAAGTATTTTGGCTCAAAGTGGTTGAAATAAGGAACTAAGGCAAACGATATAACAACACAACACAATTCAGTTCAATCAATCTACAATGAGTAAACAAGCAAATAGTGAGTGAAAATAATAACTTGAAAGAAATGACAAGATAATAACGCAAGCTATTTGGAGAGGTTCGATCAATGAAAGATCTACGTCCTCTACCAAGATGGTTAGTCTTGGATTTCTAATGGAGATCTTATTTAATGAGTGAGTGTTACAAATTACAATGTTTGAGCTTATACACTAAACCAAGATCTAATATTCTATGGATGAACAAATCCAAAACAATAACCGGTGTATCTCTTAAAGAAGAATCTAAATGATTAATCTTAAAGAGGTGCGTGTGTGTTCTTAGTATCAAGGCTCTTAGATCTTTGAGATGGAGAGCACGAGAAACTAAAGTGTTAAGGCTTGAAGATCTGGGCTAAGGATGAAGGTATGAAGATGTTCTTGAGAAATCTGGAAAAACGAAGGCAATCTTCAAATCTTCAACAAATGCTTAGAGAGAGAAATTCTTGAAATTCTTAGCAAAACTCAGCAACTTCAAAATGTTGAAGTTATGGGGTATTTATAGTGAACTTCAAAAAACTAGCCGTTGGGAATCCTTGTGGATAAGATGAGATGTCGCTCGTTGATAGGAGCATGCATATATTATGGCCATTTTGACACTCAACATAAATGTGACCGTTATGGACACGTGTCAACAGATTAGGCGCATATGCATCTTTTAACCACCGTTGGATCATTGGCGTAATTTGAATTCTCTTCAAGTCTTCGAGTCTTCAATAAATCACTGAGTGTTGAATAAATACTTTGAGGCGCGTTTGAGCCAAGAGGCGCATTTAGCCAATAGGCGCACAGTAAGCGTGCGCTTAAATCAAGGGGCGCAGAGGCGCGTAACATAGCTTATGAAGAAATCCTTATGCGCGCACTCTAAATGGCGCATGGCGCGAATGTAGAAGGCGTGTGGCGCGTGGCGCAGGAGGCGCATAAGCGCGGCTCAAACTCACTGAGTGATTTTTCTTGAAACTTGATCTTCTTGCCCTATTTCTAAGCCTATTCTATAACAATGGACAACTTAAAAAAATGAAGTATAAATACTTCTTACATGTGGGTCTAAAGACCATGAAATAAAACTTAGGTGATGGATCAATCAAATCTAATAAATCCTATTACATTAAAAACTGAGATATGTGTGGGCATACCCAACAATCTCCCCCTATTTGATTGATGCCATTACCTACTATATCAAGGACAAACATTATACTTGATAAAAACATGTCCAAATGAATGAAATTGGTAATTCATGTCTCAAGTTAATGCACACACTAGTCCAAAATATAGATTCCTAATCTATTCCAATAAGAATAAAGAGTTACATATGGAAAGATAGAAACAACAGTTTAACACATTCAAAATGATATATGATTTTTAGTTTTGAAATGTGTTTAAACAAAGTTTAAACTTAATGCATGAAAGTATGAAACAATTCAATATGATGCATATGAATTTAAACAATATTCATTGTTCTACAAACAAGGAGTTTGAGTGAACAAGGTTTGATAATAAGTGATGCATTGTTCTTATTAAAACTTGGGGTGTAAGAGTTACAAAATACAAGTTTTGAATAGAACAAAAACAAAAAGGTGCTAAAACAAGTAAGCACAAAATCACTATCACAAAAGAGATGATTCTATTACAAAAAGGTTCTAAAAACTTACAAACAAAAATAATAGAAACTAAGGGTTGGGAGGCGCATCATCTTCCTTCAAACCTTCAACGATCTCTGAAACAGAACGCTGAATTTGCTTTGCGAGCTGATGACTACGGTTCGCTAACCCTTGAGTGTCAGTGACACTGGAGTGAGTGGCAGTGATACCGTCTCTAATGTAACTCAAGTGATTCACATTGATGTTTTGGTATTCATCAATGGAACGCTGAGTGATTTGCTGCTGCTGTGAAATATTTTCTTCTAAGATTTGAATGTGAGCTTCAATGGCATTTTGAGCCGTGATAATATCAGAAGAAATATGTTCGGCGCGTCTGTCAGAGCTTGAGTGAGCAGCAGTGAAATGAGTGACGACCAATTCTTTCAGGACATCCAACTTAGATACTAGCACGTTCATGTTGGATTGAGACGCAGCAGACTGAGGTATGAAAGTAGGCGCAGAAGCGGTGGTTTGCGCCTGATCAGTATGAGCTTGAACCTGAGTCTGCGCCGGAGGAGGAGAAGGAGCAGAGAGTTTGTCCTTGAGAGAGTTCATCTCCCCCTTAATGGCAGCGATCTCTTCGGATTGATCAGTGAGTAAGGAAGTAAGAAGCTCAAATTGAGACTTTATATGAGTCTGTCCTTGCTCTAAGTTTGCTTGCCCCTGCTGTAAAGAATGAAGAATGGAAAGTACCTCGCTCAAATCAGGAGCAGATGGAGGAGGCGCAGGGGTAGAGAGTGGCGCATCATCTTGAAGGGGCGCAGAATCTTGAAGGGGCGCAGAAGGAGATGGAGGCGCAGGAGGAGGTGAATGAGTAGGAGACTCAAATTCATCTTCAGTTTCAACATCAACAGTTTTAACAACAACTGTTTCAACATCAATAGTTGCTGTTGTGATCTGATCAGGTCCAGGTGGAGGCGCAACTGGAGAAGGAGTGCGCTGAGGGATGGTTTCTTGCTCCCCCTGAACTGGTTCCTCTATGTCTGAAATGTCATCGCCGAAGAAATCAGAGAGGAGTTGTACCCTTGACACGTTGGTCCGTTGAAATTTGAATGAGGACGCATGGGGAGAGGAGCCGCGTTGAGAAGGCCCTTTCTCAATATCAGCACTTGATCCAGCGCCTTTCATGCGCTCTAACTTTTCTGACTCAGCAGCTTGTTTGGCTTGAAAATCTTCATCTCTTTTTCTTTGAGCCTCAAGTCTGCTGGCTTCCTGCGCTAGCCTTAGATCTCGCTCTTCATCAGTTTCAAATCTAGTACGTTTGATTGGCGCACGAGGAGGGTCATCAACCACTCTTTTTCCTTTGCTTTTCTCTGCGCCTGGCACGGGATCAGCGCTTTGTCTAGCGCTTGCCTTCACTGTGCTCTTTATCAAAGGTGCGCTTTTAAGGACTGGCGCATCATCGGACTCTGTGTCTTCATCCACTAAGCCTTCAACAGTCTTGATTTGAATTCCTTTGGCGCGCTTTGTAGGCTTCTTTCTGCGCTTCTTGAGGTCCAAATTAGCTTTACCAAACATTGGAACATCATTGATCTTATATTCAGGATTCTCATTAAAAAACTTAACTAACTCAGGGTAAGTTAGAAAAAGTTTTGTGAGAAGAAGGCAGTGTGAGCGGAATCGGGTCTTTCCATCACTTTTGTTCTTCACAAATTTATCAATTTGCTCACGCAGAGTCTTGAACAGAATGTGAGGCCAGTGAAGCTTCTCCTTGGCCATGATGGCAGCTGTGTATTCCCATTGTTCCACCGTGAATCGGTTCACGTTCCCAGTTTTGAAAACAATCGAAGTTCCCACCAAGTGCGCGATGTGAGTCAAGAGTTCTCCACCATCTCGAATTTCGGTGTTTTTGATATTATTTTGAAGCGTGGGAATATTTAGAAGTGAGGCAGCCATCTTGTTCTGATCATCAACAGAGTAAGTCATCGGACGCCCAATAATGCGATCTTCACCGGTAGATGGAAAACCAAGCAAGTGTCGAATCACAGATGATGAAATATGGACGTCAACATTTTGAACGCGCGCCTCAATCCGGTAGTGAGTGCACCCATTTACATCAATTTCCACTAGAACAGCAGTGGAAAAGAACTCATCCACGAGGAGCGCAGAATAGAAATCTTGGTCCATGGTGAATAAGGGGAGCAGACCAGCTACGCGCAGAGTTTTTATGATTTCTCGCCCAATTACTTCACCAGACAGCTCTAATAGATCAAGAGATTCTTCTAATTTGAAATTTGCAAGGTCCTGAAAAAAATGATTGATGTTAGAAGTGACATAGGCGCATAGAGACATAAAATGATCAAAGTAACATAGGCGCATAAAAATAAATAGGCGCATAATAGAATCAGGCGCACAAAATTATAGAGAATCAAGGCGCATGATTGAATTAGGCGCATGAAATATTAAAGGCGCATAGAGTTACAAGGCGCATAATATGGTTCTCTGTGAATACTAAGGAAAAATTAAAACAACAAAATTTGACTAAGTACGAAGTTAGGCGCATAAGGTTTTAGGCGCAGAATGATTTAAGCGCATATACAAGTAGAGGCGCAGAAAGCATTCAGGCGCATAAAAGAATAGGCGCATAAAGAAGTATATAGGCGCATATCGTGAGAATTTTAACTTAGTAAGAAAAACAAACAACAAGCATTCAAATGAAAGAAATGAAAATCAAAAAGTTCCAATTTTCGAAAACAAGATAGAAAATTTTTAGAGACCAAAACATGCAATAATGACGAAGAACACGAAGAACGACCCTTGAATGCTCGAAGAACACCAAGAACACGAAAATCATGAAACTTCACCAAACAAGACAAATAATATATCAAAATGACCGCATGACAACAAGGAGTCTAAATATGTAAACAAAAATATGAACAAATCAATAATGAAAGCACAATGATCAAAAGAATGACCGAAAATTTTGAAAAATTTTGAAAACAAAAATTCAGATTTGTAACAAACAAAGCATTGATTGTTGAAATGTTGGTTTTAAAAGATACGAAATCAAGAATAGAACACAACCCAACAAACGATATAGAAAACGGATCATCGAAACAAGAGAAATCAAAGGAAAATGAATCCGGGTTTTGTAAAAACGAAAAAAAATCACTGAAAATGACGAAAAAAAAAATAAATTCAGAAATATAAGGAGATTAAAGGTTGAGAATTCATACCATATCGTCTTGTGTAGATGTTGATGCTTTCTTAGGACCCATAAACTTATATATATAGAAAATGAAGAAAAAAAATGAAGAAGATGAAGGTAGAGAGAGAGAGAGTGAGAGCCGGGGAGAGAGAGAGAGATGAGAGACAGAGAGGGGAGTTTGGTAGGAGGGAGTGTAGGTGATGTTGAATATTTATAGGTTAGGTTCAAAATTTTGCACAGATATGAAAAAATACAGTCAAAAATTTAAAAAGATGGGAAGGTGAAAGGATGGTATTTATGAGGGATTTTGAAAATGGCGGCTCATCATGACAAAAAGGACATTCATTAATGAGGGATTTTTGGGATTTGAAGGGCATTAATGGCTGAATGACCTAAAGTGTCATGATGTGACATTTAGGTTTTAGAAAAACTGCTCCACTTTCCCTTTAAGTGTATGAGCAATTTTGACTAATTTTTGCACAAACACCAAAAACATCTATTTTGGTGTAAGTTTGGGGTGCAAGAAATATAACCCAGAAAATAAAATTTTTCGAAAAGCGTAAAATGAGGGAAAAATTTAATTGCACAAGTACCCTTGAACAATTAATGGAATGTCAAAAGACATAGATTCCTATAATAAATGAACATAATGAACATACCTGGTACTTGTGTATTTAATACGTTCAATCATTGAAATTGAATTTTGAGAAAATGATTGAGCCGCAATAGTTAATGCGCGCATGAAGGGGCGCATTACTTCAGCAAGGCGCATAATCATCTAGGCGCATTACACATCAAGGCGCATTACATGTCAAGGCGCATAAAGATGGTTGAGGGCGCATAAGTTTGAAGTGCATTGGGTGCTAGGCGCGCATGGATTGATAGGCGCGCAGATAGTGAGGCGCATAGGTGGCGCATAGTTTCCTTGAAACTTTGAGAAATTGATTTAATCATTTGTACCTAATATACTCATAACTCAACACAACGTAAAATCATTAGTATTGACAAAACTTTATTGAATTTAGATGAGTTCAAGCATACCCATTTCACCTCTCAAAAACATGAACCGTTTAGCGTCAAGTGCTTTCGTTAGAATGTCGGCGATTTGATAGTCGGTTCCCACGTGTTCCAAATGTATATTGCCTTTCTCCACGTGGTCTTTGAGGAAGTGATATTTGATGTCGATGTGCTTGGTCTTTGAGTGCATGACAGGATTTTCAGAAACCGCAATTGTTGATGTATTGTCGCAGTAGATGGGACAGTTTTCTTCGATGATATCATAGTCCACCAATTGCTGCTTCATCCAGAGTATTTGACAACAACTTCCCGCAGCGATATATTCGGCTTCGGTTGTTGAAACAGATACAGAAGCTTGTTTCTTACTTGCCCATGACACAAGTCGATATCCGAGGAAATGACAGGTGCCACTAGTGCTTTTCCTATCAATTGTGCACACTGCATAATCCGCATCTGAGTAACCTACAAGTTTAAAGTTCGAATCTTTGGTGTACCAAAGTCCAAGGTTAACAGTGCCAGAGAGATATCTTATAATACGTTTCACAGCAATTAAGTGTGCTTCTCTAGGGTCGGATTGATAACGAGCACAAACACAAACACTAAACATAATATCGGGCCTACTAGCAGTAAGATAAAGGAGTGAGCCAATCATACCTCGATAGAGCGTTTGATCAACACGTTTACCTTTTAGATCTTTGTCGAGTTTGTTGCCGGTGGCCATTGGAGTATCGTATGCTTTAGCGTTCTCAAGTCCAAACTTCTTGATTAAGTCCTTTGTGTATTTGGCTTGATTGATAAAGATGCCTTCACTCATTTGCTTGATTTGAAGCCCGAGGAAGAATGTGAGTTCTCCCATCATGCTCATTTCAAACTTGCTCTTCATTAGTTTCTCAAAACGCTTGCACAACAATTCATTAGTAGAACCAAATATAATATCATCAACATAAATTTGAACAAGTAATTTATGACCATTATGTTTGGCAATGAAAAGAGTTGTATCGATTTTACCGCGAGTGAAGCCTTTTTCAATGAGAAACTTTGATAGTGTATCATACCATGCTCTTGGTGCTTGTTTGAGTCCATACAAAGCTTTCTGGAGTTTGTACACATGATTTGGAAATTGTGAATCTTCAAACCCAGGTGGTTGAGCAACATAGACTTGTTCTTGGAGTTCACCATTTAGAAACGCGCTCTTCACGTCCATTTGATATAACTTGAAGTTTTTGTGAGCGGCGTAAGCTAGAAATAATCTGATAGCTTCAAGTCTTGCTACGGGCACAAAAGTTTCATCGTAGTCAATTCCTTCTTCTTGCCTATAGCCTTGTGCAACCAATCTTGCTTTGTTTCTCGTGATGGTTCCATTCTCATCCATCTTGTTCCTGAACACCCATTTCGTACCAATCACTCCATGATCATTTGGTCTAGGAACTAGAGTCCAAACCTTACATCGTTCAAATTGATTGAGTTCTTCTTGCATTGCAACAACCCAATTAGGATCTTGGAGCGCTTCATCAGCCTTCTTTGGTTCAATTTGAGAGATAAAAGCAGTGTAAGCATCAAAGTTTGTAGCTCTCCTTGTACGAACACCAACTTGTAGATCACCAATGATATTAGCAATTGGGTGACCTCTAACTTCACGAATTTCAGGAGGTAAGTTAGGTTGAGTCGTAGAAACTTGAAGGTCTTCAATTGGTACATCTTCACTAGATTCAAAGTCATTGAAATTTGGGGGTTGAACTGGCTCAGAATTGAAATTTGGGTTTACACCAGATGCAGCAGTAGAAATAGGCGCGTGAGAGGAATCATGAGGCGCATCATTTGAGTGAGGCGCAATAGATGATTCACCAGGCGCATAATACATTGAATTAGGCGCATTTGATGTAGATGGATTTCCTTGTGTTGATAGATTCTGATCTTGAGTGGGCGCAACATAAATAGGAGCACCTGTATCATTTAGCTCAATAGAATCATCAGCAACATTTGGAGCCAAATGTGGCTCAAGGAGAGAATGTTCATCAAATGTAACATGTACAGACTCAACTATCACTAATGTAGTTCTATTAAAAACACGAAAAGCTTTAGAGTGTTTGGCATACCCAACAAAAATACCTTCGTCGGCTTTGGCATCGAATTTACCTCTATGTTCGTTTCCGTTGTAGAGGATATAACATTTGCAACCAAAGATCTTGAAGAATGCAATGTTGGGAGTTCTACCACGCCAAAGTTCATACGGAGTCTTGTTGTGAAGTTTGTTGATAAGGGAACGATTTTGAGTAAAACATGCAGTGTTGATAGCTTCTTCCCAAAAGTACTTAGGCAATTTAGCTTCAGCTATCATCGTCTTTCCCGCTTCAATCAACGTTCTATTCTTTCGTTCAACAACGCCATTTTGTTGAGGGACTCCGGCGGTTGAAAAGTTGTGATCTATCCCATGATCTTCACAATATCGAGCAACACCGTTGTTCTTGAATTCTGTTCCATTGTCGGATCGAACACTAACGATGTCATCTTCTTTTTGGGTTTGGAGCAGTCAAATAAGGTAGTGAGAATATCATAACAATCATCTTTTGTAATCATCATCTCCACCCATGTATATCTTGAATAATCATCCACCACAACTAGAGTATACTTGTTTCTTCTAATGCTTGCGGTGGAAACTGGTCCAAATAGATCAATATGAAGCAGTTGCAAACATCTTGTAGTTGAAGGATTTGACTTGCTTGAAAATGACTGCTTCGGTTGTTTGCCAAGTTGACATGCGGCGCACTTTTTGTCATGATGATCAGCAACCTTGGGAAGTCCTTTGACAAGATTATTCCTGCTGAGTTTAGATAGATACTTGAAGTTCAAGTGACTTAAGCGCTTGTGCCACAGCCAACTATTTTCGTTCACACTTTTTGCTACAAAACAAAGATTAGTACTAGAGTTCATACTATGGAAATCAATAATATAAATATTTGTCTTACGATATCCCGTGAGTAAGATAGCTCCAGTTTTGCCATTCTTGATAAGACATTGCGTTGAAGTGAAATGGCATTCTAATCCTTTGTCGCAGAATTGAGATATGGATAATAAGTTGTGCTTGAGCCCTTCGACGAGTGAGACTCTTTCAATACACACTTTGTCTTTCTTGAGCTTTCCATATGCTACAACTTGACCTTTGTTATTATCGCCAAATGTTACGGAGGGACCTCTTTCTTCATGGACATCTTCTAATAAGGAATCATCTCCAGTCATGTGTCTTGAACACCCACTATCGAGAATCCATTCATAATTTCTAGCTTTTGAAGATCCAGCCATGAAACAAAGAACCTGAAATATAGACATTTAAGCAGGTCCCCTTTATTCTTTTTGGGTCCTAGGGTTAGCAACTTTTGACAACCCACTCTTGCTTGACCTTAGGATTTTTACGTCCTTTGGCATTGGGAGTGAATCGCAAAAGGCATTCCACGGCCTTGTGTCCTGAACAATCACAAATGGAGCAATGATGAAAGCCACCAATTACATGAGTTTTCACAAACTCTTTACTTTTCTTGGGGATGGCATTCTTCTTTGGGTCAAATGAACTAGCCTTAACAAAATATTTCTTTTGAAATTTTGGAGCGCTTTTTCTCGGAGGGCGCATAGGGCTAGGAGGCGCACGGCGATGAGGCGCGTGGCTCTTAGGCGCATAATGAGCACTCGGAGAAGGAGCGCGCCTATTTTCAAGAATGATTTTGCTAGGAGATGGTTCATCTGTAGCTATATCTTTCCCATTAGCTTTCCCAAATTGCTTCGTTGGGTAGACATAATGGAATGTTTGTCTCTTGACTTTTTCCTGTCCTTTACCCATTGAATTAGAATGTTTTTCCTTGGGAATTTCAAAAGTTTGTTGGTTGGTAAATTCACTATCTCTTTCAGCACAGACATCACATTTAAAGTTGTCACTAGTTGATGAGAATCCCAAGCCACTTTTATCACCACTGACTTTTTGGGACTCAAATATATTCTCCATAGTGACACGAGAATTGGACCACTCATTTGTAATCTTTTTAAGATCAGTAATTTGAGCAACCAATTCATCGTTTTGAACTTTAAGAAGTGAGTTCTGTTCTGTTAGAAAAGTGTTTTTAACAGTAAGAGGAGTCATGCTCTTTATCTGCTCCTTAAGGAGGGTGAGTTCAGATTTAAGTAGAGATTTCTCGGTCTTAAGCTGGGAAATTTCATCACAAGATAGTGCTAAAGCTTCCTTCATACTATCAAATCTAGTGATTACCTTTTCAGCCTTCTTGAACAATTTTTCTTGTTCATCAATCACTTCATCATCATTGATTTTGGAGATTGGAGCAGTTGGTTCAACCTGTGGTCTAATGAATGCTCCTTTTCTCAATTTGTTCCTTGCTCCAAGATCACATCGTGAGAATAACAATCCACCATCGTTTTGAGCCGGAGTGAGAAATCCTTGTTCAACGAGCTCGCTGATGGTTGGTCCTTTCTTCTTTTTCACTTCTTGAAAACCTGCAGATTTCTTGATAGGTTTATTCAAGGCATTCATATCGGGAACATCCTTGGAGAAGTCATCATCAGAATCATAAGAATCAACTTCATCATCATTTGCCATCAAACAAACGAGTCCATCATCGGAATCTTCATCGCTCTCATCGGAGTCTGTTTCAATCCAAGTGTTGTGCTCATTTGCTGGTGCTTCTTCTTCAGCAACCATTCCCTTGTGATGAGTGAACTTGGGAGTGAATTTGGGAGTATGGCTGCTCTTCTTCTGCATATATTCAAATTTGGGGATCGGGCAGCTTGATGCAAAATGTCCGGGTTTCCTGCAATTAAAACAAACAAGATCTTCTTTTCTTTTTGAATCACTGCTCCTTGAAAACTTTTGAGGAGCTTTGCTGGTAGATCCTTGAAATTTGTTGGTTGAGCCGGGTCTTGAGAATTTTCTGAACTTTTGAAATTTCTTCACAAATAAAGCGAAGTCTTCATCATCCATGTCTAATAGCTCAGAAGTAAAAATTTTGGGATCAGATCTTTTTTCATCTTGTACAGGCGCAGGAGTAGGCGCAGGTGTAGGCGCAGCTTCTCTGTGCGCCATCATAGCCATAGATTTTGACTTTCCTTCAGTTTCGCTGATTCGTTGGAGTTTGAGTTCGTAAACTTTGAGATTTGCATATAGGTTCCTTAAAGTCCAAACATCTAAAGTTCCAGCGTCTTCAAGAGCGCTAGATTTATGTAGGTATCTTGATCCAAAAGCTTGTAAAAAATTTACATTCAAATCTTTGTTGGTAAACTTCATGCCAAGTGAAATACATAGATTGATAATTTTACAGTAGCGTTCATAAGTTTGCCTTAAGTTTTCACCGGGGAGTTGAGAGAAATTGTTGAACCTCTTTTGAACTTCGTATTTCTTGTTCTCCTTGCAGACGGTGTCTCCTTCAATATGCTCTTCAATAGCATCCCATAGCTCATTTGCAGTAGCACAATGCATGACTTGTTGTTTCATAGACGCGCTTAGAGTGCTTAGAAGAATGTTTCTTGCTTTGCCATCATTTGCAACTCTTCTAATTTCTTCCTCGGTCCATTCTTCCCTTGGTTTGAGAACTGTAGGTTGGGCAGCGTTGGTGCGTGGATTTGGATTCGCCTTCATCGGAATATAAGGTCCATAAACGACGGTGTCATGGAGCCTTTCATCGATTGAGTTGAGATGAGTCAATATGCTAAATTTCCACACGTCAAAATGATCTTCATCAAAGACCGGAACGTGAGTGTAGTTTGCAGTTGCCATAGGTTTTGAGTTTGCCATTTAGAATCGGCACCCAAGCTGTTAAGCTTGAAAAACGAAAAATGTTTTATAAAGGTGTTTGCTCTGATACCACTTGTTGGTCCCAAAGGGCAACAAGGGTATGAAAAATAGCTAGAGGGGGGGGGTGAATAGCTGTTTTAAAATTCTTTTCGTACCCTTGAAAAACTCAATTGCAAATGCGCACTTTATCAAGTAAGCGTTATGAAATGCGCCTAAGTGAGTGAGTGAAATGCACAGCGGAATTTAGTAATGAAAATAGGCGCAAAGTGTGATAAAGGGGCCTACACACACTCTAAGTATTTTGGCTCAAAGTGGTTGAAATAAGGAACTAAGGCAAACGATATAACAACACAACACAATTCAGTTCAATCAATCTACAATGAGTAAACAAGCAAATAGTGAGTGAAAATAATAACTTGAAAGAAATGACAAGATAATAACGCAAGCTATTTGGAGAGGTTCGATCAATGAAAGATCTACGTCCTCTACCAAGATGGTTAGTCTTGGATTTCTAATGGAGATCTTATTTAATGAGTGAGTGTTACAAATTACAATGTTTGAGCTTATACACTAAACCAAGATCTAATATTCTATGGATGAACAAATCCAAAACAATAACCGGTGTATCTCTTAAAGAAGAATCTAAATGATTAATCTTAAAGAGGTGCGTGTGTGTTCTTAGTATCAAGGCTCTTAGATCTTTGAGATGGAGAGCACGAGAAACTAAAGTGTTAAGGCTTGAAGATCTGGGCTAAGGATGAAGGTATGAAGATGTTCTTGAGAAATCTGGAAAAACGAAGGCAATCTTCAAATCTTCAACAAATGCTTAGAGAGAGAAATTCTTGAAATTCTTAGCAAAACTCAGCAACTTCAAAATGTTGAAGTTATGGGGTATTTATAGTGAACTTCAAAAAAACTAGCCGTTGGGAATCCTTGTGGATAAGATGAGCTGTCGCTCGTTGATAGGAGCATGCATATATTATGGCCATTTTGACACTCAACATAAATGTGACCGTTATGGACACGTGTCAACAGATTAGGCGCATATGCATCTTTTAACCACCGTTGGATCATTGGCGTAATTTGAATTCTCTTCAAGTCTTCGAGTCTTCAATAAATCACTGAGTGTTGAATAAATACTTTGAGGCGCGTTTGAGCCAAGAGGCGCATTTAGCCAATAGGCGCACAGTAAGCGTGCGCTTAAATCAAGGGGCGCAGAGGTGCGTAACATAGCTTATGAAGAAATCCTTATGCGCGCGCTCTAAATGGCGCATGGCGCGAATGTAGAAGGCGCGTGGCGCAGGAGGCGCATAAGCGAGGCTCAAACTCACTGAGTGATTTTTCTTGAAACTTGATCTTCTTGCCCTATTTCTAAGCCTATTCTATAACAATGGACAACTTAAAAAAATGAAGTATAAATACTTCTTACATGTGGGTCTAAAGTCCATGAAATAAAACTTAGGTGATGGATCAATCAAATCTAATAAATCCTATTACATTAAAAACTGAGATATGTGTGGGCATACCCAACACAAAGGTTTGAGTTCAAAGGTTCGGAGGTCAGGTTATAACTTGGGAAGAGTTTTTACGTCCTCCCAAGTTGCCTCGGACAAAGCCGAGTCTCCCTTGTTAGTTAACAAAAGTGCATGTGTGTGTGTGTGTGTTTTAACGGAAAATATTTGTTTTAACTTTTTATTTATCTTTTCAACTGAAAAGGGGTTTGTTTGACGAGAAAACAGAAGACAAAAGGGCAAAATGGTCAATCTCCCCATACGGCCAAAGTAGCCGTACGGATGGGGAGACTACTCTTGGGATTTTACAGTTTATTCAAGCAACAGTCCAGTTCCAGGCAGAAGCAGAGCATTCTGCTTGAACTGGACCAAATTGTTCTGATTCCAGTTTGTTATTCCAACACAAAACATCATTAACAACTCATTCCTATGCCATTTGATCATAAAAGGACCTCCCAAAACAAGAGTTTGGGCATGATCAAAGGCATGGGAGAAACATGAAAAAGGTGGCCAATATGCCCTTTTGAGCCATAGTGACCATTTGATGAGTAAAGATTGAAACTTTACCATCAAAATGGCTCTTCTAGGCAAGATTAATCCTTTAGGGACAAGAACAAACCATAAAGATTGGATCTTTATTACCCAAACTTGGGAATTTTGGGCTAGATCAAGGTGATGAGGATAAAGATTGAGACTTTTATCCTCAACATGATCATCATAGCTTAAAATGAGCAAAATGAACAACAAGAGCATCATTCATGACAAGAATGTAAATGAACAATCAACAATCCATGATCAAACTAGGTTTGAACCCCTTCCACACAAAGTATGGATGGCACCTTTGATCATCTCATGGCTTGGACTAGGAAATATAAATAATAATAGATATATATATATTGCTTGAATGGACAAGACTTGCAAGAATGTAAAGATCAACAATAAATGACAAGATCAAAGATAAATAGAGTTCTTAGATGAAGAGAAGGGAGGGGGAGAAGGTGGCTTTACCTATCTTGGTTTAGGCCAATCTTCCTTTCTCTCTTTCACTCTTTTTTCACTCTTACTCACACTATTCTGAGGTGAATTCGACAGAGTAACCTTAGTTCTAATGTTTATCCCCCCCTGAAATGATCACCAAGGGGTTCTATTTATAGGGACTGAGGGTTCCCAAACCAGCCGTACGGCTAGGCCCCTCTAGTACCCAAAGCATCCGTACGGCTCAGCCTGGCGAGCTTCTGATTTTTCCAATTTTATACCAGAGTAGTCCTGGAATTTATAGCTTATCCTAGGGAGGTCCTGGCCTATTAGCTTATCGCAGAAATGGTGCTAAGGCTACCTCTAAGATAGGTTGGTTTCAGATTGGGGTACTTACAGAGGTGAGATTGCCAAAGATCATCCTTATTTTGGGCCTCCTTATTAAGAGTGTAGACTTGATCTTGGAGCACTTGGACCATAGCTGAAAGTTGTTCGAGAGACATGGCGTTCCTGCTGCCGGTCATGGTTGCTGTTGGTGCTGTTGGAGTAATCTCTTCACGAACTAACCGATTTGATGAATCCCGGTAGACACGGTAAGTACCAATTGAACCTATATTGCAGAAGAGGCCCTTGTCAGTCTTGAGTAACACTTTCGGTCCATGAAGAGGTTTAGAACACACAGTGGGCACACGACTCAAACCATATAAAGAAAAGACTTTTTTTTTTATAAGTCGGAGGGACGGAGTCCCTTTGAGTTTCTAAGGAAATAATGGAATCGTCACACTAGTATATAAACCTTCTCGCGGTCCCATATACTCATCGGATTCCATCACGCTTGTGAATCCTACACATGTTGGATTAAACTAAATTAATGTAGTAAAGCATACATGCGGGGACGGATTTTTATTTTCATCCATAATAACCACTTGGGGACGGATTTTTATTTCGTCCATGATAACCACTTGGTATGTATGTTTTGAAGACATTAGTTTAGGGAAATCTCGACACATGGGAACCGACTTAGTCACGGAGTGTTAGACCCTAACTAGAATTGTGTTGGCTTGTGCTTGGCTAATGAGAGGCATAAGGTCACCCCCGGCATGTAGTCGTGAACTACACCACGGGTTGAGGTTTACCACTTCGAAAGAGTCAAGGTCGGGTGGAGCTTGAAACTTCCTAGGATGGGCCTCGACGGGTTTGGGGTTATGAACTTGTGCGACTCGATAGTGAGTAATTTATAGGAATTTGTGCATGTAGTGTGAGGTCCAACATGACAACATTTTTTTTTACTTTTTTTTTGAATGAAAGAAAAGCAAATAAGCACGTAATTACAACTCTCGAATCGCCCGTGTGACCGATAAAAGACACAAAACAAATCATCTTAAGAGGTTCAAATCAGTCCTGATGCAGGCAACTGTGCCCAGACCCCATCATTCTGGTTTGTTCTGGGAACCTGTTCCTGTTCTGGAAAACTTCCCAGAAGCGCGCGCCTTTGGCTCGTGTTGTGGGAAGCGCGCGCATGGCGCAGTGTCTATAGGAGGCGCCCGCTTCTGGGCAAACCCGTCAGACTGTCAGACTTTGGACTCAGGGGATTGCCCTGGTCTTGAATATGCATTGTAACCCCTGCAGAAATGATTAGTGTAGAAAAAAAAACAAAAATAGGAAGAACATATGGGAGGCGGGCGATTCTGTTCATTGATGTGGGACGCGCGCGCCGTAGGCCAAGAAGGCCAGAGGCGCATGCTTCCCCCATCAGGAACCAGAATGCCCAGAAAAATGTAGATTTTGATCAGAAACGCAAGTTTAACCTTCAAACTTCCCCAGCAGAGTCGCCTCTGTAGACAACCCGCCTTGGACCGCTCACCCCGATTGCACATTTGATTTTGTGTTTCTCCCTCTTTTAAATACTGTTTGTTAGTTTCTGTTACTTCTGTTAAGTTGCTGACTGACTTTGTTAAGTCCAGGGACTAAACTGAACTTACAAGTGTTAGCTGAAAACTTCTCTCAACAGCAGGCCATCACTCAGTGCTCCATTGATGAGTATCAGACTATCAATGATGGGCATTTGCGCTATATCAGAGATGGTGTTTCAGAGACGTTCTCTAATGTCAATCGATCCTATCAGATTTCAAAGCAGATTTCTCGCTCAGTGAGCGAGATTGAAGAAGTATTGAAGGAAGGTGCCTCCTAACCCTTAGTTTCTATTTTTTGATTGTAAGTTGTTAGAACTCTTTTTGATGTTAGAAACTTTTTGTGCTTATTTTAGCACCTTTTGATTTTGTTCTGTTGAATACTTGAAATCGTCAACTCTTATATTTCAAGTATTAATGAGAACAATGCATCATGTTTATCTCAAACCTTGTTCATTGAAACTTCTTGTTTGTAGAGCAATGAATGTTTTGTTTAAAATCATATGCATAACATTTGAATTGTTTCATATTTCCATGCATTGAGTTTAAACTTTGTTTAAACACATTTCAAAACTAAAACTCATATACTTTTGAATGTATTAAACTGTTGTTTCTATCTTTCTATTTGTAATGATTTATCTTTAGTGGAATAGATTAGAAATATACATCTTGGACTAGTGTGTGCATTAACTTGAGACATGATTTACCAATTTCATTTATTTGGACATGTTATTAAGTATAATGTTTGTCCCTGATATAGTAGGTAATGGCATCAATCAAATAGGGGGAGATTGTTGGGTATGCCCACTTATATCTCAGTATTTAATGTATAGGATTAATTAGATTTGATTGATCCATCACCTAAGTTTTATTTCATGGAATTTAGACCCATATGTAAGAAGTATTTATACTTCATTTTTTAGGTAGTCCATTTGAATAGAATAGGCTTAGGAATAGGGCAAGGATATCAACATTCAAGAAAATCACAAGATTGTGTCACGCGCCTATGCGCCTCAAGCATTGCGCCTATGCGCCTTGTAGCTCGCGCGTAAATCATGCGCCCAATTGGATCACGCACCTCATTGATATTATTTTAACACTTGGTGATTTATTGAAGACTTGAAGAAATTCAAACTACGCCAAAGATCCAACGGTGGATAAATAACTCGTATGCACCTAGATTTGAGGACACCAGTCCACAACGGTCATATTGTTGTTATGTGTCTAACGGCTATACAAGGACATGTGCTCCACTCAACGAGCTCCAGCACATCTGTCCTTGATCTTATCCATAAGGGATTTCCAACGGCTAGTTTTTGGGGCTCACCTATAAATACCCCATAACTTCAAACGTTTGAAGTTGCTAAGCTATTCTGAATTTCTCTCTCAAGTATTTGTTAAAGATTTGAAGATTGCTCATTGATTTCCCAGAATTCTCAAGAACACCTTCATACCTTCATACATAGCCCAGATCCTCAAGCAAATACACTTTAGTTTTCTTGTACTCTCAAACTCATAGATCTAAAGAGCCTTGATACAAAAAAAAATAAAAAAAAAATAAAATAAAAATCCCCCTTAATCAAAGAAGTGCACAAGATCAATATCATTTTCCAAGGACAAAGCGGCACAACAAAAATCACGATGAAGCAACAATTCCTCACAACAAAAGGAGCATCCACAAGAACTACGGTGACCTGAGCCTCTACACTGGAGGAACGTTGTCGCGACCCCGGACCCCGCGGGCCCGAGACCGCGAGCTGGACGTCGACTCTAAAACCAAAACTGTGAAATACCGAAGTTAAAAATTTCATTTGATACCAAAAGGTAATGATCCAAAGTTTTACAAAACCAAGTTTGATAAAAATCAATTGCAACTATCATAAACTTCCACAAGTTTATGCCCAACCAAATACAAATATACAATTCTTAGTGACGTCATTGTTTGGTACAACTATCCCAAAATGGTTACACATTTACATAATGTAAACCAACCTATATCAACCTTCCCCAAAAGAATGGATCCACACTCGACGTCCTCTTTCTCGTGATCAGCGAGACTAATCCTTAGCACCTGGGGGGGGGTTAAGGAAAAACAAAGATAAAAGAAAAGGGGTGAGATAAATCTCATTAAGTTACTAATGCAACTACATGACATGTTATGATGCAAGAAGCAATAATAAATATCACATAGCACATAGCATTTATCACATAACAGATAGCAGCGGAAATAAACACATAACAAAGGATATAGCCAAGGTTTTCCAAACCGGAACATCCAAATAAAGGATCGCTGCGCAGCTTCAATAATCAACAAATCATCATCTTCATAATAGCATGAAAGCCGAAGAGAAAACCCCCGGTACCGGAACCAATAACCATAACAGTGTCACAAAGGACAAGGACCATGACACAAAGTCATGCCCGTTAGCTAGATACATTCACAGAGGAACGCTAACTTGACTTTTCCAAGGCCAATCTGGAAAAGGGGTAAAGAAGGGGGCAAAACAATGGTCAACATTATAATGGACTTGGCTTTGCCATTATAATCTTTCCCATCGCCCGATGCAACAAATATGCCAGCTGGGCTTCCAAATAAATGCTAAGTAATAATAATTTAGCATGAATGAACAACTTAAGGTTCCAAAGTAGGGAACCAATCCAATTAAATCACCACAAAGGTAAACCAATACAAACCGCACATTAAAGATGAACCACATTCACAAAATGATACTAAATCAAATTCCATATCATATTTATTTACAAAAGAATCAAATCTAATCAATAAAGTGTTCCACGGTGTTATCTTAAATTGATTAGAAGGAATAAACCTAAACTAGTTAAGCCATTAGTCTTAAACCAAGCAAAAAGGTCAAATTCCTGGAACAGGGGGCGGGCGGGCGCCTGGGCATAGGCAGGCGCGCGCTTGAATGGACAGAAGGTCAGGCGCTAGAAAAAGTGGGAGTAGGCGGGCGCCTGGGCAGGGGCAGGCGGGCGCCTGGGCAGGGGCAGGCGGGCGCCTGGTCTACGGGCTGGGAAGAATTCCCAGCTGGGTTCTTCAAATCTCCTTACCATTTTCATACCATTTTCATAACACCCAAAATCAACACTCCCAACAAGATTCCTAAGGTGCCCAAACATCATTTAACCAAAAAGGGGACCTTAACAACACCCTTTATCAACCAAAATCAAGACCAAAATCCCACATTCATAAATCACCATTTTTAACCCAAAATCCAAATAAATTCCAAATAAATTCTAAACTCATCCAAACTTCAAATATAACAACTCAAACATCATATAAACATGATATGAACATTTTAGCATCAAAATGGGGGAAAAGTAACTTACTTGCAAATTCTCAAAGTTGATGGATTTCAAATCTTTTTGGCTTCCTACGATCCTATCGACGATCTAAACAAGGTTCACGTTTTAAGAAATGAGAGATTATGAGAGGAAGATGAAGAAAATGAAGAGAGAAGATGGAGAAAGAAAAACTTACCAATGGAGGAGAGAGAGAAGTGTTGCTGGGAAGAGGGATGGAGAGCGTGAGGGAGAAGGTGAGGGAGGTGAGGGGAATAGGGAGGGAGTAGGGGAATTATTTTAAAAAGTTACATCTAGGCCCCTCCCCCTTCACTAACACAAATGCCATACTCCCTACTAACAATTAAGACCCAACACTTCTACACTAGCCCAAGTAACTCGAATAAAATGCTAGGCATAATTATTCTAACACATAAAATGCGCACATAAATATTTAAATAAATAATAATTTAAATAAATAAAAGCAAATGATTAAATAAAAATCATTTAATTACTAATAAAATAGAGCCTAGATTTCGGGTCGTGACAAACGTAGGCAACCTTTAGGTCCGGTCTCATGCAAGAAAGAAGATATGTTTAGCCCTAGTATGTTATGGTGATTAGCCTTCATCTCGAACTTGTCAAGACATCTTTGTACAAGTCATTTGCCAATGAATTAATCACCTCAAGATTGAACAACTTTCCTAGATTTGAAATCATTTCATTCCTTATTGAGTCTAGGGGCTTCTTATCTTTCAGCGACGCTCCCAGTTTCTTGCAATCAAATTGGGGCTGTCTTTCTCTTCTCTCTTAATGACTTACTTGCCTTCGTGAGTCATTCAATAAATAAAAACAAATAAAAAATATACATGTAAATACTAGGGACCACTTCCCTAGTCAAGTCAATGTCACTCATCATTAGTGACAAAAGGTCTCCACCGCAAAATTACATGTCTCTCAGCTAGAGTCAATGCACACTTCCTCATTAATCGAGTCAAAACGAAGACACAAAAGAGATGCCCGCTAGATTGAAAACCCGAAAGGGCGGTCTAGGCAAAAAATAGGGTGCGTCATAATAAAAAAAATAGGGAGTGAGAGAGAGAAGGGAAAGAGAAATGGAGATCCCCAGCCTCTAAAGAAGACAAGTTCTACATTGACTCTCCTCAGCAAGTCAATTCCCCACCGAGTCTACTCTGGAATTGCAAAGGGCTCGATAAGGCATGCCACAATCAAAGGTTGTTTGGGGTTATTGAAATAAGAGTTTTCTCCAACAATGTGAATTTTTGGGTTCATATGAATAAATCCCCATGGTAACCAAGATCCATCCGAGAACGGTCCCATCATTGAGGGGTACGAGGTTGAACAAATAGCCCCCAGTGATTCAATTGGTTTGGGAAACGAATGGCAACAACGTGTGACTCAGTTTTTGAGCTTCTACAAGTATGTGCCTCTAAAGTATGCCGAAAAACTCCCGAGAATGGAGTAGATCTTTCCATGTCCTCTTATGTTTGTTCCCCCGCACGAGGACGATACTCTTGATTTTATCAACAAATGATGACGCCCTAGGGGCTATGTGACTCAAGAACGAGAGCTTCTTTTGCTACGCTTGACAGTTAATGATCCCTAGGGGCTACGCTCAAGAAAGATATATGAGACTATCCTCAAAGTCTCTCAAAGGGAATGTCGAAAAGCCTTCTTGTCATATGTGCTCGTGCCTATTCCCCCAATCAAGGATAAGCCTTTCTCTACTTACAATCGGTGATGGCACTCTAGGGGCTAGACTCAAGTTTGAAAGGCTCCCTCAGCAAAAATGCAATTCACTTCACTTCCCCAAACGGTGGCCCTAGCAAAGTCATGTGCAACATTTGAAGCTTCCTCTATCAATTTGGCACCAAAAGTCTTTTAAAGGGGCTTCGACAATCTCTTGGGCAATGATACTCGATGCAATGCAATGTGGGGAGTGGTCCAAGCTTAAAGGGTCTCTCAGTAATTCACGCCAAAGGTCTTCTGGTTTGAAAGGAGGGCTCCGATGTTATGAATGAATTTGATGATTCTTATGTTGTGACTTACGACGAGATTATGAAGAAAGTCTTAGAGAAAAGGAAAAGGATTCAAGGAAATGCCAATATGTTAACTCTAAAAATGGAGTTATGGCCAATCCAAATGTTTCTGCAATTCAGCACCCCCTTCTCCAAGATCAAAAGTATGAGTTGCATCCGCACAAGTTGCATCCGCACGAGTTGCATCTGAAGATCCGTTATTAGTTGTTCAACACAAGAAGACTCAAGCAAGCATACGCATTTGGGACCTTATTGTTGGTGTTGGTGCCCTAGGCACGTTTGTTAAACGTTGTATAAGTTATCATTTTATTCATAATGATAAAGAGATAATAAGATTATTATTATGGCTCGTGTTTGCTTATAATAATCTCCGTCCTTAGAGCTTGTTAATCACTAGTATAAAGGCAAATGATCATGGGATGATCATGTTAGATTTATGGGTACTTGTTAGGAATAAGGTACTGGACATGACCCGCGGTATGAGATTTATGTCATGGTCGACGTCATATATAAATCTCATATTAGTTATGTCATTTGAATCCTTAGACATGAAGTTATTATAGTCTTCCACTTGATGAACATTATGTTTGACATATTCAAACGCTACCTTAACACGGTAGTTATAAAGGGTATGATTCGCATGATTGGATTCACGTAGGGAAGAATAATAAGCCAAATGGATTTGTCCCTCTTCGGAGAGATGTCAAGCTTGGGCCCCTCGAAGGAATGATGTTGATGAAATGTCTGGCCAAACTCAAATGGATTGATTGGATCAATGTCATTTGGATTATCAACATATTCGGAATCGAGAAAGTATTGAACAATACAAGTTGACTTGTTGACCATGACTTGTGTTCAATGACATCGTGGACAAAGGGATTATGACATGTTCTAAAGGAATGCGAACTTGTATCTAGTTATACTATTTGAGTAGGTATGACGGTTTGCTAGAACCTAATCATATCTTATGGTTTCATGTTTGAATCCATTGCCAACTTAGTATAATCCTAGAGGGTCACACACAATAGAACGAATCCTAAATAAGGACTATATTGGAAATTTTAGAAAATTGGATTTTCTGGGCCTTCTGGGCGACCGCCCAAAATGGCTGGGCGACCGCACATGGTTTTGGGCGGCCGCACGCCTCAGTTTGGGCGGCCGCACAGTACTGTCGGGGACAGATTCCTAATTTGATTCGGAATCGACTTTTGGACGGGTTTTAGCACAAGTTTCCTATTTGGAATAGGTCTTACTTGTACATAAACACCAGAATTCGGCCACCATTCAGACCTAATGTTTGTGCAAGCCTCCAAAGATTTTGAGAGGGTTTTATTTTGTTCTAAGAAATCTTAGATTGAAGAACAAAATTATACACAAAGAAAATTCCATATAGTTCATATTTAATTATGAAAACGTGTTTCATAATTTGGTCTAGCAACCAAGATCAAGTGTTCTTGATATTCGTTCGCGTGTGGATACCGCTAGAGGGTGAAATTAATCATCTTCAATGTTCGTGATTCTTGCTTTGTTCGTGATCAAGATTTCAAGCTTCTATCGAATTCAAGGTTTCAAATTCAAAGTCATCAAGGGTTAGTTTTTCTAGTATTCATATTGTTGTATTTGACTTAATCATATGAATGGATCCATGGGCTTTGGGTTTCTATTAAATTTTAAATGCTATCTTCCACTGCGCATGTTGCTTGGAAACCCAACAGTGGTATCAGAGCCCCGTTCATGTTGATTATTTCAATACTAGATCATGTTGTGTGTATATAAATTGTTTATGTGCCTAGCATGATATGAATATTGGATTATATGATGTTTATGTGTTATGTGATTTTATGTGGTTTATTGTTTTGCAACTTTAATCGCACGATTCAATCGCAATAAATATTATGATGGATTCTGAATTGTTTGATTATTAAGTCTGATTGGATCATGGTTTTAATAATCGGGGAAAAATAATTTTGAGACAAATTTTCGAACTTATAATTCCATTCTGATTCAGTTGGGTGACCGCACAAAGTCACCTGGGCGGCCGCACAGAACCGGGCGACCGCACAGTGACTCTTGGGCGGCCGCACAGTAGACTGTTTCTGTTCAGATTTTGTTGAAATTTGAATTTGGAATTTTCGAGAGGTCCAACCGAATCATTAACAAAACCAGACCAAACCTGCTGATCTGGAATGGGTTTTGGGTAGTTGGTTTGGGTGTGGATCTTGGGGTTTGATTTTCCTATTTGTTTTAGTCTTGTGATTCTAAGATTGGTTCAAGGTTTGGATGGCTAATCTGCGTTCATCGAGATTGTGTTTCCCAAACTTGATCGCAATCCAAGTTTCAAAGATAAAACGAAGTTAGAATTATGAAGAGTTCATAATTGCTAAAATTGAGAAACAAAGTTCTTGATTCAATGATTGGAGATCCATGTGGAATTGTGGATGCAATTGGCCTACGTTTATCGAGACCATCTATTGCTTAGTTTCGGCCACATGGACTACTTTCTTGGTTTCTTGAATTAGTGCGGGATTGTGGTTGCCTAATGGCTTAGTTCGACCGCACTTCTTGTTGTCTTGATTTGGAAATAACGACCAAAGTTGAAAAAGGTCTCATCCTCATAATTATAGAGAAACTAATGACACATAAATATTATGTTTAAATTAATGGAGATTAATTTAGTGGCTAAACTTGATGCGTAACATGTTTATCTTGTGTGTTCATAAATGTGTTGTATGCTATATGTGATGAACCTTCAAGAAAGTTTTAAGTCCTTTTGCCATGCCATGATTAAAACACTTGTTTATACATGTGTGATTTTGATGCGGGTTCGCCTCCGCGAAGTGCATTAATTTTATTCATGTATGAGCAATATGAGGTTCATTAATTTAATGTGGGCTCACTTCCGCGAGGTGCATTAAATTGAATGGTTCCTATACGTTTAAAATGGTTGGACTTAATAAGGCGTCAAAACAGTTTTGGGCCTAGGCAAAGATGAGGTTAAACATGCTTTTGAAATTGGATCACTAAGAATCATATTGGATATGATTGACAAGAAATTGTCTACCTAATTAATTTGATTTTGAGCGGTCCGCCAAAGCGGACTCAAGATTAAATTAAAGTTGGATCTTAGCCCAATTTTAAAGAATCTCAGAAAAGGATCTAAGAGTCATATGGGATATGATTGACAGGGTTGTCTACCTAATTAATTTAATTTTGAGCGGTGCGCCAAAGCGTACTTGAAATTAAATTAAAGTTGGATCTTAGCCCATTTAAATTATATTATACATTGGATGTATAAGAAGGTTATATAATCTAGTGGGAGTATTTTTGGAAAATACATTATTTATCTCTTTAATGAGATTGGTACTTGTAAAATTTTAGAAATTTTGCATAAGTTGTAGATAATGACAACTTAAAATCGTTGCGATCAATCCTTGATAAAGATATGCTTCAAAAGAATGGTACAAACTTCATGGATTGGATCCTGAGCCTAAGAATGGTTCTAAGGCAAGAAGATGGGTTGTACATTCTTGATGGGCCTATTCCTAGAGAACCAATGCCGGAGTAAACAATCACAAGAATCATGAGTATGATTCTAGGAATGTGAGTTGTCTCATGCTCGCGATTATGTGTTCTTAAACTCCAACAAAGTTTGGAACTTGTGGAAGCTTATTAGATAGGCGTGGAGTTGAGTTACATGTTTCAAAGAGCAATCTAAGCAAAAGAGGTATAAAACCATTGTTGCATTCACTCATTGCAAAATGAGTAAAGGGCAAAGAATGGAACCTCACATGCTTAAGATAATAGGCTACGTAGAGCATCTTGAGAAACTTGGTTGTCCAATTGGATTGGAGCAAGCCACGAATCTCATTCTTAAAATTCATTGCCTAAGAGTTGTAATCACTTTGTGATGAACTATAACATGCTTGGAATGATAAAGAATTTCTTCGAGTTGCATAATATGCTTAAAACTGCGAAGATGAAGAAAGTGGAGAAAGGTTCTCCAAGTGCTCATGGTTCATAATGGAAAGGGTAAAATGCCAAAAGAAAGGTAAGACAAGAGTTGTCAAACCTAAAGAAAATAATTTTGGTTATAATAATAACTCTAATAGATGCAATTTGGTAAAATGGCAATTGGATTGACCATTTAGAATTGTAGTCAAAATTTTGGACGATCAATAAAAGGAATGGTAGTGGGACTACCACTTGAGAATTTTATGTTATAAAATATTCTTTCTAAATTTAATTATTGGGTATTAGATATCACAATAATTAGTAAATTGAAAGACTACTTATAGTAAAGTATGACCTATGAATGGTAATGATGCAAAAGTTGCAACATTGTTCATAGAACACTTGTAAAGTGACTTTACTAATAGAGTAGAAAATATTATTTTGTTAAAAGATAATGAAGGATATTTATTTCTTATTTGGAATAAGAAAAGTGCTTTATTTATTATGATTTACTTCATTGTGTTATCATATAAATAAATCTTATATCCTAAATCTTGAAGAACGAAATAATAAAGGCTATAACATAAATAATTAAAATTCTTTATGCATTATTGTTTTGATCAAATAAATGAGAAATGCATATCTAAAATTCCATGGGACGGAGTTTTAAAGTCATATGATTTGGAATCATATTATTTATGCAAACTTATTTACTTGGACCAATACATCTTTTAATATGATTGGTAAAAAGCTAATATCTTAGTCAACCTAATACATTTTGATGTATATGGTGCATTAAGAAGCAATGCTAAAAGAGAATTTTGGTTATACTTGGTAAAACTATTCAAAGATTCTGATTGGATCAGGATGATGAATAATTTAACCAAGAATTTGACAGTTATCGTCAAAATTGAGAAATAGTTTCACAATTAACTTCACTAAGAACACCATTCTAAATGATGTGTCTACGTGGAAGTACAAGAACCTTATTGGATATGGTTCATTAGATGATAAAGTCAAATTGATCTTCCATTATTAATTTTGGGGTTATGTATTACAAACCGCTATAACTACACTAATTTGAGTTCCATCAAAATAAATATATTTTCATGGGATATCCTAAGGAAACTTGAGGATAAAATTTTACTCATAAGAAACAAATGGTTTGTTGCTTATGATGATACTTATCTAGATAAAAGGTTTATCTCTAAAAGAATCAGTGGGAGTAAAACATATCTCGAATGGTTCGAGACCCAGAAAATAGTATTTAACCTATGATGGAAGTTGAACAAGTTTTCACAAGGGGTTGTGAAAATCCGTTCAAGATATACAAGTACTTGCACATATGATAAAAATCTATTAGAATAAATATTGAATATTTCGAAATAGAAAGTATTGAGGTAAAGTTCATTTAGAATGAAGTATTTACCACCTATCAAAGATGCAATATCAACTCCACAATTAGATAAATGGCTTGGAGTCATAATATCTAAAAGGAAATCCATGTGTAATAATCAAGTTTGGAACTTGATCATTCTAACCTAAGGCGTAAAAACCAAAGGAGAGGAATGAGTTTTCTTGGAGAAAATTTACATGGGTAGAAGAAATTTATTAAAATTCTCATAGTCACATGTTCATATTTGGAATATGAAATTTGATAAAATAATGTCAAAACAAGCGTTCCTCAACGGGAACTCACTTAAGGATGTATTGGATACAACCTAAAGGATTTGACAGTCAAAGAAAATTCTAATAAATTATGTAAGTTGCAGAAATCCATCGGATGGATTAAAGCAAACTTATGGGAGTTGGAATCTCCGTTTTGATAAGTCAAAGATTTTGGCTTGATCAAGAACGAAGATGAACCTTGTATACACAAGAAAATTAGTGGGAGCATAGCGCTATTTCTTAAATTAAATATGTGGATAACATATTGCTCATTGGAGACGACATTCCTACACGTTAGTCTGCAAAGACTTTGTTAAGAAAGTATTTCACAATGAAGAATATGGATGAAGCTGCATATATCCTTGGCATTAAGATCTATAGAGATAGATCAAGGAAGCAAATTGGTTTAAAGCCAAAGTACACACATTGACAAGGTCATTAGAAGGTTCCGCATGGAAATTCTGAGAGAGGACAGTTGCCAATGTTACATGGATGTTTTTCTATGCAAAGAATCAAATGTCCTAAGACAAATGATGAGCATGAGAGAATGAATGGGATGCCATTTTCTTCGGTAGTTGGATCCATTATGCCATGATAAGTACTAAGCCGGATATATCTGAATGTTTGGAGCATGACGAGTATATATCAATCCGACAACCGGTGAGAGTCACTGGATGGCTGTGAAACAATTCTTAAAGCACTTTAGAAGGGATAAAGATTTGTTTTGATCTATGGAGGGATGGAGGATGATCTCGTCGTATATGGGTACACGGATGCATACTTCCAAACTGACAAAGATGATAAAAAAAATCGCAATTGAGTTTTATCAACAATAGTGAAGCTGTAAGCTGGAATGGTTCCAAGCAGAGTACAGTCACTAATTCTACATACTAAAATCTAAGTATATTGTTGCATTGGATGCTGCAAAGGAAGTTGTTTGGATTAAGAAGTTCATGGGTGAACTTAAGATGGTTCCTAGCATTGCTAATCAAATAGACTTTATTAGCAATAATAGTCGTGCTATTGATCAAGCAAAAGGTACCAAGGGCACATCCTAAATCCAAACACATACTTAGGCGTTTTCTTATCGTTCGAGAAATCGTTGATAAGAGAGACGTACATATATGCAAAGTACCTACTAATGATAACGTTACGGACACGCTAAACAATGGGACTTCCATAAAGCTAAACATGATGGTCATGTTAGGTCCATGGGTATTGGATACCTAGGAAATTGGGCCTAGGGTAAGTGGGAGATTGTTGGTGTTGGTGCCCTAGGCACGTTTGTTAAACGTTGTATAAGTTATCATTTTATTCATAATGATAAAGAGATAATAAGATTATTATTATGGCTCGTGTTTGCTTATAATAATCTCAGTCCCTAGAGCTTGTTAAGCACTAGTATAAAGGCTAAATGATCATGGGATGATCATGTTAGATTTATGGGTACTTGTTAGGAACAAGGTACTAGACATGACCCGCGGTATGAGATTTATGTCATGGTCGACGTCATATATAAATCTCATATTAGTTATGTCATTTGAATCCTTAGACATGAAGTTATTATAGTCTTCCACTTGATGAATATTATGTTTGACATATTCAAACGCTACCTTAACACGGTAGTTATAAAGGGTATGATTGGCATGATTGGATTCACGTAGGGAAGAATAATAAGCCAAATGGATTTGTCCCTTTTCGAAGAGATGTCAAGCTTGGGCCCCTCGAAGGAATGATGTTGATGAAATGTTTGGCCAAACTCAAATGGATTGATTGGATCAATGTCATTTGGATTATCAACATATTCGGAATCGAGAAAGTATTGAACAATACAAGTTGACTTGTTGACCATGACTTGTGTTCAATGACATTGTGGACAAAGGGATTATGACATGTTCTAAAGGAATGCGAACCTGTATCTAGTTATACTATTTGGGTAGGTATGACGGTTTGCTAGAATCTAATCATATCTTATGTTTTCATGTTTGAACCCATTGCCAACTTAGTATAATCCTAGAGGGTCACACACAATAGAACGAATCCTAAATAAGGACTATATTGGAAATTTTGGAAAATTGGATTTTCTGGGCCTTCTGGGCGACCGCCCAAAATGGCTGGGCGACCGCACATGGTTTTGGGCGGCCGCACGCCTCAGTTTGGGCGGCCGCACAGTACTGTCGGGGACAGATTCCTAATTTGATTCGGAATCGAATTTTGGACGGGTTTTAGCACAAGTTTCCTATTTGGAATAGGTCTTACTTGTACATAAGCACCAGAATTCGGCCACCATTCAGACCTAATGTTTGTGCAAGCCTCCAAAGAGTTTGAGAGGGTTTTATTTTGTTCTAAGAAATCCTAGATTGAAGAACAAAATTATACACAAAGAAAATTCCATATAGTTCATATTTAATTATGAAAACGTGTTTCATAATTTGGTCTAGCAACCAAGATCAAGTGTTCTTGATAATCGTTCGCGTGTGGATACCGCTAGAGGGTGAAATTTATCATCTTCAAAGTTCGTGATTCTTGCTTTGTTCGTGATCAAGATTTCAAGCTTCTATCGAATTCAAGGTTGCAAATTCAAAGTCATCAAGGGTTAGATTTTCTAGTATTCATAGTGTTGTATTTGACTTAATCATATGAATGGATCCATGGGCTTTGGGTTTCTATTAAATTTTAAATGCTATCTTCCGCTGCGCATGTTGCTTGGAAACCCAACACTTATCACACCAAGACCTTATCATCCGTGACCTCGACGACACCACAAGACATTACTTCAGCTTTTGACGTAAGCTTTCCGCCATTTGGGGTACCGACCACAATGAGGCTGTTCATCTCCCCAGTAAGAGTAAGAAGAAGATCTCTATCAAGAATTTTACCCAACGGCGCATCCACTCTCAATACCGAGCCAATCACAAGATAATTTGGGGCTTTACATCGACAGGTCTTCACAACGCACCATCTCCAAGTTCGCAAACAACAAGTACATGACATTTGGGGCTTGGCAATCTCTCAAAGCTTAGTATCAATAATCTTCTCTTGGGGCTTGCTCACGTCAACAAAGGTTAATTTATTTGAATGGGCCAAGAACTGATTCATCTTGGGGCTTCACGAGTCACTCAAAGTTTGGCATCAAAGGCGTTCTAGGGGATTTACAATCAGCAACCCCTTATCTCGGCATCAAAAATCTTTGAGTAATTGACAAATCTATTGGGTCTAGACATCAATATTCGTTGGGCACAACAGCGACAACAGAATTCAAGTGAGGCAATCCAGACTTCGATCAAACATGACTTGATCTTTGGTTGGCTTTACAAACACACGATGGTTAAAATGGTTCACCCACGAACAAAAAAAAATCTCATATTCTTTTCCTTCTAATCTTAAAAAAAAAAACGACAAAAATATTTTTCTTTTTCTTTTTCTTTTTCTTGTCTCCTTACTTGTGTAAAAAGTATGTGTTTCATTTTGCTTTGCTCCTAGCTTCTTCCCCAGCGTTCTCCATCATCCTTGAACTACGCTGGTCTGATTCTCTTCAAGGGATACGTAGGCAGCCCTTGGGCACGACCAACCTATCATCAAGAGTGACCATGCCTCCATCAAAAGTACAAGTGACTCATCTTCATCAAAAGTGTCGACATCAAAGCCACAGCATCAAAAATCCATCCCGAATCAAGCGGCCATGGTAAGTGAAGGTATGAACATCATTAAAGTTTTCTGCAAATCACATCGCTCACAAAAGCAATTTTTTCACTCTTGCAAAATCTCTCTCTCAAGCAATCCATGCTTTCCAAATCACATCACACCACAATCACAATTTTCTCTCGCATCTCACACAAGCACATATATCTGCAAAGCATACACATAAAAGGGGCAAGCACACAGCCCACGGTTAACCACTAAAATCACCACCTCATCAGCAAAGTATACTCAACAAATTCATATTCATTTATAGTCCCCTATACGGACTTTAAAGCGGCAGACGGGTTCTCGGATCCAGCCAGTCCCCTATACGGACTTTAAAGCGGCAGACGAGTTTTCGGATCCAGCCAATCCCCTATACAGACTTTAAAACGGCAGACGAGTTTTCGGATCCAGCCAGTCCCCTATACGGACTTTAAAGCGGCAAACGGGTTCTCAGATCCAGCCAGTCCCCTATACAGACTTTAAACTGGCAGACGGGTTCTCAGATCCAGCCAGTCCCTTATACGGACTTTAAACTGGCAGACGGGTTCTCGGATCTAGCCAGTCCCCTATACGGACTATAAACCAGCAGACGGGTTCTCGGATCCAGCCAGTCCCCTTTACGAACTTTAAACCAACAGACGGGTTCTCGGATCCAGCCAGTCCTCTATACGGACTTTAAACTGGCAGACGGGTTCTCAGATCCAGCCAGTCCTCTATACGGACTTTAAGCCTTGGCCACGGTGGGCCATTTTATACTACCGTACCCCCTCTATCAGAAAAAGTTGCTCACACAGGGAGCACATTTCTATCCCTTGCAATTTCAATAATTCTTGCTTTTTATCGAGTCTTTATTTTTCCTTGTCGATGTCCTCGGCGGTTGTCTTTCTTTCATCGACGCATTTTCCTTTGAAATCCACGTCGCCGAGGGGCTTTGTAGACACCCTACCTTGGACCTCTCATCCCGATTGCATACATAGTATTTTTTATTTAACTTATTGTTGTTGATTTCTGTTACTTCGGTTAAGTTCCTAATTGATTCCGTTAGTTTCGGACTAAACTGCATAACAGATTTAACTTTAGAGTCTTTTCTATCATTATGTCTTTTTCACCCGCGGGTGCCTCCGGCATTTCCTACGGGATGCGCGCGCCTCTCGCAGCTGAAGTAGGAAGCGCGCGCCTCCCATTATGGCAGTTACGGATTGCAGTCTTTTCCCTCCCTTTTCTTGATCACAAAAGCCTCTTTTTTTACATCCAAGTTCATCCCCCCTTATTTCATAATTCCCAATCCCATATTCTTAGCCATTTCTTAAAAACAAAATATTTCTTTTTATTATTATTTGATTTTCTCTTTATTATTTATTTTTATTTATTTTCTTATTGGTTGAAAAGCCATCTTTTCCTCTCTTTTCTACCTATTTAAACCCCTCTTTTTTACCTTAGAAAGGGACCTCAAATTTCTCTACACTTAAACTCTACACAAATTCCATCAACAAACATTTCTTTACAAAAACTCTACACAAATTATTACATAACAATTTTCTCTACAACAAACACCAATTTCTCTCCAAGTTTGAAGTCCTCTTTCTTAAGGTACAACTTTACTTTTTCTTCTTCTTCTTTTATTCATGTCTAGTCAATGTATGCAATCCCCATAAATGGGAACATGACCTAAAAGGCCACTTCACTATTGAAGTTTGGTCAAGGTTATCTTTCAACATTCCAACTCTACTTTAATTTCCCCATTTCATATTAATGTAATTGTTAGAATAGTTTGACATGTAATCTTTAGCATAAAAATAAATAAAATAATTCTCTTTTATTTCCCTTTTATTTCCCCTTTTTCTCTATCATATAATTGTTAGCACTATTCATTAAAAGAAGGACATTTAGCATTAGAACACCTTTAGTAGCAAGACCCGCGTAAGCGGGGCGTGTTAGTACCCAACCTGAAAATGAGTTATTAGGCATTCTAGAACTCACAGGGACCTCCCAGGTATTTACGAACTGCGTAGGACTTATCCAGGATTTCCCGAAAATCCTAGATAAGAAGATGTTGACGCCTGATCGGATGAGGGATCGAAGATAGACATTATCTAGGAGTTCTCCAGAGTCCAGATTGATCAGAGCCTCGAAAACCGTGCAAATCTCTTGGACCGACCGGGCGACCACATCGCCGGCCGGGCAGCCACTCCTTTCAGGTCAACTTTTCTAATAAATAGGTGACCTCAGCTCATTATTTCGACACAATTCTCTCCCCCGAGTTCTATAGCCTAAACTAATGGCAGAACTCTCTCTCTAAGCCTTTCTAGCAATCCCGAAGGTCCGGCGAATCTGCGCGAGAGATTCAACTTCGTTCTTGTCAAGATTGGTGAGAATTTGTCATGTTTTCTTAGTTTAGATCTGATTTATGCTATTTTCATTATGTTTATACACCTATATTCATGTGATTCATAACGTGTTCTTCATGTTCTTGCTAGAATTCATAATATGCTCTAAATCTAGGGTAACGATCTTCATGCTTATGTGTTATTTCATACATGTTTCATGCTATTCTTATTATTATGCTAGATCTACAGCTTATCCCATGCATAACATGCTAGATCTAATGTTTTAATCCATGTTTATATTGTATAGCCGATGATGATCCACGAGATCTAGGAACTACTTCTAAACCCTAAACTTTAGGTAAATATTCCCATGATCAGTAAATCTCCAATGATGAACATGATGAATACATTGATCCTATCAATGGTATAATCATTATTCTAGGATGTGACCATTTTGTATGATTCTTTCTCCGCCCCCTTCATTATGCATGATCCCGTTTCTTCTCTCTATTCCGATTATGTGCGAACTACATTGACCTGAGCTTCTCATCACGAGAGGAACGTAGGCAATCTTCGGATCCGGTCTCTCAATCACTAACACACTACTAACACATTTATCATGATAGAAAGTCCGACTTCTCGGGCGATAGGAGTGATTACTTGATATTCTTCTCTTGTCGTAACTTGACCCCCGAACCCTCTCTGTTAGCTGTTTCTCAATGTTTTAGCTCAATAAAAACAACGTGATGACTCTTAATAAAGTTAAATGCCAACTTGAGTATCCTAATCCCATAGAAAAGATAAATAAAGATAAATAAAAAGAAAGACTTCCCGTGCGTCGCCCGCATTCGGAAAGGGGTATTCACAATGGCGACTCTGCTGGGGACTAGCTTTGAACATCTTCAAACATAGAGGGTCAAAATTTCGTCAATATCATGATTGTACTTACGTGTTTCTTTCCCCCTGTACTTTATCTCTTGTACATATTTGCTTCCCTTATACTTTAATGCGTTAATATCTTAACTATTTCCTATTGTACCCTTTCTAACTGTTGTGCATTGCATACATGTGTTAGTACCCAACCTTAAAATGAGTTATTAGGCATTCTAGAACTCACAGGGACCTCCCAGGTATTTACGAGCTGCGCAGGACTTATCTAGGATTTCCCGAAAAGCCCAGATAAGAAGATATCAACGACTGATTGGATGAGGGATCGAAGATAGGCTTATCTGATCATCCTCTAGAGTCCAGATAGATACACCTCGAAAATTGTGCCAATCTACTGGACCGGCCCGGCCCCACTTTCCCGGCCGAGCAGCCAGTCTTCTCGGGTCAGGTTTTCTTATAAATAGCTGACATCAGTTCATTATTTCGAGACACAAATCATTCTACGAGTTCCACAGTCAAAACTGACGAGGAAACTCTTAGTTTAAGCCTTTTCGGCGCCCTCTAAGCCTCTTCGAATCTTCAAGAAGCTTCAACCCTAGTTCTTGCCGATCAAGGTGAGTCTTCTTACTTTTCTTATCATGTTCTTGTTATGTTCTTAGGCTAGATCTATATTATGCATGCTTTCATTATGTTTATGCATCCATATTCATATGTTCTTCATGTGTTCTTCATGTTCTTAGTCTAGATTCATAATATATGCCATATTTAGGGTAGCGATCTTCATGTTTATGTATTCATTCATATGTATTCATGATGTTCTTATTATTATGCTAGATCTAAGTCTTATACATTCATAACATGCTAGATCTAGGATTGTAATCCCTATTTATGTGCACATGCCATAGACAATGATGATCCTAGGGTTTCATCAAACCCTAATATGATCTAGGAACTACTTCTAACCCTAATTTTCCCCCTCTATATGTATGATCCCGCTTCATCTCTTCCCATTCTAATTCATCAATGAACTACACCGACCTGAGCTTCTCATGATGAGAAGAATGTAGGCAATCTTCGGATCCGATCTCAATCACTAACACACGCACACACATTGATCATGATAGAAAGACCGATTCGTCGGGCAATAGGAGTGATAACATGAATATTCTTCTCTTATTGTAATTTGACCCCCGAACCCTATTATTCTCATAAATGGGTTTCTCAATGTTTTAACTACAAATAAAACAACGTGGCGACTCTCCATTTCAAACTCGCGTATTCACAGTGGCGACTTTGCTGGGGACTTGTTTTCGAAAAAAAAACCTTTTTCAAAACTTAAGAGGGTCTAACTTTCATTACTTCATGATTTTGTGTGTGTTCTAACTGACCCGCGCACCCCTTCTCTGCAAAACTGCTTCTAACGATTTCCTGCAGGTTTATGTGTTCATAGTATGTTTCGATGTTCTAGATCTACTCTATTATGTTCGTCTCATGCTTAAATACTGTTACTATGAATTGTTATGCTAGTAGAACTCCATCTTGCATTGCATATCATCGTAAAATACGTAATCAAATGGCACACTACCACTAGTCCGTGTCACACTGCACACCCTACTGGATATTCCGCTGAGTGCACAGATTTTGGTGATCCTGTTGCCTCTATCTTCATGGCACTCGGGCTATCTAACTCGTCGTTTTCACTTGTGAAGCGGTCGAGGTTAATCCCTTGTTCATTTCTAAAGCCATGCACTTTGATCGAGTTAAGAACACTTATCAAAACAAGTAATCCTAATCTTAACTAAAATCATTCATCATGTTGTGTGTGTCTACCCTAGGTCAACTCTAGTCAAACCTTAGACCCATCTAGGTCAAACCCGTTATCTTGACCAAGGACCGAGTCATCTCCCTTTATTTTTGACTTCTACGGTCATCTTATAAAACTTATGGTTTTCAAAAATCACAGACCTCTATGGTCATCTTATAAAACTTGCGGTTTTCAAAAGTCACAGACCTCTATGGTCATCTTATAATACTTATGGTTTTCAAAAGTCACAGACCTCTACGGTCATCTTCTAAATACTTATGACTTTCAAAATCACTGACCTCTGCGGTCACTATCTCACTTGTTTTACTTAATCCGAACTACGGTGACCTGAGCCTCTCATTGTGTGGGACCTCTCCCGCATAGTAAGGGGAACGTAGGCAGCTCCGGCCCAGTCAAACTTTTAGTCTTTTCACTCAAAGAATATTTCAAAAAATACGGAGATCGAGTCTTTTCATAAAAAATGATTTTATAAACGATGCCTTGTCATTAATTATGAGTCTAATTCAATTCAAAGACTTAAATTCTCCACCAATAACTACAGAATCCTGCATCATGTCTGCCGAAGAGATCATCACAGTCACAACCGAAGCTACCACCCAAGGTCTCAAGACAGCTCTCCACGCCAATAAAGTTCTCAACGAGCAAATGGCCCACTTCAACGCCATCCTCAACGAGCAAACAGTACATCTGAACACCGCTCTCAATAAGCAATAAGTCTTCTATGAGACTATCCTCAACAAGCAAGCAACCCACTATGAGACTATCCTCAATGAGCAAGCAACCCTCTCCAGAACCGCTCTCGACGAACAAGAAACCTTCTTTGAGACTGTTCTCCTCAAGCAAACAGACCGCTTCCAAAAAGTGATGTCCAAGGCTCTAAAGGACACCGAGAAACGTCTTCAGTCTGACATTTATGGCATCTACGAGTACCTCAATTGCACTCTCCATCATGCTCCATTTCAACACCCGTACGCTCCTCAAATGTATGGGTCACCACAGACTTTCCCCATCGGGATGCCTCCTATGACTACTCATCAACATGGAATACCGGTACCTAAACCACCCTCCAAGATGGTCCGTGACAAGAAGGACGAGTTCGATGAGTTGGGTATGCCACTAGCCAAATGCTTCGAAAGTCTAGTTCAAGTCCGCAAGTTATCTCCTCTCCTCGACTTCAAGCCAATCGGTGTAAGACCAGACTTGGATCCCTCCAAATACTGCAAATATCATCAATACGTTGGTCATGACACTGAGAACTGTCTCCATCTAAAGAGAAAGATCCAAAGCCTCATCAATAGCGGAGCCATCACCCGCCAGAGGAACACATGGGCATGAGCAAAGTCTACACTGGGGCTACCTCCTTCTAAAAAAAAAAAAAAAAGGTCTTTCAGTCTTCGTAGGTTCTAGAGAGTCTTTTAGTCAAAAGTCCACCTCGGACATTAGTCTTTTACTTTTTACTAGCAAAGGTCCACTCCGGACATTAGTTAGATTGTTAAAGTCCACCTCGGACTAGTTAATTAGAGTCTTTAGTCGCAATAAAAGTGTCTTTATTTCTTTTCTCTCTAGACTCGAGCGGAATCTTGTATATACATCAATTCCATGAAAATTGTATTAATCTTAATTGACAATTGATTGCCATATCTTTATATGATGAATTAATCTCAAATATATTTGTTAATGAAGACTCATTAAAAGGTAAATGGACCCATAAACCATCATACATAACTTAAACAAACAATTAGTCTCAAAATAACGAACGCTTTGATCAATCGAATCATTTTCTCTTTTCCATATATTCTCCTTGTGTACACCCACTGTGTACACCCTTCATATACTTCTTGTGTACACCCACAGTGTGCACCTATCATATACTTCTTGTGTACACCCACTGTGTGCACCTATCATATACTCCTTGTGTACACCCACCGTGTGCACTCTTCATATACTCCTTGTGTACACCCACCGTGTGCACTCTTCATATATATTCTCCTTGTGTACACCTATTGTGTGCACCCCTTCTATATATACTCTCTTCGTGTACACCTACTGTGTGCACTCTCCATACATACTCCTAATAGACACTTCCACCTTCGCATAAAGAAGATGATGACTGCAGAGCCGCTCACCATCGAAGAAGCGTTCGTACAAAAAGCCGTCCGTTCCCATGACGACACACTGGGGCTGTCTGTCCTCCGCGAAGATGTCAACAAAATGCAAGGGGCTGTTCAAACCCCATCTACAAGATCTACTTCCCAAAGATGAAAGCGAACTAGGGGCTCACCTTGCCCAACGCTTCAATATGTAAATTTATATATATAAAAAAAAGAGCTCGCTAGGTCAAAATCCACAACGGGCGGCTTAGGCAAAAATTAGAGCAAAAGCACAAAAAAAAATCCCACTAGGTTGAAAACCCGCAAGGGCGGCCTAGGCAAAAATAAGGGTGTGCACAAAAAAAAAAAAAATCAAAGCAAAGAAAAATAGAAGGGGCTATCATCATAGGAAAAGTAAAAGTCCCGCTTTTTTTTCACTTCATATTTTCTATTTTTCTTCCTTTTCAAAGGAGTTCAACTCAATTCAATGGCAGCAGTTCGAAGCAGTAACTACAAGGACAGTCCAAAGCAACAATGGAGAGACCACCACTGAAACCCGGTATCAATCATTAAACCGGATCATCCTCGAACTACGCGGACCTGAGCCTCTCACACCGAGAGGAACGTAGGCAACCCCCTGGTCCGGTCCACAAAATATATACAACCCACCTTGAGCCAACTTTCATTCTTTTCTCTCTTCCCCATACACTACAATTTCTATTCTCTTTCTCGATTAATTAAGGAGTTTATTATTTTGAGACTACTTGTCTAAAACATAATCATAAGATACATAACTAATCAACGAAGTCCATTCTCGAGCAATCAAAAGACAATTCTGAATAAAACAATTTTCAAATGTCTCGACAAGTCTTCTGTTCTACAATCTAGGAAAGAGCTAAACACTTATTTTCTGTCAAGCAGGAGCTTCCTTCCTTTTATACACATACTTCCTGTAAGGTCTAAATGCGAGAACTCCATTTCTTGTTCTCTCTTTCTCTCTCTTCTCTCACTATAACAAAAGGCTCCTGCAAGTCGTCTGTACATTTCTGTCTTTTTACTTTATTTCGAGTCGACTGAAATAATAATAATAAAAAAAAACGACGCTAAAAGAATATACCCACCTAGATTGAAAACCCGCAAGGGCGGTCTAGAGAAAAAACAGGGTGCGTCTAAAAAGGAGGTAGGATTCCCCCACCTTATGCCCACACTAAGCTGGGGCTGTCTCAATGAATTTGTCCGAGTACTGATACTCCAACAAGATCATTCCCCGCAGAAGGTCATCTCTCTCCATCGAAGCTCAATATGGATGACCTCTTTCTAATACCCTCACCAAGCTGGGGCTACCCTAACAGAACTGGGTCAACTACCGATGCTCCAACGGGATCACTCTCCAACAAGGCTACTCCCTACAGAATGTTATCTCTCTCCACTGGTGCTCGACATGGCTCACCTCTCTCAAGAGCCCCCCATTCAAACTGGGGCTTTTTTCAAACAAAGTTAGGACAACTGCCTGGCTACTCAGAAATCACCGGCAACCCGATGAAATCTTACTCACCCGAAGGACTACCCTAATCAACAAATCCTAACGAAGGACAAGTACTTGAATTAATTAGACTGTAATTAATTATAAGGCATTTTTATAAAGTCGTTACATTTTCAAAAGTGTTTTCTATCACGACACGTTGTTTATAAACCCGCACACTCGGTCTCCACTAATTTATAAATTGTCTTTTTGTCTCGTCTCCTTGACATTCTAACTGACTCGATCCTGCACCATCTACCCTACAACTTAGGATACCCTCGAGACCTGCATCCCATCTCCATAGGTCAAAAGCCCTAAATCTCCTTTAGGAAACTCGTACCAATAGAAGTCAAATAGTTTGTTAACCCAACTAGGGTACCCTTTAGCCTGTGCAATGTGCTCCTAGACTGTCTCCATGCTGTTTACATGCTATTTGTTTGCATGCTATCTACGTGTTACTTGCTACTCTACATGCTGCATGCTACTATACATATCATAATGTAAATCTTTATACATCCATGTATATATATACTATTCTACTGTATGTGATACAACTAACAAAATGCAGAAACTAAGAGTCTGATTCACTAGCGTCACCCCGAGTCCACTTCCGCATAGGGGGATACCTACCGGTCAAAGCACCATCATCACCGTGACTCGAAACATCACACTCCGCCAACTGCTGAATGACCTTCGCCACTTTCCTGTGATGCCTCCGAATGATCACCCGCAGTTTCTCCTCTACCACAACGCGTGAGCCTCAAAGGCGCGTCCCAACAAAGTCATCATACGAGGCTCCCTCTACGACAAACTGTCTAGCATCAAGGCCCTTGGTCAACCTAACCCGGCAGACAAAGACGTTGAAACAATCATAGACCACGGAGGATCCACCGAAACCAAGTAGACGCTACCTACTCCATCTTAGGATCGTGCCTTATCACCCAAATAAAGGACATCTCCACTGTAGCCGATCAACAGCCTCCTCTGGCCCGTCGCCTCAATAAGCCGCTGCAGCAAGCAACTCAAAGTCTAGCTCCACCCACGGATGGAACGTCATGTCTCTTGGACAGGGTCCCCCCAAAAGTGTCTTCAAACTAAGCCTAAGTATATTGCCGAGACGTCTCGTTTCCCTATACTCCTACAGCTTGGCGCCCATCAACAAAGTACGGCAATCAAGCACTGGCCGTCCCAAGTTGACCCATAGCAAGAATCTCGTAGGCCCAACACTACATGGGTAAGTCATCAACAAGAAGAGACTGGAACCAGAAGCAGACAAAGAACGGTTCATACCTCCAAGACAAAGTGTAAGCAGTCGACTAACTCCAACTGAGACCGATAACTCCGATCTAAAGAACGGTACAACTCCATCAAACACGTTGCTCCACAAGCAAGTCTGTTCACTACATCCAAGTCCACTAGGCATCCCAACAGCGGAATCATCGCCTTAGTACCGGCATTAGCAAAGATGGGAGGTTGCATCTACATCACTGACTCCTACCTCAAGAGCCACCAGCATCTCCTTATGTTGCCCCCAAGCGCACCACCACTCCTGTTATCGGTGCAATCAAGCTCGAAAGTCCATCCACACTCCCATCGGAAAGCAAGGTATTATCACTCCACACTAGGGCTACCTATGAACTGCAACCCGGTAAGAGCCGTGAAGTCCGAAGGAGCCACCATAACCTCTCCCCAACCAAGGTGGAATGTATGGGTGGTATCCCACAAATGCTCCCGTAGTGCCATGTACAGATCGGTGCTCTTGGTCAACTCTTCTTGACCAGTCAAGCTCTCGAAGAATAAACCCAAGCCGGTAACCCGCACCTTGCTCTGTAGAGTCTCTAGAAGTCCTTTCCCACAAGCTATGCACAACGCTACACGAGCCCCTCGACTTCAAAGGAGACAATACAACCTACCAACACAAACAGGTATACACAGCAAAGGTACACAATCAATCTAGCAATTTACTTTATGATGCATGCTCATATATGGACTTTTGCATTAGGAGAATCTCCAAAAATTCCCAACGAATACTATAAATATCTCACAATCAAAACCCTAGTCTACCTAGGACAAGACAAGTCAACTCAAACCAAATCCAAGACAAAGTCAACTCCGAACAAGTCCGAAAGCATTTCAATAATTAACGGACAAAAAATATAACTTCATCCAAAATAAGCCTTCTCAACGAAACGCTAATGTACATTACCCTAACAAAAGTCAAACAACACAAAAAAGCACTTTTAACAAAGTCAACCAAGTCAAAAAATCAGTCAAAGATTACAACAAATTTTGGGCCAAAAATTACTTAACACAAAAATTGCGTTTTTAACAAAACCACTAAAATCAATACATTATACAAATAAATCAATCAACTTGGGTCGAAATCTACAAGCTTCATGAAAACCCCAATTTAAGGTCATTAAACCTTAAGTACAAAATTAATTCAACCAAACCTTCCCGTACGAAGTAATTAACAATCAAACCTTCTCATTCGAAGTAATTTACAGCCAAAACCCCATATCCTGGGTAACTTATAATCAAAACCTTTATAATCAAAGAAAATTCACTTAAACCCCAAACCTTGGGTAATCAACAACTAAATCCCTTACGTTCAACAAATTAATCAAACAAAACCCCACACCTTGGGTAATTTACAATTTAAACCCCAAACCTCGGATAAAATACAAATAAATCCTCATATCTTGGGTAATTTGCAATAAAGCACTACAACTTCAAGCTAAACCCAAAAATTTTGGTAACTCACAATCAAACCTTCTCATTCGAAGTAATTTACAATCAACTCTTCATTCAAGGTAAATTACAGTCAACTTACTTACTTAAAACAACTTAAACTAAGTCACTCGAACCCCATATCTTGGGTAATTTGCAAACAAAGCACCTCAACTTAACATCATCCAAATCCAAACCCCGTAACTTTGGGTAAATTACAATCAAACCTTCTCATTCGAAGTAATTAACAATCAAACCTTCTCAATCGAAGTAATTAACAATCAAACCTTCTCGTTAGAAGTAATTATCAATCAAACCTTCTCGTTCGAAGTAATTAAACCTTCTCGTTCGAAATAATCAACAATCAAACCCTTCATGCAAGGTAAATTCCAATCAAGTCCCTCGCTCCAAAATAACTCACAATCAAATCCTACACTAAGAGCAATTCACAATTAAAACCCTCTACGGTTAATATTTAAAACCCCGAACTTGGGTAACTTACAATTACAACTCTTACAAATCAATAGGAATTAACTTAAAACCCCAAACTATGGGTAAAATACAACTAAAATTCACTTAAAACCCCAAATCTTGGGTAACTTATAATCAAAATCTTTACAACCAAAGTAAAATTCAATCGAGCCCGAAACCATGGGTAAATCACGAGTAAACCTCTACGTTTAATACTAATCATTTTAACCCCAAACTTGGGTAATTTACAATCAAATCAAGATTAACACATTTAAGCCCAAACATTGGGAAATTCACATCCAAAACATCTCTAAGCTCAAACCCTAAACTATAGGTAATTTACACTCAAACCTCAATACTTAAAACCTATACAAAAAGTATCTTACACCAACAAATCCCAAATAAGGTCGGAACCTCCGTAAACCCTAATACTTAAAATCAATCTATAATTAACGGTGCTAAACCCTAAAGATTATAAATTGAAGGTCGGAACCTCCGTAAACCCTAATTGGGTCTGGAAGACCTCTATAAAAATTACTAAATTGGGTTAAGAAATCCTCTATAAAATTTCTAAATGGGTTAAGAAATCCTCTATAAAATTTCTAATTTGGGTTAAGAAATCCTCTATAAAATTTCTAAATTAATCTAAAAATTACCAAATAGGGTTCAGAAATCCTCTATAAAATTTCTAAAATCTAAAATTGGGTTAAGAAATCCTCTATAAAATTTCTAAAATCTAAAATTGGGTTAGGAAATCCTCTATAAAATTTCTAAATGAATCTAAATTTGGGTTAGGAAATCCTCTATAAAATTTCTAAATCAATTTAAAATTGGGTTCGAAAATCCTCTACAAAATTTCCAAATCAATCTATAATTAAAGGTCGAAACTTCCCTAAACCCTAAAGATTATAAATTGAAGGTCGGAATCTCCGTAAACCCTAATCCTCCAGATAAATCGATTACGTGCTCTCTATAGGAAGTTAGAATTCATCCCTAATTCTTTTCTCGATTCTTAAAACTTCTTATTGTACCGTGCGTATGGCCTTCCCTCCTTTCCCCAATAGAGTCCATTTGCAATGACTTTATTGCTTCACGAATGTTTGTTGATCTCAAGCGGAAACACAATGTCTCGTTTCTTTTTTTTTTTTTTTGCTTTTCCTCCCTAGTAAGGTCCACGCGACTTTATTGTCTGACGAATGCTTGATTATCCCTAGCGAAAGACGGCGTCTCATTTTTTTCTTTCCCCACAGGTCTCGAACTATGATTGGCTTGATTCCCTTTGGATACGTAGGTAACCTAACATAGGTTCAGCCGCTTGACCAACCTGGTCACATTCTTTCTCATTCCTCTCTCGATTTGGAACTCATGTTTCAGATCGGTTCCTTTCTTAATCGACGACCCTCCATTGCCTTGCAAGAAGCGTCGCCGAGGGGCTACTGTTAGTACACAACCTGAAAATGAGTTATTAGGCATTCTAGAACTCACAGGGACCTCGCAGGTATTTACGAGCTACGCAGGACTTATCCAGGATTTCCCGAAAAGACCAGATAAGTAGATATCAACGACTGATCGGATGAGGGATCAAAGATAGGCTTATCTGATCATCCTCCAGAGTCAAGATAGACACACCTCAAAAATTGTGCCAATCTACTGGACCGGCCGGGTGGCCACTTCCCCGAATGGGCGGCCACTCTTCCCGGGTCAGGTTTTCTTATAAATAGTAGACCTCAGTTCATTATTTCGAGACACAAATCATTCTACGAGTTCCACAGTCAAAACTGACGAGGAAACTCTTAGTTTAAGCCTTTTCGGCGCCCTCGAAGCCTCTTCAAATCTTCAAGAAGCTTCAACCCTAGTTCTTGCCGATCAAGGTGAGTCTTCTTACTTTTCTTATCATGTTCTTGTTATGTTCTTAGGCTAGATCTATATTTTGCATGTTTTCATTATGTTTATGCATCCATATTCATATGTTCTTCATGTTCTTAGTCTAGATTCATAATGTATGCCATATTTAGGGTAGCGATCTTCATGTTTATGTGTTCATTCATATGTATTCATGATGTTCTTATTATTATGCTAGATCTAAGTCTTATACATTCATAACATGCTAGATCTATGATTGTAATCCCTATTTATGTGCACATGCCATAGCCAATGATGATCCTAGGGTTTCATCAAACCCTAATATGATCTAGGAACTACTTCTAACCCTAATTTTCCCCCTCTATATGCATGATCCCGCTTCATCTCTTCTCATTCTAATTCATCAATGAACTACACCGACCTGAGCTTCTCATGATGAGAGGAATGTAGGCAATCTTCGGATCCGGTCTCAATCACTAACACACACACACATTGATCATGATAGAAAGACCGATTCGTCGGGCAATAGGAGTGATAACATGAATATTCTTCTCTTATTATAATTTGACCTCCAAACCCTATTATTCTTATAAATGGTTTTCTCAATGTTTTAACTACAAATAAAACAACGTGGCGACTCTCGATTTCAAACTCGCGTATTCACAACATGTAAATACAAAAGACTCTCTGTTTTGTCCCTAAAAAATAACTAGTTTTTGTCCGCACACTACCACTAGGTCCATGTCACACTGCACACCCTACTGGATACTCTGCTGAGTGCACAGATTTTGGTGATCCTGTCGCCTCTATCTTCGTGGCACCCGGGCTATCTAACTCACTGTTTTCACTTGTGAAGCAGTCGAGGTTAATCCCTTGTTCATTTCGAAACCATGCACTCACAAAGTCTAGGATACTCCAAAGTTGACCGGTTGGTTTGGCTAGCTTTTCTTTATAGACAATTAACGTGTCGTTCATGCCGTTATCCGTTAAGTCTTTAATGAGTCGAGATCCTTCGAGAGAAAAAAAAAAGCACAAAAAAATGAAATTCCCTACAAGGGTGTGCATATGGTAAGCCGAGTGATACTTGTACAAGGATCTCAACTCATTAAAAACTTAACGGAAGTAACATAAACGTTACGTTAAATGCCTTTAAACAAGGGTTAGTCGTTAGGACCCGTTAGGTCGGTGGAAGTCGCTTGCCCTATAGGACCCTCGCCCAAATTGTCCGTTTGGGATGTGCAATACAGGTGAAAAACGAGGGGTCTATAGACGTAGTGATGACCTCCACTGATCCAGGTTTTGTAGATAGTAACCCAAAAAGGGGTACCCCTTCCAACCATTAGGACTAATAATACATTGTTTTGTAACTAACAAAATACATTGCATGAGCCTTGTTCCGTCCTAAACCTCTCGTCCACAACCTCTACAGAGAAGCAAGTTTGGGTCCGTTCCGGTGGTTGTCTCCAACGGTCAAGCCTTCCGCAAGCTCAGTCTTTAGTCTCTGCACCAACGATGTCTCCATCATCAGAGCCTACTACTCCTAGTGTCTCTACTCCTCCAGTCTCCTCTTCTGCCGATCCAGAGATCGCCGCCAGTATCAAGCCCTCAGACATTCCTCCACCTCTCCATGCTTTCTTCACCAACCTCATGCTACAAATTTCTAAGCTTGAGGATAGGAGCAAGTCTCTAGAAAGGGTCAACCAAGAGCTCAAAGATCATCTTCATATGGTGTAAACACCCCGCCTTGGACCGCTCACCCCGATTGCACACTTGGTTTTGTGTTTCTCCCTCTTCTAAGTGTTTTGTTAGTTTCTGTTACTTTGGTTAAGTTCCAGACGGACTCCGTTAAGTCCCGGGACTAAACTGAATAACGGTTCTAACTTTCTAGTCCATTCTGTGAAAAATTGCTTCTCAGAGTCGCGCGCCTCCGCCCCTTGAGGCCAGACGCGCACGCCTTCCACCGCCTAGGTGGGATGCGCGCGCTTCTGGGGCGTGTCAGTTACAGATTCTGCCCAAGAATCTCTCCCTTGCTCATTATACATGATTTTTCCTGGGAAAGATTTCTTGGAGACTCCGTTTGGCTCCAAAAACAGCCCTTTTTCAACTATAAAAACCCCTCCAATGATTGGAGGGGGACCTTGAAAAATCATTACTTTTAGACCTTTTACTCACTTCTCTCCTAGACCTTTTCTTGGGATTTCTTCAACTAAGGATTCAACCTCTTCTTCAAGGCTTTACAAGAGGTTCTTTTTGGAAGGATACTATAGGTAAATGTCTTAAACATTCCTCCTCTTCTTCTTCTTCTTCTTCTTCTTCTTCTTCTTCTTCTTCAATCAAATGTGCAATCACCCAAAACCATTTAGGACATGACACCAACGGTCCTTTCATTACATTGAATTGGCCTAGGAGTCATCTCCCTACATTTTAACTCTAAAAACCCCTTTTTTATCATCATTTTAATAGGAAGAACACATTTATCTTTAAAAGTGAATTATGAACAAACAAGACCGACGTTGCTCGGGCAAAATGGGTGTTTAAGTACTTCCCATTTCGTAACCTAACCCCCGAACCCCTCATCCCAAAGAATCTCTGTTTTCGTAAATCAAACTTAGGCTCACAAACAATAGGTTTTCTTACGTTCCTCTAAAAATATGGGTGGCGACTCTAAAACACCAATTAGACATCCTAGGGTAGCCCACACGATCGAGCCTAAGGTCGTGGCCCCCGCCCCCGAGGTATCTACAGTGGCGACTCTGCTGGGGACAGCTTGAGGGTTAAACTTGTGTTTCTGTTCATAATTCACTTTTCTGGGCATTCTGGAAATTGACATGGGAAGCGCATGCCTCGGACCTTCATGGTCCAAAGCGCGCGCGTCTCGCGTCAAATTCCAGAATCGCCCGCCTTCCATGTGTTCTTCCTATTCTTCCTATTATTTCGCGCTAACAAACATTGCAGGGGTTCCATCACACAATCAGGACCAGGGCAATCCCCTGAGTCCATAAGTTTCTGATAATCTGACAGGTAAGCCCAGAAGCGGGCGCCTCCCAGATATAATGCGCCAGGCGCGCGCTTCCCAGAACACTAGCCCGAGGCGCGCGCTTCTGGGTCAATTTACAGGTCAAGAACAGGTTTCAGTGACTGAACAGAACAGTGGCGTGTGGGCACAGTTGCCTGCATCAGGACAGAATTGAACCCTTTGGACTGTTTAATTTTATGTTTTATTTACCGGTCACACGGGTGATTCGGGAGTTGTAGTTTACGTGCTTATGTGTCTTTTATTTTTTCTTTTCAAAAAAAAATAAATAAATAATTTTTTTTTTGTCACGTGACAGACCTCACACTACATGCACATTATTCCTATCAACTGCTCACTATCGAGTCGCACAAGTCCAACCCCAAACCCGTCGAGGCCCGTCCTAGAAAGTTTCAAGCTCCACTCGACCTTGGTTCTTTCGAAGCGGTAAACCTCAGCCCGTGGCGTAGTTCATGACTACATGCCGGGGGTGACCTTTAAGCCTCTCTTTAGCCGAGCACAAACAACACAATTCTAGTTAGGGTCTAACACTCCGTGACTCAAGTCGGTTTCCATGTACCGAGATTTCCCTAAACTAATGTTTTCAAATCATACATGCCAACTTGTTGAAACGGACGCAATAAAAATTCGTCCCCAAAAGTGGTTATTTTGGACGAAAATAAAAAATCCGTCCCCGCATGCATGCTTTACTACATTAATTTAGTTTAATCCTGACACATGTAGGATTCACAAACGCGATGGAATCCGATGAGTATATGGGACCGCGAGATGGTCTATATACTAGTGTGACGATTCCATTATCTTCTTAGAAACCCCAAAAGGGACTCATTCCCTCCGACTTATTAAAAAAAAAAAGAGTCTTTTTCTTATGTGGTTCGAGTCGTGTGCCCAACTGTGTGTTCTCAACCTCTTCATGGACCGAAAGTGTGAAACGAGACTGACAAGGGCTACTTCTCCAATTATAGGTTCGACTGGTACTCTCCGCATCTACAGAGATTCATCCAACAGGCTTGTTCGTGAACCGATCACTCCAACAGCTTTTACATCATCAATGGCCGGCGATTCCAGCACCAACAACGCCATGACTCTCGAACAGCTTTCTGCCATGGTTCAAACGCTCCAACAACAAGTCTCTACAGTGGACCGAGGGTTTGTTTGAAAGCCCATATGTCAGTGCCCGTACCAAAAAAGTGGGTAAACCAAGCACCGACAACAACGACCCCAAAATGGTCGATTCCATTATGGCCTACATTGATCAGAAATTTGACGGCCTCGACATGGGAAAAGGCTCCAACACAAGCCTTTATCAGTCATCCATCCTCATGAGTACGATGGCCGCTCTTCCCGACAAATTAAAGATGCCCGACATTAGCAAGTTTAAGGGCAACTCATGCCCGATGGCTCACATCGAGACTTATATTTGGGCTATGGTTCCGAAGAAGGTCTCCCCGAAAGTTATGGCTCAATGCTTTCCTCTCACCCTCGAGGGGGCGGCAAAAGATTGGTATGCAACTCTCCCGCTCATTGTCCGTCTTGATTGGGATGCCGCTATGCTTGCCTTCAAAAGTCAATATCAAGGCAACACCACTCACCGGCCTACAAGGAAAGAGCTCGAGAACACCACTCAAAGAGACAACGAGTCCTTCATTGACTTCACAAGGAGACGGAATGACAAGATCTCTGAAATAGTTGAGAGGCCAAACACAAAAGAGCAAATGGACATCTTTCTCAAGTGTCTCAAGATTGATCTCCGCACCCACCTAAGTGGGGCTTGCTACTCCGACTTCTCCCAAATGTATGAGGCGGGGGTACGCATGGATGACTTGCTTAAGGAGATTAAAAAGGCCACTCCTACTTACCGATACAAGGCCGCCTCTAGTTCAAACAAAGTGGCTTCTGTCAATGCCGTTACTACCGACAAAAGGAATTACAAGAAAGTCCCTCCACCACAAGGCAAGCGGTTCCAAAACGACCGCGTGTACACTCCTCTCAATGGCATGACCATCACCGAGGCCTATGAAGCTCTAAAGGCCAAAGGGCAAATCACTCCTCTTCAAGGGTACAAGCAACCACAACCGCTCCGTCCCAATCATGCCCACCACAAATGGTGTGACTACCATCAATGAACCGGCCACCTCACCGAGGATTGTTTCTCCATCCGCAACACCATCCAAGACCTTATAGACAAGAAGGAATTCATAATCCCTAATGAGGGTGGTGTCAATGTAATAGAGATAGGAGAGTTTGAAGGAACCACTCATTCGATCCCAATTGTGAATGAGGGCTCCGATGATATGAATAAACTTGATAATTCTTGTTACGTTGTGACTTATGACGAGATTATGAGGGAAGTCTTAGATAATAGGGAGAAGAAGCTACAAGGGACCGTGAACGTGCTCACTCGCAGTGGCCTAGTAACAACGAGCGCAATCCCTCCCAGTACCGCAGCAACCAACACCTCTTCTCAAAGATCGCAAGCACACGACATACCCGAAGATCCTTTGTTAACACAGCTCAAGAAGACGCAAGCCAACATATCCATCTGGGACCTTATTGCATCATCAAAGAGACACCGAGACCTCGTCATCAAGAACTTGGACGACACATCAGTCTCTCCCGACATGACTCCCGAAGACCTCACAGCAATGATAGGTCACATTCACTTCGGCAATGTCATCACTTTTGCCGACATGGACCTCCCGCCATTTGGGTCCGAACACAATGAAGCCATCTACCTCAAAGTAAGGGCAAGGGGGAGACCCATCTCAAGAGTTCTAGTAGACGGTGGTTCTGCACTCAACTTAATGCCTAGCTGAGTCATGGGCATACTGGGGCTCAAAAGCTCCGATTTACAACCCTCCGCACAAGTCATTAGAGGGTACGACAGCACTGCCCGTACAGTCATGGGAATGATAGAAGTTGATATCGAGTTTGGAAGCAAGATCATGTCCGTCCCATTTCAAGTACTTGATGTCCCTGCTTCATTCAACTTACTTTTGGGCCGACCTTGGATTCACAGTTCCAATGCGGTACCTTCCACTCTCCATCAGTGTGTCAAGATCAGAAATGGGGACGAGATAGTCACCATCATGGCCAAGAATATCACCATCCACAGAAATGGGGTACAACCCGTTCACTAAGTCCAACACGGGATAGAAGATTCTACCCTCTCCGGCGTCAACACCATCGACAAAGAACGGGGAAGCAGACAATGGACCCTCGGCAATCCTAAAATCCTCTGCATGATGAGGAACATGAATCACTTTCCCGGTCTAGGCCTAGGGAAGCATCAACAAGGGATATTACACCCCGTAGAAATTCCTTTTGCCAAAAACAAGTTTGGTCTGGGGTACGAGCCTACCGAAGATGATTTGAAATATGAGCAAGCAGTCAAGAATCAAAAGACCCAAGCTCGCAAAGAAGGTCGAAAATATGAAATCCCCGACTTGAGGCCTTACCGCAACACACTCAACGGTTACTTTGTTCGCCAAGGGGAAGATGTTCCGTACATGATCTTTCCCAAACCGTGGGTTAACGACAAGGGCGTCAGAAAGCCCGGTCTCGAGATCTTCACTGATTGTGAAATACCGACACAAGAAAGGGAACCTACTCCAATGTCACCCCGAGAGTGGTGGGGCAAGAAAGTGACTATAGAGTCCGAGGTAGAGATTACAATGGGGGAAGAACTATCCGATCTAGCCTCTATGTTCGAAGAATTTGCCATCATGGACGATTGTCAAGTCAACGCCATCAACGACACCGTTGTCCGAAAGGAAACCATCAGTGGGATCCCGCCAAGCTCCGAGCCAATCGACAACTGGTATTCAACGAAGGGGCCCGTAGTATCCGAGGATTTCTTGATCAGAGAAATGGGTTGCATACCCCGTACAGCAACAAAGGAAGAGAGGCTCACACTTACTTTCGAGTTCGAGAGTGTTTCCAATGCCCTCACCCAAGAGGATATGGAGGCAATAGCCGAGCGTGTGTTTCCTTTCTTTGCTAATGAAAAATTTGATACTTCTGAGTACCCTGGGATTGCAAACATCATAAATGATGAATTAACTAATAATGAACTTAATGAACAAGTTAATAACGATTCAAATTATGATGAAATAGACCACGAAAACATAACATACCTAAATGAACTAGCTCAACAGGTTCGTTGTCGTGGTGAAGATGGTCCAAGGGCTGATGAGGAATTGCATGTTGTTAATCTGGGTACCGACGAAGAGCCGAAAGAAACGAAGATTGGCAGCTTCTTCAAGGGGGAAGACAAAGACAGATTGACTGCACTGCTCAGAGAATTTGTGGATGTATTCGCATGGTCGTACAAAGACATGCCGGGTTTAGATAGAAAGGTCGCGGAGCACATAATTCCGATCAGAGAGGACGCCAAGCCAGTAAAACAGAAGCTCAGAAAGATCAAGCCAGAATGGTCTCTACAAGTCAAAGAAGAGATTGAAAATCTCCTCAGTGTGGGTTTCATCAAAGTCATTAAGTATCCGACTTGGCTAGCCAACATTGTGACAGTCAGAAAGGCAAACGGCAAGGTTCGGGTTTGTGTGGACTTCCGGGATTTGAACAAAGCTTCTCCGAAATATGATTTTCCACTACCAAACATCGACATTCTCGTCGATTCAACTGCCAACTATGAAGTCCGCTCATTTGTGGACGGTTTTGTCGGTTACAATCAGATTTTCATGTCCGAAGAGGACCAACACAAGACAGCTTTCACAACACCGTGGGGCACTTTCTGCTACACAGTCATGCCGTTCGAAGTAAAGAACGCTGGGCCTACTTACCAGAGGGCTGACGGATCTATTCCATGACATGATTCATAAAGAGATCGAGGTCTATGTAGACGACATGATCATCCATTCGAGGGGAACCAATGGTCAACATTTGATCGATCTCCGCAAATTCTTTGAAAGGCTTCGACAACACAAAATGAGACTCAACCCCGCAAAGTGCACTTTTGGGGTCATCAAAGGAAAGGTTCTAGGTTACATGGTCACTGAAGAGGAATTGAAGTCGATCCCTCCAAGATCAAGGCAATCATTGACATGCCTCCCCCAAAGACACAGAAGGAAATCAAAGGTTTCATGGGCAGACTTCAATACATCAGTCGGTTTGTGCACCAACTCACTTCCATGTGTAAGCCAATCTTCAAACTACTCAAAAAGAATGTGGCTCTAGAGTGGACCGATGCGTGCCAAGAAGCCTTCGACCAAGTGAACCATTACTTGACATGCCCTCCAGTTTTGGTTCCACCACACAAAAAGAAGCCTCTCTTGCTCTATCTCACTGTCAATGATGAAGCCCTAGGGGATATGCTAGCACAAGAACAGGGAGACTCCACAAAAGAGAATGCTATCTACTTTGTCAGCCGCCGGTTTCAAGGAGCTGAAAAGAACTACTCTGTCTTAGAGAAGTCTTGTTCTGCATTGGTATGGGTCACTCAAAAGCTCAAACATTATATGGAGGCCTTCCCAATCAAGTTGGTAGCAAAAGTGGACACGCTCCGCTACATCTTCGAGAAGCCTTTCATGTCAACAAGAATAGCCAAGTGGTATTTCATGCTCGCCGGCTACGATATCACTTACGTCACACTCAAATCCATCAGGGGGAAAGTGTTCAGTGATCAGCTTGCTGAATTTCCGTGTGACGAAGTGAAGGGGGAAGATGTACAGTTCCCCGACGAGCATTTAATTTGTCCTACAACAGAGGAAAATAAGTGGCAACTTTTTTTCGATGGCGCAACCAATAAGCATGGATATGGCATAGGGATGTTATTGGTTGATCCTAAGGACATGTATACTCCAATCGCTATCCGCCTCGAATTTGAAGCCACCAACAACACCGCTGAGTACGAATCATGCATAGCGGGGCTCGAAGCAGCCCTCGAAAGAAATGTCACAAGTTTAGAAGTATTCGGTGATTCCTTTCTCATCATCAATCAGACATCCGGAAAGTGGAAGATTTAAGACTCGACTCTGCAACGGTATGGTCAACATCTCGAGGAGTTGGTTGAACAGTTCCAAGAAATCACCTTCAACTACCTGCCAAGGGACAAAAGCCGTTTTGCTGATGCACTAGCTACCATCGCCTCACTGGTCGAAATACCAGAGAGTAAAATGGTGAAGCCCTTCAAAATTTCCCGACAAAACAGTCCGGCATACTGTATGAGTATCGAGATCAACGAGGTCCAAACAAACCCCCCGTGGTATGCGGATATCATGAATTTCCTCAAGGATGGTACTTATCCCGAGAATAGCAATAAGAAGTCTCAAATGGCATTGCAAAGACTAGCCTCCCGATATGTACTGATTAGGGACAGAGTCTACAAAAGGCACCACGAAGGGATCAATCTCCTATGCGCAAATGAGACCGAAGCTCAAGAAATAATGCATAAGATCCACGAAGGTGAATGTGGGCCCCACATGAACGGGTTTATGTTGACCAAGAAGATACTCCGCATGGGTTATTATTGGAGTACCATGGAAAGGGACTGCATCGAGAAAGTCAAGAGGTGCGCTAAATGCCAATTCCACGCCAATCTACAGCACGCTCCACCCTCATAGCTTTACAATATGACCACGCCTTGGCCTTTCTCTTGTTGGGGCATAGACATCATCGGCAAAGTTCACCCTACTGGAAGCAACGGACAATCTTTCGTCCTACTAGCCGTGGACTATTTTACAAAATGGGTCGAAGCACAGGCTTACCGAGTTCTCAACGCCAAGAAAGTGGCCGAATTCATGAAAACCCACATCATGTGCCGATACGGCGTTCCTCATGAGATCATCTCAGACAACGGTTCTCACTTCGAGAAAGAGATGGACACACTCCTGGTAGAATACAAGATTACTAAGCACAAGTCATCTCCATACCGCCCTCAAGCAAACGGCGCGGTCGAGGCAACTAATAAGACAATCGAGACCATTGTGAAGAAGATGGCCTCCACTGGAAGGGATTGGCCCGAAAAGCTACCTCTAGCATTATGGGGCTACCGCACGTCAATACGGACAACGACTGGAGAAACTCCTTATGCACTGGTATATGGTTCCGAAGCTGTACTACCAATAGAGCTCGAAGTTCCATCCCTACGGGTCCTCCTTGAGAACCAAGTCAATGAATTCGATTGGATGCAAAGTCGATATAAACAGCTAACCCTACTAGACGAGAAAAGGCTAAGGGAAATCGAACGTACGAGGGCCTATCAACAAAGAATGGCTAGGGCTTTCAACAAAAAGGTGAAGCCCCGAAACATCAGCGTGGGAGATTTAGTCCTAAGACAACACCCTCCTAATGCCATGAACCCCCTTGGAAAATGGGGAGCCCGATGGATCGGTCCGTACGTAGTCAAGAAGATACTAAGCGGCGGTGCAGTCCGACTCGTGGACTTAGACGGAGATCAGCTGCCAAAGGAAGTCAACCTCGACAAATTGAAGAGATTTTACGTCTAATAAACGAAGACCATAAGAAAAAAAAAAAGCTCGCTAGGTTGAAAACCCGCAAGGGCGGCCTAGGCAAAAATTAGAGCACGTGCAAAAAAGAAGCCCGCTAGGTTGAAAACCCGAAAGGGCGGTCTACGCAAAAAATAGGGTGCACAAAAAAATAAAAATGGTCTTCGTTTGTTTGAACTACGGAGACCTGAGCCTCTACACTGGAGGAACGTAGGCAACCCTCGGGTGCGGTCTAAAACATAAACAAATACCCAAATCATTTCAAATTAACGAGATGCAATTTTTATTCATTCACTAAATCATCTTTATCATTACAACGTAAATGTTGAGCTATTAAAAGACATTAAAACATTAAATCCTAACAAGTGGTCTATTTTAATTCCAATCTCTCGGGGGTACTAGGAAAAATCTAATTTTCTCTTGGCCTTTGAAGGACCACCCGAACGACCATCAATCCTACTCTTCTTGGGAGGCCTAGGGACACTGATGTGGACCGATATCTTCTGCGCAACCGAGCGCCTCCGAGCATAAAAGTCATCCAATGGGATACCGAAAGGGTCGGTCAGAATGTTGTTCGCATCAGCGGCAGCTTCCTTGTACCTCAAAGCACTGCTGGGCTCAAAGTCCCTTCCTAGCAACTCAGCCCGAAGAGCATCTACCCAAGTAATGCCGCGGTAGACGGTACCAAGCAAATGATCCAAGTAACTCTCGGGAAGAAAAATACTACCCCGGTGCAATGGAGCGGAAGCCCAACGGCTACGATCATCTCCCCAAGCCAACTGAAGCTCATTCGAGAAATCCGGACCCATATAAGAAACTGGATGAAGTACCCCATTCTTCGGGAAAGGAATTATTTGCTGACGACCGAACTGTCTCAAAACTCGTTCTGGCTGATAAAACGAAGAGTCCCTCAATCCGGGTAAAACCACATGCTGAAAACCAAAGGTCCACTCCACAAAAGGGCGAAGACCCCAAGGGCACCACTCAATGTCAGCTGTAAGACGAGAAGCAAAAAATCTCCTCCAACCCTCTTCGGTTAAATCTCTAATCAGCAACCGTCGCCTATGAACAGCAAAAGGAGAAAGGTCACCATTTGACGCATAAAGCCTGAAATGCTCCCGAAGCCATATGGTCAAAAGCAAGGGGCTTCCTCGTCGCATCTCGTCCGTATGATGCAATTCGTCCAAACCATGCAATGTCTCTCCTACAATGAGCGGAATTATGCTAAATCGCTGTCCCTTCGCCTACAACACGATTTCAGCCAACTGCGCATCCGCAGTACCCAGAGGAGTGACAAACAAAACCTCGCTGAAAAGGCAGACAGCCATGGCATTTCTCTTAAAGGAATGAACCACGACATCTTCCGAATGCAAACTGAAAAACATCGGAAGCTCAGTTATGTCAACAACGGTCCCGTGCATCATCTTCTTCACCTCTCCAACAGGGAGATTCAAAAGATCAACCCAAGAATCAACAACACCGCGATGATACTTAGGGACGGCAATCCGACCAGTCAAAGGCATACCCAAAATGGCCCCAAAATCATCGACGGTCGGCACCATTTCATTAGCCGAAAAGTTGAATATATGGCTATCACAATCCCAAAAGGCTCCAACAGCCTTCAACAAGTCCCAATCCGGCTTCAATGTCTGCAAAGTAAAGAGAATTCGAAACCCGAAATCTTTGATGAAAGCATTTTTGGGATGGGTCTTGAAAGAATACACGAATGTCGACAAATCCGTCTCGTAACTCTTGACAACCTCGGCATCAAGACTAAAAAGGTTAGAGGCCATGGGGAAGAAGATCACAAGCAAAATTGGGCAATAAAATGGTGTTCAAAAATGGCAGAAAAAGGCTTTTGGAATCGAATTATCGACCAGAAGCTGATATTATAGCTGTTGGGGGATCTTTTGGTCAGCAAATATCAGGCCCTGAATTTCGGCTCCCAGAGGCGCGCGCCTCCCGACACCAGTTTACAAGGTGCGCGCGTCCCGTCTCCAAGAGAGGAAGCGCCCGCATCCCAGGTAGAAGAAGGCTCCAGAAACATCCCTTGTCAGTTCAAGAAAGAAGCCCAGGCGCATTCAAACGCCTTCAACCTGCAGAAAAGATCAATCCCAACAACAGGAGAAGCTCAAAACGACGACAGCAAACACTCGGCTGGGCACACATTAATTTGGTCCGCCCTTAAGGCATGTCTAAAAAACTGAAATAAGATAGAAACTCCCACTCAAAGTAGGGTGTCTTTTATTTTCTCAAAAATCAGTTTTACAATTCATCCCCAGCACAAAGCACTCCGCAGTCAACTGTGCCCGCACCTCGTCAAAAGTCAAAGTCAAACAGTCAAAGTACGACTCACGATAACAATTTGGTCCGGGATGAGCCAAAGAATCACTGCTTCCTCATCGAACAAATCTACATCCACCCAAAGCAAACGGTCCTCCGAGCCCCGCACTTCAGCAGACGGTCCTCTAGGTCCCGCACTTTAGCAAACGGTCCACTGGGTCCCGCACCAAAGCAAACGGTCCTCCGTGTCCCGCACTTTAGCAAACGGTCCTCTAGGTCCCTCACTTCAAAGCAAACGGTCCTCTGGGTCCCGCACTTCAAAGAAAACGGTCCTCTGGGTCCCGTACTTCAAAGCAAACGGTCCTTTGGGTCCCGCACTAAAGCAAACGGTCCTCCGGGCCCCGCACTTCAGCAGACGGTCCTCTAGGTCCCGCACTTCAGCAAACGGTCCCCTGGGTCCCGTACCAAAGCAAACGGTCCTCTGGGTCCCGCACTTCAGCAAACGGGTCACACTATCAGCAAACGGTCCTCCGGGTCCCGCATTCCAGCAAACGGATCTCGCTATCAGCAAACAGGTCCCGCTTCCAGCAAACGGATCTCGCTATCAGCAAACAGGTCCCGCTTCCAGAAAACAGATCCCGCTCTCAGCAAACAGATCCCGCTATTGGCAAAGCCGCTCACACAGGGAGCGCACCCTTATCTCTCAAAGCCGCTCACACATGGAGCGCACCTCTATCCTCCGCAATTTCAAATTCCTGCTTTTATCAAGTCTTTTCCTTTTCTTGGTGATGTCCTAGGCGGATGTCTGTCTTTCGTCGGCGCGTTTGCTTCGCAATCCACGCCGCCGAGGGGCTCTGTGGACACCCTGCCTTGGACCGCTCACCCCGATTGCACACTTGGTTTTGTGTTTCTCCCTCTTCTAAGTGTTTTCTGTTAGTTTTTGTTACTTTGGTTAAGTTCCAGACGGACTCCGTTAAGTCCCGGGACTAAACTGAATAACAGTTCTAACTTTCTTGGAGACTCCGTTTGGCTCCAAAAACAGTCATTTTTCAACTATAAAAACCCCTCCAAATGGATTGGAGGGGGACCTTGAAAAATCATTACTTTTAGACCTTTTACTCACTTCTCTCCTAGACCTTTTCTTGGGATTTCTTCAACTAAGGATTCAACCTCTTCTTCAAGGATTTACAAGAGGTTCTTTTTGGAAGGATACTATAGGTAAATGTATTAAACATTCCTCCTCTTCTTCTTCTTCTTCAATCAAATGTGCAATCACCCAAAACCATTTGGGACATGACACCAACGGTCCTTTCATTACATTGAATTGGCCTAGGAGTCATCTCCCTACATTTTAACTCTAAAAACCCCTTTTTTTTATCATCATTTTAATAGGAAGAACACATTTATCTTTAAAAGTGAATTATGAACAAACAAGACCGACGTTGCTCGGGCGAAATGGGTGTTTAAGTACTTCCAATTTCGTAACCTAACCCCCGAACCCCTCATCCCAAAGAATCTCTGTTTTCGTAAATCAAACTTAGGCTCACAAACAATAGGTTTTCTTACGTTCCTCTAAAAACGTGGGTGGCGACTCTAAAACACCAATTAGACATCCTAGGGTAGACCACGCGCTCGAGCCTAAGGCCGTGGCCCCCGCCCCCGGGGTATCTATATATGGAAATGAAGAAGAAAGGTGTAGCAACTAGTTTCCATAATGGGGAGACTATTCTTATCGAAGACGAGACAGTGCCTGTGACTTACCCTGCCAATGATGATGCTATCCCTCTCAAAGTGCCCAACTACCAAAGGGTTCCACCTCCTGATTTTGGTACTAAAGCAACCTCCAGCAAGGGTCCGTATGAGCCATCACAAGAATTGATGGGTAGTTACTTGTCCTCTACCAAGTTTCCACCGCCTTCACTACCGTTGAGCATCGGTGCCACCGTACCTACAATTTCCACTGCTCCTCTCGCTATACAAGCCTATGGTAGCACAGATTTCTCCAATCACCCTTTAGTGGTTGCCATGCAAGAACAGATCCACAAGCTATCCGACACGATCTCTAAGCAATCCGCTCCGATCGTTAACACCATTGACCCAAGTAATGTGGGTGCTGTACCTAGGGACTTCAAGATGCCGAAGGTCTCTATATTCTATGGTATTACTTGTCCCAAGACTCATCTCGACAGTTATGTACTAGCCATGAGAACCCGTGACTGCACCAATGAGCAAATGGCCCGAGTCTTCCACACCACCTTGGACGGAATCGCTCTCCGTTGGTTCTTGAGTTTGGATCCCTCCGAACAAGAGACATGGGAACAAATAACCGCTACTTTCTATGAGAAGTATCAGTCAAACCTAGATTGGCACGTCAACCGTACTGATTTAGAGAACACAATGCAGAGGCCCGGTGAGCCTATCTATGACTTCTACAAGAGGTAGAATCACAAGTTAGCAGAAGTTCAATGCCCTCCTAAAGCAAAGGAACAAAAGCAAATATTCTTCAAATGCTTGTTGCCCGAACTTAGGGTGGCGATTGGCAATGGTTATTTTCCTGATCTGCGAGAAATGGTAGATGCTGGGGTCAGACACGAAGGCGGCATTACTGGTGTTGTTAAAGAAGCTGCCAAAACAGGAAACTCTTTCTTCCGCTACAAAGCTCCGACAAGTACTGCTCCTAGATCTAAAGAGGTCGCCGGTCAAGTAAGCATGGTCTAAGACAACTCCGCCTTAGATGTCCAAGCAGTTACAAACAGTTTTCCCCAAAAGGAAGATCACTTCGACGACTTCGGTATGCCTACTAGCAAAGTCTTCGAGGTATTAATAAAGAAGGGTTTGATCAAGCCGCTTGAGAACTTTGAACCCATCAACAAAAAGGTCAATCTTGATGCGACCAAGTTCTGCAAGTACCACAAGTACATCGGCCATACAACCGACGACTGCATGCAACTCAAGCGTGCCATCCAAAAGCTCATAGCCGATGGAAAGATAGAGAAGCCTAAAGGTCCGAACACCATAGAAAACCCGCCCCTAACAATGGTAGCATCAATATGGTCGAGCTTATCAAAGGTGACATTGGTATTCTAGAAATGGTAGATGCCTTCGCCAAACTGGGGCTAGACATGAACGCTTTATTCGGAGGACTAGTCGAGATTGGGGTGATAACTCCCTCGGAGCACGGATTCAAATGGACCAATCATGGTTGTGATATGTCCAAGTTCTGCTACTACCATAGAGTGTCCGGACACACCAACAATGAGTGCTTTACCATCAAACAGACCGTACAGAAACTCACAAGGACAACATCATCGCCGACCCAAGGAAGATCATCGCCATGGATTTCAATATGGTAGAAATAACTGGAGATGATACTAGCATCTTAGAAATGGTCGAAGCCTTCAAGCAACTACAATTGGATATGAGCTCCTTGTTCCGTGGTTTATCAAGAATGGGGGTGCTCAAACTGTTAAAAGGCTACGAGTCTCATCCGAATTGTGATCAGACAAAGTTCTGCGACTTCCACAACATCACCGGGCATACCACCGACGAATGCTCACAGCTAAAGCGTGCATTACAAAAGTTGATCAATGACCAAGTTCTAATAGATCCGAGGGAGATTATAGCCAAGATTGAAGAAGAGAAACAAATGGATGTCTCAGATCTAGCTGATGCCTTTGGAAGGCTAGGGACCACCATGACCGGCATGCTCGAGCAATTATTAGAAAGGGGCTTACTCGAGAGACCCAAAAACTACTGCATACCATTCTCTATCAATCCAGAGAAGTTCTGTGACTACCACCAGATTACCGGTGACACCACCGACGAGTGCACCGCATTAAAGAAGTCAATTCAAAGGTTGATCAACAAGGGTTCCATCGAAGATCCTAGAATCTCTTTAGATAAAAATAGTATAGCAACAAACATTGGTGATCTAGCCGAACCTATTATGGTAGACTCCGAGTTTTATAGTGATGATGAAATAGGCTGTACTTCAAAGTTTATTAATGATAGTAATTCTTCTTGTTATATGCTGTCATTAGATGAACTATCTTTGGAAGCTTCTCTTTTAGAAGGCTGCGACCCCGGTTCACTTAAATCTCCACCCCTATCTATAGCCGAAATCTTCGCAGAATCTGTGAAAATGCCACAGTCTCCCTACGACGTGCGAGCAGAAATCAACCTGCTCACGAGGTCCGGACAGATCTACCAGTCTGACCCCAAGGGTATAAAGAAGATCTTCAACAAAGAGTCAGAACCATCAGACCTTGATAAAGAAGATCCCATCCTCACTAAGCTTAAGCAAACCCAAGATCACATCTCTCTATGGTCCCTACTCACTTATTCCCTAGCTCATCGTCAAATGCTCGAGAAGAAATTAGCAGCCACTATGGTCCCATCAGACACCACCCCCGAGAAGGTCACCCAAATGATCGGCAACATTCATTTCGGGAATATCATCACCTTTTCAGAGCTCGATGAACCTCCATTTGGCATTGATCACAATGAACCGCAGCACATTACAGTCGAATTCAGCGGGAAGAAAATCCCTCGAGCCTTTGTGGACAACGGATCCACCATCAATGTACTACCATCACGAATGATGGACGTAGTGGGTGTAGACCCAACCACTCTAAGACCCTCTAAACAGACAATCAAGGCCTATGAATCCATATGCAGATCGGTATTGGGAATTGTTACGCTGCCTATCTCCGTGGGGACACAAACTCTGTCTACAGATTTCCAAGTGATTGACATACCATCCTACTTCACCATCCTGCTAGGACGCCCTTGGCTCTACAAATCTAATGCCGTTCCGTCGTCCCTAGATCAGTGTGTTAAATTCCAATCATGGAACGAGGTGACAGTTATCTACAGCGACCTAGTAACAGCTCAAGGCACCGACACGAAAGGAGTACCCGTGTTACAGATTCATCATGAGGAAGATCACCGGCTCTTTAATGGCTTTGAAATAGTGGCACAAGCCCAGATAAGTGATAACGATCTCACCAGAACTTCTGATAAAGTGCTACTTCGAAACATGGGCTTCATACCGGGGCTGGGGCTAGGTAAGCACTTACAAGGTCCCACACACTTGACTGAGGAAGTATACCACAGAGGCCTGTTCGGGCTAGGATACATGCTTACTCCCACTGACAAAGCAGAACAAAAACAGATAGAGGTACTCAAGAAGAAGCAACTCCCTTACAAGAAGTCTGATATGAATCCTTACCGACTCTCCCTCAATAGTTATTATGTGAAAGAAGGTGAGTACTCAAACTTCGAGTTTGCAGAGCCATGGTTCGACCACAACGGCAAGTTACAAAAGGGCTTTGAAATTTTCAAAGATGTCGAGTTCGACCGGGCCAGTCTAGAGCTAAAGTATATGGAACCTCGAAAGGTTACTGACAGAGTTACTACCATCCAGAATGAGTATTGCATCAAAGTGAATAAAGACCTGACTTATGATACTGAATTCGTGTCACTCGATGAACCATTGGTCGGCGAAGCCAAGGAAACAGAGCCATGGGACGGCCAAGATTTGTTCCAGCACTCGAACCTCGAAGACGATATCGTGGCTGCTATTGAATACAGACCTGCAACTACTGCTATCGAGAATCTGGGGCTGGTCTGCTCACCTCCTAGAGAGTCATTCCCCCTAGGTCGGTTAGGTTCCCTGTTCTCACTTATGAGTTCGTGTCTCCGTCCAAGTCTAATGACCTCAAGTCAAAAGACTATGATGTAATTGCAAATAATGTCTTTCCTCGTGCATTAATTGAAAATCTCGATCTTTCTGAGTATCCCGCTATAGCTGCTCTTATAAATGATAAATTAACTAATCAACCTAATGATATACCAATAGTTAATAACGATTCATTAAAAGATGCAGACACAAGCGAACTTAATAACGAATACATCCGAGAAATCTCAGAGCAGGTTATGAATCAAAGGGAAAGCAGAGCCCACGCTGCCGATGAGGTGTTAACATGTGTGAATCTGGGAAGACAAGACAAGCCGAAATGGACTCAAATTGGAAGCTTCTTTCATGACGAAGAGCAAGAAACATTGATCAAGCTGCTCAGAGAATTTGAGGACATCTTTGCATGGTCCTGTGATGACTCGCCAGACAGAGGTTGGGAACGAGTGACAACGCCAGACATTGGGTCAGTAAAGCAAGCGATGCTGTCAGTCAAGCCCGATTGGTCACCTCGAACGGCCTTGGAAATTGAAAAGCTACTACAAAGAGAATTCATCAAGTCCGTATTTTGGCTGAAATGGTTACTCAACATCACCTCTGCAAAGAAGGACAAAAGGAAGGTGACGGTTCACCTAGACATCATAAGTCTTAATGAAATCACAAATTCCCGCCGTTCGACTTGAACGCACTGTTAGAATCCGCCGAAGACAGAGAGGTTCGATCATTCTTTGAAGGTTTCCTCAGTAAAAATCGGATACCCGCCGTAGCACAGACAGACGAGAAGTTACTCTTTCACACTCCATGGGGTACCTATTGTCACGCCAACAGATTCCTAGAATGGAAGGGCATTGGTATCTCTTACCACACACCAAAAGGATCACCAATGGATACAGACATCTACATAGATGACCTAGTGTTGCACTCCAAAAGACCCTACGGCCGACACATCGAAGATCTGCGAAAAATCTTCAACATTCTGAGAGGTCAGAAAATTCTCCTTGATCGTCGAGATGCAGATTTAGTACTATTCAGGCGAAAGCTCTAGGGTATAGATTGGGACTAAAATTCGAAGCCGACCTCGAGAAAGTCAGTAAGTTAATAACAATGTCACCACCTCACCAAGAAAGTGAAAGGATCAAACTCATAGGTCTGCTACACTACATCAGCCGCCTCACAACGGCAGGAGACCCGGTCCTAGAAGAATTACAGAATTGCTCAGAAGAAGTTTGAAATCAGAAATGTGAGTTGGCTCTAACTCAACTAAAGAGCCACTTAGCGAATACACCGTCCTTACGACCAATGAACGGGAGGTTCGAGTCACAGAAAGGAGCCCCCATCATTTTTCAACATTGCACAAGCTCGGGTCTACCGTTGGGCCTCATATTCAAAGCACTAAGGAAAATTGGTAAATTACAAGAAACAAACTCTGCTACAATGTCACAAACCAGCGAGCCAAGCAGAAGGTACGCATATCATCAGAAGGAAGGACATGTCACTAATGATTGCCAAGAATTAAAAGAAGAGGTTCGACTACTCATCGAGACGGGTCGCCTAGTCAAGCGAAATGAAGACTGGATATACATGGACGACAACGGCCTCCTCCCAGTCAAGGTTTACAATCTCCGCCGCTACTACAACTAACCTCCACGGTCGGTCTCCACAAATGGTACTCTCCCATCAGCACTCCTGCTCTCCATCAACGGTCTTCTACAATGCTCGCCCCCTTGTAAAATAAAAAAAAAATAAAAAAAATTAGTCTCTCTACTTCCCCTCTTCTATCTTCCCTTTCTACAATCAAAAATGAACTACGCTGACCTGAGCCCTTTAGCCCTACTTGTAAAAGGGGAACGTAGGCAGCCTTCAATGGTGCGGTCTCAAAAATAAATAAAAATCCAAATCTGGTTTGAGCAAAATTTCAAATAAAGCAAACAATCTGTTTATAACTAAAACAAAATCTCTATTTCCACAAGTCACTGCACGTTAACATTTATTTGATGAGTCTAAGCTCGAAGGAACCTGCGAATAAATAACCTTCTTTGAAATTTAAATAAACTAAAATTAAACTAAAATCTAAACTAGGTGTCTGCAACGACTGTAGTTGGATACTCGGAGTCATCCCTCTTCTTCCTCTTCCTCATCCCTCTTCGTTTTCTTGTCTCTTCTTCCACGTCTAGCCTGTCTAGTAGGATCTTCAAATAAAGCCTTCCTAAGCTGAGTCACCCCACTTGGGCCTTCTCTCTCTCTTTTCCTCTAAGTAGGAGCTAGCTGAGCCAACTAGGTCTCTAACTCCCATTGTACATTCTTGTCCTCCCTAAAGCGTCTGCTCGAGACGTAAGGGACTACCGCCCCACGTCTCAATCTTCTCAAAGTCCATCCCATATTCCCCAAAGTCTTCTGATACCAGTCCAAGTATTCTCGAGACAGAAGTATGTCACGTGGTCGCTGTATACAGAGAGTGCTAGGCATGAGATCATAAGACCAACATCGCTCCAAGAGCACTACAACCCCGTTATTTATGGGAAGTATCGGGTCAGTAACCTTACTACAAGTCTCATCCCATAAAGAGGGTATAATCTGAGGCATCCCGTACTGACAGCACACCCGCACTGCATAATAGTAAGTGGTTTCATCAAAGGCAGGGACACGAATCATGCAGAGACCACTCTGAACCCACTGTGCTCTGATCACCTCCCAGTGAGGCACCATCCACTGGATCTGAGCGGTACTCATCTATGCCATATATATACCCATGCAGAACAAGACATCCCTACAAATCGCTGCCTTATGCGCCTACTCTGGCAAACTTAAGGGGATACTGGCCCGACAGGGTCCTCCAAGACTCGAAGTCTTTCCTGCAGCCACAAGGTTAACAGTCTGGTACTTCCCCTAGTCATCTTTCGAGCTCCTGAAGCTAATTCTCCAATACCATGCAAAGTCTCCCCAAGCAAGCAAGGGACAATACTGCGATCGGCTCGAGCCTGATCTACCATATCAAGACAACCCATGGTAGCTACTCCTACGAAAGGTGGAAATAACACCGAGGCAAATAGACAAAGGGCCAGACAGTCCAGAGTCGTGTCAGACTCTACCGTGCTATTAATAAAACTAATGGGAAGCCCACAGATATTAACATCACCATCCAACAGCAAACCCCTAGCATCTTCGATAGAAATCCTCAGCAGTTGGGAAATCTGAAGTTCGGAAGTCACTTGAGACTGTGGCATAGCTACCCTATCTATCACTGTCGCACTACAAAGAGCTGCAAATCTTCATACGTAGGGGTGATTTCATTGTAAGAAAAGTTGAAGACATGATTCTCGTTGTCCCAGAATTTAGCAGCAATACGAATCAGGTTCTCATCGGATTTAACCCTATACAAGGACCAAAGGCACCTAATTCTGAATCTCCTATCAAATTTTGCACGAGTTATCCTTGAAAGCTTCCCAACTCAGAGCTTTAAACTCTTGATGAAATAGTTTTGTTGCTCCCAGAAGTCCTAGGGTGTCTGTCCATCAAAAAAGCGTGGAAGGATCAAAATCTAGAGCAAAAGGAAGAAAAACTGCTGTCTGCCTCGTCTGTTTGCGCAGGCTGTTAATATATAGGGTAGGGAGTTCAAGTCCTGATCATATAAGTAAAAATCTGATGAAAATCGTGTCAGATCAAGGACCAACCGTGCGGCCAGTCTCTCCTACGATAATTGGCCAGACGGCCACATAAGACATTCTGTACAGATTGCAAGTCCGTCCTCATCAAACGCCGGAATGGACCCGTTTTCAGTCATATTGAAGGTCCCAAGTCACAAAAGAGGTCCAATCACCCGACAACATGTATAATCCCCATTTTACCCCTAGGGCTCATGCATTGTACTAAATATAAAAACATGTAAATAAAATACTAATTAATTACATACATCCAAAAAAAAATAAAATATTGTACATAAATATGTATCTGTCTGTTCCTCCTCTCTCTAACAAATTGCAGGAAATAAAAGTCTAGTCCGAGTTGGATCCCTCGACATCAACATCCTCTTCCTCATCATCACTCCCATCATCGTCACTATGGCCCCGCTACTTCACATAATGGGACCCACCGGATCCTGAGCCCCTACCTCTAGTAGATCTCTGATGGACACGAGATGGGCGAGTAGCCTCCACAGGCGACCTCTCCCTCCGCTGCGGTAACACCACGTCCTCCTGACGACAGGTACAAGCAGCAGCCAAGCTCCGGAATAGCCTCTCAAAAATATTGCCCCTATGGACAGATCGGATATAGGCCTCCTGAGTCACCTAAGACAGACAAAAATACAGAGCTGAGACGACAAGTCTAAAGTGTGTGTGTGCAAAGACAACAATAAAATCAAGGGTATCATACCGTAGCTCCAAGCGGAGGAAGTTGGACCCCGGTAACCTCGTCAACCTCAGTCGGAGTCAGATCAAGGTCAATCTCAGTACCTCCCCGCCGCATCCGGATACTATCAGGAAAATAAGGCATATCCATAGCATGCCTAGCACCTCTACTCGACCTCGCCAGATAGGCACCCGTCTGCCTCCTCGCCAGGACCTGTAGGCTCACCAGCACATGCTCTACGAACCACTCATAATCAGCCCCACTCTGGTACAAATGGGCTGGAATCCTGACCCGGTAGTCACCGCTCGCCCTCAGCCTAGCCGGATACAACATGTTCCTCGGTGGCTCAAGCGGGGCCCATATCGCAGGATGTCTGCTATGCTGTCTGCAGACTCTCTCGCCAAGACATGGCATCCCCAGTCAACCCCGTCAAGAAGCAGCGGGAAGCAGTGAAATCCTGAGCCTGACCAACCCCTGCCAGCACCTGATCCGACCAAGGGAAGAACTGGAAGTCCTCATGCAGTGGACCACTCAACCTCGCAGTGAAAATCCCCAGATCTGGAGTCTTCCTGGCCTTGCCACGGCCCTCCAACTGGTTGCTCTTTGCCTAGAATCTCATAACCAGGACTTCCTTCACCCCCTGCACAGTAAAAGGAGCAATATGGAACAGCTCGTAGACCCACACCTGTGAAAAGGCAGCATTTCAGTCTATACAGTTCTAAATAAAAGACAAACACGGAATGAAAAGGATCGAGTCAGGGACTTACCTCAAAGGCAAACTGAAAACAGTCAAAAGACGAGGTGCTAGACCTCGAGCAAACATCCAGAGACCTGTACATCTCCGCCAGCCCAGCTCCGCCCCACGAGATCTGACTCGCCCGCTCCAAATCAGCCAGAGCACCCAACAAGGAAAACCGACAAAAGGTCCCCGCACTCAGGAATAGGTTCTGCGACAAACAGTACCACAAGATGGACGACACCAACCAGTCAGTATCATGAACACCCTCAACAAAACCCTGGATAGCCTCTTCCACCAAGGTCCTCAGACGACCCGCCTCAAAACTGTTCCCCTTGACACCTTTGCCCAACGGCATCCCAATAAGCTCCACCTGACGGTGCGGGTCCGCAGCTAAGGACTCATCAAAAGGAAGCTCCACGTCCGTAAACATGAGCCCCGTGATAGCAGTAAATTCGGTCAGAGTAACAGTCACCTCTCCCCAACTAACATGGAATGTGTGGGTGGTGTCCCAACAATACTCCCTCATCGCCTCAACCAGACCCATTACCTTCTGGGTCCCCTCTACAGCCCGTACCGCATCAAAAAACGGACTAAAGCCCAGAGCCCAGATCCTCTCCTTCACCGTCCCAGCCGGTGGCAATCTCCCTCACATCTCAGCCACTGCTCTCGTGGACCCACGAGATTTCATCCTCTGCAGGTAAACACAGCAAAGGTACGTTACCCAACTAGCAACATAAATTATGTGTTATAAATTAAATTATACATGCATACTTTATTTTATCTACTTGCGCATATATTTTCCGTCCCTAAAATAATCAACAAATCCCAGAAAATTAAATAATCATGAACGATTAATTTAATTTAATGCAGTCTTAAAATAATACAACGAGTATGAAATAAAAGACATAAAATACCCAAAGAAAGCAATAAAGCGAGATCGGTACCTCCTTTGTCTCCATCAGTCTCCCGCCAGACCAATGTTTGTCAGTGCCCGCGTATAAGTCGAAATGTTGTCCCCTTGTGAAATGCCACTCATCGGGATGGAAGTTACGAGAAGCCATCCTCGCCCGCAGTTGATGTTGCCCCTCTTGTTGGGGTGGGTTCGCTCCTTTGCCTTGCTCGAATTGTGCTCCCACACCCGCACCGTGCTCATACGGTTGATCCGCACCAAAAATAAAGTTGAAATCCATCTCTATAGCGACAAAAAGCTCTCAAAATCTCTCTTTTTCCTCTCTTTCCCGGCAAGAACAAAAAAGAAGAATGAAGATGAAAGGAACAGCCGGTGGCTGTTTGTAGGGTCTGTCCAACGAAGGGACTAGCCGCGCGGCCAGTGTCTCCAGGCGACATGGCACGACCTCAGCCCTCCATCTCGGGCGCTTCATAAGCAATCCTCGCATACAAAAGTCAGCCAATCAGAAGGGTTCGCCGCGTGGCCAGTTACTCCCCAGGCAAATAATTTTACAATTTCCCCCCTCGGCTTATTTTTAATCCAAAACTACACAAATCCAGTCTGGAAGACCGCGTAAAATACCAAAATAATCTATAATCAAAGGCTGGGAACATCCTTATACCCTAAAATTATAATTGGAGGTAGGATGCATCTATAAACCTGAAGGCGGATTAAGGAAACCGTAGTAAAATCCTTTAATAACTAAGTCAATTTATAATTGGAGGTTGGAAACTCCGTAAACCCAAAAGATTATAATTGAAGGTTAGATCATCCATAAGCCCTTCATGATGAGAAAGTTATTTGGCGTAACATCGTGCAAACTCTAAACAATCGGCGTTACCTGTTACCTGATTCTGCGATGCTGAGAAACTGCACTTCTCGAAGTACCGTAGATTACCAAGAAATTATGCGATTATGTAAGTTCTATAGAAAGTTAGAATTCATCCCTCCTTTTGTTCTCGATTCTATAAACTTCTTGTCGAACCGTGCGTATGACTTCTCCTCTTTCCCTAAGTAAAGTCCATCTGCAACGACTTTATTTGTTCTACGATGATTCGTTTCTGTAAAGTCCATCTGCAACGACTTTATTGCTCAACGATGTTTCGTTTCTTTTTGGCTTTCTCCTTTTTATCTCCTTCCCCGGTAAATTCCATCTGCAACGACTTTATTTGTTCTACGATGATTCGTTTCTGTAAATTCTATCTACAACGACTTTATTGCTCAATGATGTTTCGTTTCTTTTTCTTTTCTCCCCAGTAGGGTCCGTGTGACTTTATTGCTTGACGGATATTTGTCTATCCCTGTAGATACCCCAGGGGCGGGGGCCACGGCCTCAGGCTCGAGTGCGTGGGCTACCCTAGGATGTCTAATTGTGTTTTAGAGTCGCCACCCACGTTTTTAGAGGAACGTAAGAAAACCTATTGTTTGTGAGCCTAAGTTTGATTTACAAAAACAGAGATTCTTTGGGATGAGGGGTTCGGGGGTTAGGTTACGAAATGGGAAGTACTTAAACACCCATTTTTCCCGAGCAAAGTCGGTCTTGTTTGTTCATAATTCACTTTTAAAGATAAATGTGTTCTTCCTATTAAAATGATGAAAAAAAGGGGTTTTTAGAGTTAAAATGTAGGGAGATGACTCCTAGGCCAATTCAATGTAATGAAAGGACCGTTGGTATGTCCCAAATGGTTTTGGGTGATTGCACATTTGATTGAAGAAGAAGAAGAAGAAGAAGAAGAAGAAGAAGAAGAAGAAGAAGAAGAAGAAGAAGAGGAGGAGGAATGTTTAAGACATTTACCTATAGTATCCTTCCAAAAAGAACCTCTTGTAAAGCCTTGAAGAAGAGGTTGAATCCTTAGTTGAAGAAATCCCAAGAAAAGGTCTAGGAGAGAAGTGAGTAGAAGGTTTAAAAGTAATGATTTTTCCCAAGGTCCCCATCCAATGATGGATTGGAGGGGTTTTTATAGTTGAAAAAGGACTGTTTTTGGAGTCAAACGGAGTCTCCAAGAAATCTTTCCCGGGCAAAATCATGTATAATGAGCAAGGGAGAGATTCTTGGGCAGAATCTGTAACTGACACGCCCCAGAAGCGCGCGCATCCCACCTAGGTGGCGGAAGGCGCGCGCGTCTGGCCTCAAGGGGCGGAGGCGCGCGACTCTGAGAAGCAATTTTTGACAGAATGGACTAGAAAGTTAGAACCGTTATTCAGTTTATTCCCGGGACTTAACGGAGTTCATCTGGAACTTAACCAAAGTAACAGAAACTAACAGAAAACACTTAGAAGAGGGAGAAACACAAAACCAAGTGTGCAATCGGGGTGAGCGGTCCAAGGCGGGGTGTCTACAGAGCCCCTCGGCGGCGTGGATTGTGAAGCAAACGCGCCGACGAAAGACAGACATCCGCCTAGGACATCACCAAGAAAAGGAAAAGACTTGATAAAACAGGAATTTGAAATTTCGGAGGATAGGGGTGCGCTCCCTGTGTGAGCGGCTTTGAGAGATAAGGGTGCGCTCCCTGTGTGAGCGGCTTTGACAATAACGGGATCCGTGTGCTGAGAGCGGGATCTGTTTGCTGGAAGAGGGACCTGTTTGCTGATAGCGAGATCCGTTTGCTGGAAGCGGGGCCTGTTTGCTGATAGCAAGATCCGTTTGCTGGAAGCGGGACCTGTTTGCTGATAACGAGACCCGTTTCCTGAAGTATGGGACCCGGAGGACCGTCTGCTGAAGTGCGGGACCTAGAGGACCATTTGCTGAAGTGCGGGACCTGGAGGAGCATTTGCTGAAGTGCGGGACCTGGAGGACCGTCTGCTGAAGTGCGGGACCCGGAGGATCGTTTGCTGAGGTGCGGGACCCAGAGGACCGTTTGCTGAGATGCGGGACCCGGAGGACCGTTTGCTGAAGTGCGGGACCCGGAGGACCGTTTGCTGAAGTGCGGGACCTGGAGGACCGTCTGCTGAAGTGCGGGACCCGGAGGACCGTTTGCTTTAGTGCGGGACCCAAAAGACTGTTTGCTTTAAAGTGCGGGACCCAGAGGACCGTTTGCTTTGAAGTGCGGGACCCAGAGGACCGTTTTCTTTGAAGTGCGGGACCCAGAGGACCTTTTGCTGAAGTACGAGACCCGGAGGACCGTTTACTTTGGTACGGGACCCAGGGGACCATTTGCTGAAGTGCGGGACCTAGAGGACCGTCTGCTGAATTGCGGGGCCCAGAGGACCGTTTGCTTTGGGTGGATGTAGATTTTTTTCGATGAGGAAGCAGTGATTCTGTGGCTCATCCCGAACCAAATTGTTGTCGTGAGTCGTACTTTGATTGTTTGACTTTGACTTTTGACGGGGTGCGGGCACAGTTGACTGCGGAGTGCTTTGTGCTGGGGATGAATTGTAAAACTGATTTTTGAGAAAATAAAAGACACCCTACTTTGAGTGGGAGTTTCTATCTGATTTCAGTTTTTTAGACATGCCTTAAGGGCAGACCAAATTAATGTGTGCCCAGCCGAGTGTTTGCTGTCGTCGTTTTGAGCTTCTCCTGTTGTTGGGATTGATCTTTTCTGCAGGTTGAAGGCGTTTGAATGCGCCTGGGCTTCTTTCTTGAATTGACAAGGGCTGCTTCTGGAGCCTTCTTCTACCTGGGACGTGGGCGCTTCCTCTCTTGGAGACGGGACGCGCGCGCCTTGTAAACTGGTAACGGGAGGCGCGCGCCTCTGGGAGGCGAAATTCAGGGCCTGATATTTGCTGACCAAAAGATCCCCTAACAGCTATAATAATAGCTTCTGGTCGATAATTCGATTCCAACAGCCTTTTTCTGCCATTTTTGAACACCATTTTATTTGCCCAATTTTGCTTGTGATCTTCTTCCCCAACAGCTATAATATTAGCTTCGGGTTTCGAATTCTCTTTACTTTGAAGACATTGAAGTCGGATTGGGACTTGTTGAAGGCTGCTGCAGCCTTTTGGGATTTTGATAGCCATATATTCAACTTTTCGGCTAATGAAATGGTGCCGACCGTCGATGATTTTGGGGCCATTTTGGGTATACCTTTGACTGGTCGGATTTCCGTCCCTAAGTATCATCGCGGTGTTGTTGATTCTTGGGTTGATCTTCTGAATCTCCCTGTTGGAGAGGTGAAGAAGATGATGCACGGGACCGTTGTTGACATAACTGAGCTTCCGATGTTTTTCAGTTTGCATTCGGAAGATGTCGCGGTTCAGTCCTTTAAGAGAAATGCCATGGATGTCTGCATTTTCAGCGAGGTTTTGTTTGTCACTCCTCTGGGTACTGCAGATGCGCAGTTGGCTGAAATCGTGTTGCAGGCGAAGGGACAGCGATTTAGCATAATTCCGCTCATTGTAGGAGAGACATTGCATGGTTTAGACGAATTACACCGTACGGGCGAGATGCGACGAGGAAGCCCCTTGCTTTTGACCATATGGCTTCGGGAGCATTTCAGGCTTTATGCGTGATGACTTTTCTCCTTTTGCTGTTCATACGCGACAATTGCTGATTAGAGATTTGACCGAAGAGGGTTGGAGGAGATTTTTTGGTTCTCGTCTTACAGCTGACATTGAGTGGTTCCCTTGGGGTCTTCGCCCTTTTGTGGAGTGGACCTTTGGTTTTCAGCATGTGATTTTACCCGGATTGAGGGACTCTTTGTTTTATCAGCCAGAACGGGTTTTGAGACAGTTCGGTCGTCAGCAAATAATTCCTTTCCCAAAGAATGAGGTACTTCGTCCAGTTTCTTATATGGGTCCGGATTTCTCGAATGAGCTTCAGTTGGCTTGGGGAGATGATCGTAGCCGTTGGGCTTCCGCTCCATTGCACCGGGGTAGTATTTTTCTTCCCGAGAGTTACTTGGATCATTTGCTTGGTACCGTCTACCGCGGCATTACTTGGGTAGATGCTCTTCGGGCTGAGTTGCTAGGAAGGGACTTTGAGCCCAGCAGTACTTTGAGGTACAAGGATGCTGCCGCTGATGTGAACAACATTCTGACCGACCCTCTCGGTACCCCGTTGGATGACTTTTATGCTCGGAGGCGCTCGGTTGCGCAGAAGATATCGGTCCGCATTAGTGTCCCTAGGCCTCCCAAGAAGAGTAGGATTGATGGTCGTTCGGGTGGTCCTTCAAAGGCCAAGAGAAAATTAGATTTTCCTAGTACCCCCAGAGATTGCAATTAAAATAGACCACTTGTTAGGATTTAATGTTTTAATGTCTTTTAATAGCTCAACATTTCCGTTGTAATGATAAAGATGATTTAGTGAATGAATAAAAATTGCATCTCGTTAATTTGAAATGATTTGGGTATTTGTTTATGTTTTAGACCGCACCCGAAGGTTGCCTACGTTCCTCCAGTGTAGAGGCTCAGGTCTCCGTAGTTCAAACAAACGAAGACCATTTTTTTTTATTTTTTTTTATGTGCACCCTGTTTTTTGCCTAGACCGCCCTTTCGGGTTTTCAATCTAGTGGGCTTCTTTTTTTGCACGTGCTCTAATTTTTTCCTAGGCCGCCCTTGTGGGTTTTCAACCTAGCGAGCTTTTTTTTTTTTTTTTATGGTCTTCGTTTATTAGATGTAAAATCTCTTCAATTTGTCGAGGTTGACTTCCTTTGGCAGCTGATTTCCGTCTAAGTCCACGAGTCGGACTGCACCGCCGCTTAGTATCTTCTTGACTACGTATGGACCGATCCATCGGGGTCCCCATTTTCCAAGGGGGTTCATGGCATTAGGAGGGTGTTGTCTTAGGACTAAATCTCCCACGCTGATGTTTCGGGGCTTCACCTTTTTGTTGAAAGCCCTAGCCATTCTTTGTTGATAGGCCCTCGTACGTTCGATTGCCCTTAGCCTTTTCTCATCTAGTAGGGCTAGCTGTTTATATCGACTTTGCATCCAATCGACTTCATGGACTTGGTTCTCGAGGAGGACCCGTAGGGATGGAACTTCGAGCTCTATTGGTAGTACAGCTTCGGAACCATATACCAGTGCATAAAGAGTTTCTCCAGTCGCTGTCCGTATTGACGTGCGGTAGCCCCATAATGCTAGAGGTAGCTTTTCGGGCCAATCTCTTCCAGTGGAGGCCATCTTCTTCATAATGGTCTCGATTGTCTTATTAGCTGCCTCGACCGCGCCGTTTGCTTGAGGGCGGTATGGAGATGACTTGTGCTTAGTAATCTTGTATTCTACCAGGAGTGTGTCCATCTCTTTCTCGAAGTGAGAACCGTTGTCTGAGATGATCTCATGAGGAACGCCGTATCGGCATATGATGTGGGTTTTCACGAATTTGGCCACTTTCTTGGCGTTGAGAACTCGGTAAGCCTGTGCTTCGACCCATTTTGTAAAATAGTCTATGGCTACTAGGATGAAAGATTGTCCGTTGCTTCCAGTAGGGTGAACTTTGCCGATGATGTCTATGCCCCAACAAGAGAAAGGCCAAGGCGTGGTCATATTGTAAAGCTGTGAGGGTGGAGCGTGCTATAGATTGGCGTGGAATTGGCATTTGGCGCGCCTCTTGACTTTCTCGATGCAGTCCCTTTCCATGGTACTCCAATAATAACCCATACGGAGTATCTTGTTGGTCAACATAAACCCGTTCATGTGGGGCCCACATTCACCTTCGTGGATCTCATGCATTATTTCTTGAGCTTCGGTCTCATTTGCGCATATGAGATTGATCCCTTCGTGGTGCCTTTTGTAGACTCTGTCCCTAATCAGTACATATCGGGAGGCTAGTCTTTGCAATGCCATTTGAGACTTCTTATTGCTATTCTCGGGATAAGTACCATCCTTGAGGAAATTCATGATATCCGCATACCACGGGGGGTTTGTTTGGACTTCGTTGATCTCGATACTCATACAGTATGCCGGACTGTTTCGTCGGGAAATTTTGAAGGGCTTCACCATTTTACCCTCAGGTATTTTGACCAGTGAAGCGATGGTGGCTAGTAGATCATCAAAACCGTTTTTGTCCCTTGGCAGGTAGTTGAAGGTGATTTCTTGGAACTGTTCAACCAACTCCTCGAGATGTTGACCATACCGTTGCAGAGTCGAGTCTTGAATCTTCCACTTTCCGGATGTCTGATTGATGATGAGCAAGGAATCACCGAATACTTCTAAACTTGTGACATTTCTTTCGAGGGCTGCTTCGAGCCCCGCTATGCATGCTTCGTACTCAGCGGTGTTGTTGGTGGCTTAAAATTCGAGGCGGATAGCTATTGGAGTATACATGTCCTTAGGATCAACCAATAACATCCCTATGCCATATCCATGCTTATTGGCTGCGCCATCGAAAAAATGTTGCCACTTATTTTCCTCTGTTGTAGCACAAATTAAATGCTCATCGGGGAACTGTACATCTTCCCCCTTCACTTCGTCACACGGAAATTCAGCAAGCTGATCACTGAACACTTTCCCCCTGATGGATTTGAGTGTGACGTAAGTGATATCGTAGCCGGCGAGCATGAAATACCACTTGGCTATTCTTGTTAACATGAAAGGCTTCTCGAAGATGTAGCGAAGCGGGTCCACTTTTGCTACCAACTTGATTGGGAAGGCCTCCATATAATGTTTGAGCTTTTGAGTGACCCAGACCAATGCAGCACAAGACTTCTCTAAGACAGAGTAGTTCTTTTCAGCTCCTTGAAACCGGCGGCTGACAAAGTAGATAGCATTCTCTTTTGTGGAGTCTCGCTGTTCATGTGCTAACATAGTCCCTAGGGCTTCATCATTGACAGTGAGATAGAGCAAGATAGGCTTCTCTTTGTGTGGTGGAAGCAAAACTGGAGGGCATGTCAAGTAATGCTTCACTTGGTCGAAGGCTTCTTGGCACGCATCGGTCCATTCCAGAGCCACATTCTTTTTGAGTAGTTTGAAGATTGGCTCACACATGGAAGTGAGTTGGTGCACAAACCGACTGATGTATTGAAGTCTGCCTATGAAACCTTTGATTTCCTTCTGCGTCTTTGGGGAAGACATGTCAATGATTGCCTTGATCTTGGAGGGATCGGCTTCAATTCCTCTTTCAGTGACCATGTAACCTAGAAACTTTCCTCTGATGACCCCAAAAGTGCACTTTGCGGGGTTGAGTCTCATTTTGTGTTGTCGAAGCCTTTCAAAGAATTTGCGGAGATCGATCAAATGTTGACCATTGGTTCCCCTCGAATGGATGATCATGTCGTCTACATAGACCTTGATCTCTTTATGAATCATGTCATGGAATTGATCCGTAATAGCCCTCTGGTAAGTAGCCCCAGCGTTCCTTAGTCCGAAGGGCATGACTGTGTAGCAGAAAGTGCCCCACGGTGTTGTGAAAGCTGTCTTGTGTTGGTACTCTTCGGACATGAGAATCTGATTGTAACCGGTAAAACCGTCCACAAATGAGCGGACTTCATAGTTGGCAGTTGAATCGATGAGCATGTCGATGTTTGGTAGTGGAAAATCATCTTTCAGAGAAGCTTTGCTCAAATCCCAAAAGTCCACACAAACCCGAACCTTGCCGTTTGCCTTTCTGACTGTCACAATGTTGGCTAGCCAAGTCGGATACTCAATGACTTTGATGAAACCCACACTGAGGAGCTTTTCAATCTCTTCTTTGACTTGTAGAGACCATTTTGGCTTGATCTTTCTGAGCTTCTGTTTTACTGGCTTGGCGTCCTCTCTGATCGGAATTCTGTGCTCCGCGACCTTTCTGTCCAAACCCGGCATGTCTTTGTAGGACCATGCGAATACATCCACAAATTCTCTGAGCAGTGCAGTCAATCTGTCTTTGTCTTCCCCCTTGAAGAAGCTGCCAATCTTCGTTTCTTTCGGGTCTTCGTCGGTACCCAGATTAACAACATACAATTCCTCATCAGCCCCTGGACCATTTTCACCACGATAACTAACCTGTTGAGCTAGTTCATTTAGGTATGTTATGTTTTCGTGGTCTATTTCATCATAATTTGAATCGTTATTAACTTGTTCATTAAGTTCATTATTAGTTAATTCATCATTTATGATGTTTGCAATCTCAGGGTACTCAGAAGTATCAAATTTTTCATTAGCAAAGAAAGGAAACACACGCTCGGCTATTGCCTCCATATCCTCTTGGGTGAGGGCATTGGAAACACTCTCGGACTCGAAAGTAAGTGTGAGCCGCTCTTCCTTTGTTGCTGTACGGGGTATGCAACCCATTTCTCTGATCAAGAAATCCTCGGATACTACGGGTCCCTTCGTTGAATACCAGTTGTCGATTGGCTTGGAGCTTGGCGGGATCTCACTGATGGTTTCCTTTCGGACAACGGTGTCGTTGATGGCGTTGACTTGACAATCGTCCATGATGGAAAATTCTTCGAACATGGAGGCTAGATCGGATAGCTCTTCCCCCACGGTAATCTCTACCTCAGTCACTTTCTTGCCCCACCACTCTCGGGGTGACATTGGAGTAGGTTCCCTTTCTTGTGTCGGTATTTCACAATCAGTGAGGATCTCGAGACCGGGCTTTCTGACGCCCTTGTCGTTAACCCACGGTTCGGGAAAGATCATGTACGGAACATCTTCCCTTTGGTGAACAAAGTAACCGTTGAGTGTGTTGCGGTAAGGCCTCAAGTCAGGGATTTCATATTGTCGACCTTCTTTCCGAGCTTGGGTCTTTTGATTCTTGACTGCTTGCTTGTATTTCAAATCATCTTCGGTAGGCTCGTACCCCAGACCAAACTTGTTTTTGGCAAAAGGAATTTCTACGGGGTGTAATATCCCTTGTTGGTGCTTCCCTAGGCCTAGACCGGGAAAGTGATTCATGTTCCTCATCATGCGGAGGATTTTAGGATTGCCGAGGGTCCATTGTCTGCTTCCCCCTTCTTTGTCGATGGTGTTGACGCCGGAGAGGGTGGCATCTTCTATCCCGTGTTGGATTTGGTGAACGGGTTGTCCCCCATTTCTGTGGATGGTGACATTCTCGGCCATGATGGTGACTATCTCGTCCCCATTTCTTATCTTAACACACTGATGGAGAGTGGAATGTACCGCATTGGAACTGTGGATCCAAGGTTGGCCCAGAAGTAAGTTGAATGAAGCAGGGACATCAAGTACTTGGAATGGGACGGACATGATTATGCTTCCAAATTCGATATCAACTTCTAACATTCCCATGACTGTACGGGCAGTGCTGTCGTACCCTCTAATGACTTGTGCGGAGGGTTGTAAATCGGAGCTTTTGAGCCCCAGTATGCCCATGACTCGGCTAGGCATTAAGTTGAGTGCAGAACCACCGTCTACTAGAACTCTTGAGATGGGTCTCCCCCTTGCCCTTACTTTGAGGTAGATAGCTTCATTGTGTTCGGACCCAAATGGCGGGAGGTCCATGTCGGCAAAAGTGATGACATTGCCAAAGTGAATGTGACCTATCATTGCTGTGAGGTCCTCAGGTATCGTGTCGGGAGAGACTGATGTGTCATCCAAGTTCTTGATGACGAGGTCTCGGTGTTTCTTTGATGATGCAATAAGGTCCCAGATGGATATGTTGGCTTGCGTCTTCTTGAGCTGTGTTAACAAAGGATCTTTGGGTATGTCGCGTGCTTGCGATCTTTGAGAAGAGGTGTTGGTTGCTGCGGTATTGGGAGGGATTGCGCTCGTTGTTACTCGGCCACTGCGAGTGAGCACGTTCACGGTCCCTTGTAGCTTCTTCTTCCTATTCTCTAAGACTTCCCTCATAATCTCATCATAAGTCACAACGTAACAAGAATTATCAAGTTTATTCATATCATCGGAGCCCTCATTCACAATTGGGATCGAATGAGTGGTTCCTTCAAACTCTCCTATCTCTATTACATTGACACCACCCTCATTAGGGATTATGAATTCCTTCTTGTCTATAAGGTCTTGGATGGTGTTGCGGATGGAGAAACAATCCTCGGTGAGGTGGCCGGTGCATTGATGGTAGTCACACCATTTGTGGTGGGCATGATTGGGACGGAGCGGTTGTGGTTGCTTGTACCCTTGAAGAGGAGTGATTTACCCTTTGGCCTTTAGAGCTTCATAGGCCTCGGTGATGGTCATGCCATTGAGAGGAGTGTAGACGCGGTCGTTTTGGAACCGCTTGCCTTGTGGTGGAGGGACTTTCTTGTAATTCCCTTTGTCGGTAGTAACGGCATTGACAAAAGCCTCTTTGTTTGAACTAGAGGCGGCCTTGTATCGGGAAGTAGGAGTGGCCTTTTTAATCTCCTTAAGCAAGTCATCCATGCGTACCCCCGCCTCATACATTTGGGAGAAGTCGGAGTAGAAGCCCCACTTAGGTGGGTGCGGAGATCAATCTTGAGACACTTGAGAAAGATGTCCATTTGCTCTTTTTTGTTTGGCCTCTCAACTATTTCAGAGAGCTTGTCATTCCATCTCCTTGTGAAGTCAATGAAGGACTCGTTGTCTCTTTGAGTGGTGTTCTCGAGCTCTTTCCTTGTGGGCCGGTGAGTGGTTTTGCCTTGATATTGACTTTTGAAGGCAAGCATAGCGGCATCCCAATCAAGACGGATAGTGAGCGGGAGAGTTACATACCAATCTTTTGCCGCCCCCTCGAGGGTGAGAGGAAAGCATTGAGCCATAACTTTCGGGGAGACCTTCTTCGGAACCATAGCCCAAATATAAGTCTCGATGTGAGCCATCGGGCATGAGTTTCCCTTAAACTTGCTAATGTCGGGCATCTTGAATTTGTCGGGGAGAGCGGCCATCGTACTCATGAGGATGGATGACTGATAAAGGCTTGTGTTGGAGCCTTTTCCCATGTTGAGGCCGTTATATTTCTGATCAATGTAGGCCATGATGGAATCGACCATTTTAGGGTCGTTGTTGTCGGTGCTTGGTTTACCCACTTTTTTGGTATGGGCACTGACTTATGGGCTTTCAAACAAACCCTCGGTCCACTCGGATTCGTCATTGTCATTAACCCCTTTATTCTTGGAGAGGTTGAGTAGCTTGGCTTTCAGTTGGTCAACCTCGGCCTCGTGGGCCTCCCTTTGACTGTCGACATGAGCTTGCCACAAGGCTTCTTTGGTTTGAGCCTCTTGGTTAAGGGTAGAGACTTGTTGTTGGAGCGTTTGAGCCATGGCAGAAAGCTGTTCGAGAGTCATGGCGTTGTTGGTGCTGGAGTCGCCGGCCATTGATGATGTAAAAGCTGTTGGAGTGATTGGTTCACGGACAAGCCTGTTGGATGAATCTCTGTAGATGCGGAGAGTACCAATCAGACCTATAATTGGAGAAGTAGCCCTTGTCAGTCTCGATTCACACTTTCGGTCCATGAAGAGGTTGAGAACACACAGTTGGGCACACGACTCGAACCACATAAGAAAAAGACTATTTTTTTTAATAAGTCGGAGGGAATGAGTCCCTTTTGGGGTTTCTAAGAAGATAATGGAATCTTCACACTAGTATATAGACCATCTCGCGGTCCCATATACTCATCGGATTCCATCGCGTTTGTGAATCCTACATGTGTCGGGATTAAACTAAATTAATGTAGTAAAGCATGCATGCGGGGACGGATTTTTTATTTTCGTCCAAAATAACCACTTTTGGGGACGGATTTTTATTGCGTCCGTTTCAACAAGTTGGCATGTATGATTTGAAAACATTAGTTTAGGGAAATCTCGGTACATGGAAACCGACTTGAGTCACGGAGTGTTAGACCCTAACTAGAATTGTGTGGTTTGTGCTCGGCTAAAGAGAGGTTTAAAGGTCACCCCTGGCATGTAGTCATGAACTACGCCACGGGCTGAGGTTTACCGCTTCGAAAGAGCCAAGGTCGAGTGGAGCTTGAAACTTTTAGGACGGGCCTCGACGGGTTTGGGGTTGGACTTGTGCGACTCGATAGTGAACAGTTGATAGGAATAATGTGCATGTAGTGTGAGGTCTGTCACGTGACAATTTTTTTTTTTTGAAAAGAAAAAATAAAAGACACATAAGCACGTAAATTACAACTCCCGAATCACCCGTGTGACCGGTAAATAAAACATAAAATTAAACAGTCCAAAGGGTTCAATTCTGTCCTGATGCAGGCAACTGTGCCCACACCCCACTGTTCTTTTCAGTCACTGAAACTTGTTCTTGACCTGTAAATTGACCCAGAAGCGAGCGCCTCGGGCTAGTGTTATGGGAAGCGCGCGCCTGGCGCATTATATCTAGGAGGCGCCCGCTTCTGGGCTTACCTGTCAGATTATCAGAAACTTATGGACTCAGGGGATTGCCCTGGTCCTGATTGTGTGATGGAACCCCTGTAATGTATGTTAGCACGAAATAATAGGAAGAATAGGAAGAACACATGGAAGGCGGGCGATTCTGGAATTTGACGCGGGACGCGCGCGCTTTGGACCATGAAGGTCCAAGGCGCGCGCTTCCCATGTCAATTTCCAGAATGCCCAGAAAAGTGAATTATGAACAGAAACACAAGTTTAACCCTCAAGCTGTCCCCAGGGGAGTCGCCACTGTAGATACCCCGGGGGCGGGGGCCACGGCCTCAGGCTCGAGCGCATGGGCTACCCTAGGATGTCTAATTGTGTTTTAGAGTCGCCAGCCACGTTTTTAGAGGAACGTAAGAAAACCTATTGTTTGTGAGCCTAAGTTTGATTTACGAAAACAGAGATTCTTTGGGATGAGGGGTTCGGGGGTTAGGTTAGGAAATGGGAAGTACTTAAACACCCATTTCGCCCGAGCAAAGTCGGTCTTGTTTGTTCATAATTCACTTTTAAAGATAAATGTGTTCTTCCTATTAAAATGATGATAAAAAGGGGTTTTTAGAGTTAAAATGTAGGGAGATGACTCCTAGGCCAATTCAATGTAATGAAAGGACCGTTGGTGTCATGTCCCAAATGGTTTTGGGTGATTGCACATTTGATTGAAGAAGAAGAAGAAGAAGAAGAGGAGGAATGTTTAAGACATTTACCTATAGTATCCTTCCAAAAAGAACCTCTTGTAAAGCCTTGAAGAAGAGGTTGAATCCTTAGTTGAAGAAATCCCAAGAAAAGGTCTAGGAGAGAAGTGAGTAGAAGGTTTAAAAGTAATGATTTTTCCCAAGGTCCCCCTCCAATGATGGATTGGAGGGGTTTTTATAGTTGAAAAAGGACTGTTTTTGGAGTCAAACGGAGTCTTCAAGAAATCTTTTCCGGGCAAAATCATGTATAATGAGCAAGGGAGAGATTCTTGGGCAGAATCTGTAATTGACACGCCCCAGAAGTGCGCGCATCCCACCTAGGCGGCGGAAGGCGCGCGCGTCTGGCCTCAAGGGGCGGAGGCGCGCGACTCTGAGAAGCAATTTTTGACAGAATGGACTAGAAAGTTAGAACCGTTATTCAGTTTAGTCCCGGGACATAACGGAGTCCGTCTGGAACTTAACCAAAGTAACAGAAACTAACAGAAAACACTTAGAAGAGGGAGAAACACAAAACCAAGTGTGCAATCGGGGTGAGCGGTCCAAGGCGGGGTGTCTACAATCCCCCGCAAAAGGCGATGTCTCGTTTCTTCCTTTCCCCGCAAGTCTCGAACTACGACTGACTTGATTCCACTTGGATACGTAGGTAGCCTGACATAGGTTCAGCCGCTCGACCAACCTGGTCACATTATTTCTCACTCCTCTCTCGATTTGAAAACTCATGTTTCAGATCGGTTCCTTTTCTTAATCGACGACCCTCCATGCCTTGCAAGAAACGTCGCTGAGGGGCTACTGTTAGTACCCAACCTGAAAATGAGTTATTAGGCATTCTAGAACTCTCAGGGACCTCCTAAGTATTTACGAACTACGCAGGACTTATCCAGGATTTCCTGAAAAGCCTAGATAAGAAGATGTTGATGACTGATCAGATGAGGGATCGAAGATAGACGTTATCTAAGAGTTCTCCAAAGTCCAAATTGATCAGAGCCTCGAAAACCGTGCCAATCTCTTGGACCGTCTGGGGCCACATCGTCGGCCGGGTGGCCACTCCTTTCAGGTCAACTTTTCTTATAAATAGGTGACCTCAGCTCATTATTTTGACACAATTCACTCCCCCGAGTTCTATAGCCTAAAATGATGGCAGAACTCTCTTTCTCTAAGCCTTTCTAGCAATCCCGAAGGTCCGGTGAATCCGCGCGAGAGATTCCACTTCGTTCTTGTCAAGATTGGTGAGAATTTGTCATGTTTTCTTAGTTTAGATCAGATTTAAGCTAGTTTCATTATGTTTATACACCTATATTCATGTGATTCATAACGTGTTCTTCATGTTCTTGCTAGAATTCATAATATTCTCTATATCTAGGGTAGCGATCTTCATGCTTATGTGTTATTTCATACATGTTTCATGATATTATTTTTATTATGCTAGATCTACGGCTTATCCCATGCATAACATGCTAGATCTAATGTTTTAATCCCTGTTTATATTGTATAGCCGATGATGATCCACGAGATCTAGGAACAACTTATAAACCCTAAACTTTAGGTACATATTCCCATGATTAGTAAATCTCCAATAATGAACATGATGAATACATTGATTCTATCAATGGTATAATCATTATTCTAGGATCTGATCATTTTGTATGATTCTTTCTCCTTCCCCTTCATTATGCATGATCCCGTTTCTTCTCTCTATTTCGATTATGTGCGAACTACGTTGACCTGAGCTTCTCATAACGAGAGGAACGTAGGCAATCTTTGGATCTGGTCTCAATCACTAACACACTACTAACATATTTATCATGATAGAAAGTCCGACTTCTCAGGCGATAGGGGTGATTACTTGATATTCTTCTCTTATCGTAACTTGACCTCCGAACCCTCTCTGTTAGCTGTTTCTAAATGTTTTAGTCAATAAAAACAACATGGCGACTCTTAATAAAGTTAAATGCCAACTTGAGTATCCTAATCCCATAGAAAAGATAAATAAAAATAAAGACTTCCCGTGCGTCGCCCGTATTCGGAAAGGGGTATTCACTAGGCGGAGTGGGTATTTAAGTACTTCCTACTCCATCATCTAACCCCCGAACCCTTCTCTCCTGAATCTTTGGTTTCTAACGTAAAATAGGCTATTCTTTAGGTTTTTCTTATGTTCCCTTAATAACATAGGTGGTGACTCTAAACACTTAAAACCAAAATAGACATCTTAGGATAATTCACCGCTCTAGCCAAGTTGTGGTTTTCCTGGGGTATCTACACCTACATAGCCAGATAGGAAAGACAACAGTTTTCTTTATTTTTGCTCTAGAATTCGACCTTTCTGTGCAATTCTGATGGAGAGACATCCCATGATTTTTGTGGAGAAGCAAAGCCACTTTGTCAAAAGCTTGAAGATATAGGTCGGGAAGCTTTCTAGGACGACTCGTGCATCTTTTGACAGGAGATTCGGGATCAAGTGTCTTTGGTCGCTGTTCAAAGTTAAATCAGACGAGGACATGATTCGTGCTCCTGCTAAATTCTGGGATGAGGATCACCATGTGTTTAACTTCTCTTATAATGAAATCTCCCCTACGTATGAGGATTTTATGGCTTTGTGCGGTGGGAGAGTAACGGATATGGTAGCCATGCCGCAGTATCAAGTACCTCCGGAGATACGGGTTTCTCAGCTGCTCAGGATATCTATTGAAGATACTAGAAGCTTATTCTTGGGGGATGATGTTGATATCTGTGAGCTTCCCATTAGGTTTATCAATAGTGTGGCAGATTCTGACACAGCTTTGGATTGTCTAGCTCTTTGTCTCTTCGCCTCGGTCTTATTTCCTCCTTATGTAGGGGTAGCCACGATGGGTTGCATTGATATGGTTAACCAAGCTTGGGCCGGATGCAGTATTATACCTGTCTTGCTTGGGTAAACTTTACATGGTATTGGTGAGTTGGCTTTTGGCTCTCGTAAGATGTCTCAAGGCAGTACTCGGTTATTTCACTTGTTGTTGCAGCGTAGGCGAATAGTGGATCCATTTGTAGGGATGACTTAGTCTGCGTGGGTATCATATCTGGCACAGATGGGCACAACTCATATCAAGTGGTTGGTACCCCATTGGGGGATTACTAGAGCACGGTGGGTACAGTGTGGAGTCTGCATGATTTGTGTCCCTGCTTTTGATGTCACCACTTACTATTATGCGGTGCGAGTTTGCCGACAGTACGGGTACCTCAGGTTATACCTCCTTTATGGGATCAAACATGCAGCAGGATTAATGTCAAGATGCTTCCCATGAATACTAGAGTCACAGTGCTTTTGGAGTAGTATTGGTCTTATGCTCAGATGCCCGATGTGTTCTGTATACAGTGGATCCACGCACACTTCTGTCTTGAGAATACTTGGACTGGTACCAGATGACTTTGGGGGAAATTAGACAGACTCTGAGACGACTGAGACATAAGGTGGTGATCCCTTATGTCTCGAGCAGACACTTGAGGAGGGAAAAGACTCTACAACGAGAAGTGGAGGCCGAGTTGGTTCAACTAGCACCTCTCGAGAGGAAAAGAAAGAGAGAAGGATCAAAGGGGGTGACTCAGTTGAGGAAGGCTTTATTTGAGGATCCTACTAGACATGCTAGACGCGGACGACGAGATAAGAAGCCGAAAAAAGAAGAGGAGGAGGAGGGATGACTTTCGAGTATCCAGCCACAGTCATTGCAGACACATAGTTTAGCTTTTTTATTTTTTTTATTTTTAGTTTATTTTAATTTCATAGCAGGTTATGTAGTCGCAGGTTATTTTTAGCTTAGACTCATTAAATAAATGTTAACGTGTAGTGACTTGTGGAAATATAGATTTTTCTTTCAGTTATACACAGATGTTTGCTTTATTGAATTTTGCTCAAACCAGATTTGCATTTTTATTTATTTTTGAGACCGCACATTTGAAGGCTGCTTACGTTCCCCTTTTACAAGTAGGGCTAAAGGGATTAGTTCACCGTAGTTCATTTCTGATTGTAGAAAAGGAAGATAGGAGGGGGAAATAAAAGAATACACTTTTTTTTAGGGGTACGGTCGTTTGTAGAAGACCGCTTGATGGAGAGTGCCATTTGCAGGAGAGGACCACAGTGGTCAGTTGTAGTAGCGGTGGAGCTTGTAAATCTTGACTGGGAGGAGGCCTTTGTCATCCACATATACCCATTCTTCATTCTGTTTGACTAAACTACCCGTCTTGATAAGATGTCCGACCTTGTCTTTCAACTCTTGGCAGTCGTCTGTACTATGCCCTTCATTCTGGTGATAGGAACACTTTCTATTTAGTTCGCATGTTTGTAACATTGCAGTCTTTGGAGTAGAAACCACTTCTTGTATCGGTTGTAGTTTGCCGAGCTTCACCAGGCTTTTAAATATGCAATCCAGGGGTAAATCCGAGCTTGTGTAGTGTTGGAAAGGGATGGGGGCTCTGATTTGGTTGGAACTCTGTGGCTTGAACCTCCCATACGGTGGTCACAACGATGGGTTATTCACTAAGTGATTCATCATTTGAGTCATGGCTAACTCGCACTTATGATTCCAAACTTCGTGTGTATAATTTCGTAATTCCCTAAGGACGGGGTCTCCTGCCATTGTGAGGCGACTTATGTAGTGGAGTAGGCCTATGAGCTTGGACCTTTCATACTCTTGGCGAGGGGGTGACATTGTTATCAGCTGTCTGATCTTTTCGGAGTCAACTTTGAATTTTTGTCCCAATCTGTACCCTAAAGCCTTTGTCTGAACTGTACTAAATCTGCACTTGGTTGATTCGAGGAGAATTTTTTGCCTTCTCAGAATGTTGAAAAGCTTCCTCAAATCCTCAATATGTCGGCCGTAAGGTCTCTTAGTGTCACGACCCGAAATATAGGCTCTATTTTATTAGTAATTAAATGATTTTTATTTAATTATTTGCTCATTTATTTATTTAAATTGTTATTTATTTAAATAATTATGTGTGCAATTTATGTGTTATTATAATTATGCCTAGCATTTTATTCGAGTTATTTGGGTTAGTATAGAAGTGTTGAGTCTTAATTGTTAGTAGGGAGTGTAGTGTTTGTGTGTAGTGTAGTGGGGGGCCTAAGTGTAAATCTTTTAAACATTTTTCATACTCCCTCCCTACTCCCCTCACCTCCCTCACCAACTCCCTCCCTCTCTCTAGCTTTGGTAAGCATTTCTTCTCTTTCCTTCTCTCTTCATTTACTCCTTCTTCCTCTCATTGTTATTCATTTCTTAAAACGTGAACATTGTTTAGATAGTCGGTAGGATCGCGTAGAATCAAAAAGATTTGAAATCCATCAACTTTGAGAATTTGCAAGTAAGTTACTTTTCCCCCATTTTTATGCTAAAATGTTCATATCATGTTTAGATATTGTTTGATGTGTTACATTTGAAGTTTGGATGAGTTTTGAATTTGTTTGGAATTTATTTGGGTTTTTGATCAAAAATGGTGAAATCTTGAATGTTGGGTTTGATTCTCGATTTTGGTTGTTAAATGTTGTTTTAGGAGTCTTTTTAGACTTATAAGTTATTTTGGCACTCTAGTATATGAGTTGGAATGTGTGATTTTGGTTGAAATGTGTTTGGATTTGAAAAATGGAAGAACCCATGTTGTTCTTCCCGATTTCTGGCGATCCGGAAGATTGGGCGGCCGCACAAACTTTCCTGGGCGACCGCGCATCTTTCTGAGAGCTTTTGTTCTTGTTTTATGACTTTTTGGGCGACCGCACAATCCAACGTGGGCGGCCGCACAGTCCTCTGAAAAGTTACATTTGTTAATTTTGTGTGATTGAAGAACGCGTTTTGGTCCAAGTCTTGGGTGTCCTTCTAGTTGACCTTAGTGAATATTATAGCACACTTGGGTGATAGAATTGGGTCCATTGTGATCAAGTTTGTGTTTGAAATTCATTAATTGTTAATTGGGATGTTGGAGCACTTTTATGGTGTATTGTTGGTTCATTTCATCTCCTTGGTGATTATTTGGTATGATTCCCTACTTTGGAATCCTTTGTTGTTTATAGTGCTAGTATTTTATTACTTAGCCTTTACGTGAAAGTCCAGTTGGTATTTTGTTTGTGTTTGGGCGATGCGAAACATTATGATGGCACGGCCAAGTCCATTGTGATGTTGACCATTGTTTTGCCCCATTATTACCCTCCTCCAGATTGGCCTTGGATGTGAGAAGAGCTAGCTCCTTTGTGTGCATTTTAGCTTTCTTGGAGCATGACTTTTTGGCATGTCTCCCGTCCTTTGTGACACTTCTTTGGTTATTGGTTCCGGTACCGGGGTTTTCTCTTCGTCTTTCATGCTATTATGAAGATGATGATTTGTTGATTATTGAAGCTGCGCAGCGATCCTTTATTTGGATGTTCCGGTTTGGAAAACCTTGGCTATATCCTTTGTTATGTGTTTATTTCCACTGCTATCTGATATATGATATTTCCTATGTGCTATGTGATATTTATTATTTCTTATTGTATGTTGCATCATAGCATGTCATGTAGTTGCATTAGTAACTTATTGAGATTTATCTCACCCCCTTTTCTTTTATCTTTGTTTTTCCTTAACCCCCCCCCCCAGGTGCTAAGGATTAGTCTCACTGATCACGAGAAAGAGGACGTCGAGTGTGGATCCGTTCTTTTGGGGAAGGTTGTTATAGGTTGGTTTACATTATGTAAATGTATAACCATTTTGGGATAGTTGTACCAAACAATGACGTCACTAAGAATTGTATAATTGTATTTGTTGGGCATAAACTTGTGGAAGTTTATGTTAGTTGTAATTGATTTTTATCAAACTTGGTTTTGTAAAACTTTGGATCATTACCCTTTTTGTATCAAATGGAATTTTGAACTTCAGTATTTCTGAGTTTTGGTTTTAGAGTCGACGTCCAGATCGCGGTCCCGGGCCCGCGGGGTCCGGGGTCGCGACACTTAGATTGTATGACCAAGTCATCTAGGTAGATATCTGAGTCTGATGGTACGGCTGTTGGCACATGGTAAGAGACACCGATGCCTTTCCATTCTAGGAGTCGATTTGCGTGACAATAAGAACCCCATGGAGTGTGGAAGAACAATTTCTCGTCTGTCTGCACTGTGGCGGGTATTCGATTTCTTTTGGGGAAAGCTTCGAGGAATGATCGTACCTCTTGGTCTTCAGTAGTTCTAGCAATGAGTCTATGTCAAATGGCGGAAATTTGTGTTTAGGGACCATCTCATCAAGGCTCATGATGTCTAGGTGGGCTGTCACCTTTTTGTCGTACTTCTTTGCGGAGATGATGTCAAGTAACCATTTTGGCCAATGCACTGATGTGATCACGTCTCTCTGTAGCAGTTTCTCTATCTCTATCCCCATGTGTGGTGACCATTCTGGCTTGGCCGGTTGTAGTCTCTACCTAACTGACCCAATGTCTGGAGTTGTCATTTGTTCGCATTCTCTGTCTGGCGTGTCATCAGATTCCGATGCGAAGACGTCATCATACTCTCTGAGCAGTTTAATCAGTGATTCTCAATCTTCATCTTGAAAGAAGCTCCCAATCTGAGTCCACTTCGGCTTGTCTTGTCTTCCCAGATTCACACATTTTAACACCTCATCAGTAGCTTGGGCTCAATTTCCCCTTTGATTCGTAACCTGCTCTGAGATTTCGCGAATGTATTTTTCAATTAGTTCGTTTATGTCTACCTCTTTTAATGAATCGTTATTAACTATTTGTATATCATTAGATTGATTAGTCAATTTATCATTTATAAGAGTGGCTATAGCGGGATACTCGAAAAGGTCAAGACTTTCATTAAGCGCACGAGGAAAAACAGTGTTTGCAATTACATTGAAGTCTTTTGACTTGAGGTCATTAGACTTAAACGGAGACACGAACTTATAAGTGAGAAAGGTGGGCCTAGACGACCTAATGGGGAATGACTCTTTGGGAGACTTAGGGAAAGGACAGGCAAGCCCCAGATTCTCGATAGAAGTAGTCATGGGTCCGCTTTCAATAACAGCCACGACGTCATCTTCTAGGCTCAAATGTTGGAACAAATCTTGGCCATCCCATGCTTCTGACTTATCAGTTTCTCCGACCAGGGGCTCGTCAAGGGACACGAACTCTGTATCATATGTCAGGTTTTTGTTCACCTTGATAATGTACTCATTCTGAATGGTAGTAATTCCGCCAGTAGTCTTTCGAGGCTCCATGCACCTTAGCTCCAGGTTGGCTCTGTCGAACTCGACATCTCTGAATATTTCAAAACCCTTCTGTAGTTGCCCATTGTGGTCGAACCATGGTTTTGGGAACTCGAAGCTCGAGTGCTCCTCGCCTTCCTTAATGTAGTAACTGTTGAGGGAGAGGCGGTAAGGTTTCATATCTGGCTTTTTGTAAGGCTCAATCTATTTTCGTTCTGCCTCGTCTGCAGGAGTAAGCACATATCCTAGCCCAAACAGGCCTCTATGGTCTACTTCTTCGATCAAATGCGTGGGTCCTTGTAAGTTCTTACCTAGCCCCAGCTGCGGTATAAAGCCCATGTTTCGAAGTATCTTGTAAACAGGTAGCACTTTGTCAGAGGTTCTAGTGAGATCGTCATCACATATATGATCTTGTACCACTATTTCGAACCCCTTGAAGAGTCTACGGTCTTCCTCATATTGAATTTGTAGTACGGGTATCCCTTTCACGTCTGTGCCTTGGGCCGTTACCAGATCACTGTAGATAATCGTTACCTCGTTCCCTGACTGGAACTTAACACATTGATGCAAGGAGGATGGAACAGCATTAGATTTATGGAGCCAAGGGTATCCCAGCAACATGGTGAAGGTAGACGGTATGTCTATCACTTGGAAATCGGTAGACCAGGTTTGATTTCCCACAAATATGGGCAGATTTACGACCCCTAACACTGATCTGCATGTAGAGTCATAAGCCTTTATTGTCTTCTTAGAGGGCCTTAGGCTGGTTGGGTCCACACCCACTACGTCTATCATTCGTGAAGGCAATACGTTAATGGCGGATCCATTATCAACAAAGGCTCTAGGGATTTTCTTCCCGCCTATATCGATGGTGATGTGCAGAGGTTCATTGTGATCGATTCCAAATGGAGGTACATCGAGCTCTGAGAAGGTGATAATGTTCCCAAAATGGATGTTGCCGATCATTTGCGTGACATTTTCGGGAGTAGTATCTGATGGGAACATGGTGGCGGCCAAGTTCTTCTTTGGCGGTGGATTAGAGATGACGTGAGTAAAGACCAGAGAGAGATGTGAGATTGAGTTTGCTTAAGTTGCATGAGGATGGGATCCTCCTTTTCAGGGTCTGCTTGCTCTGATTCTTTATTGAGGACTTTCTTTGTATTTTTGGGGTCTGACTGATAAATATGTCCGGACCTTGTGAGTAGGTTGATCTCTGCTCGTGTGTCGCACGGAGACCTTGGCATTTTCATGGACTCTGCGAAGATTTCTGCTAGAGATAGTGGTGGAGATTTAAGTGGACCGGAGTCGTATTCTCCTAGAAGAGAGGCTTCTAGAGATAGTTCTTCTAAAGACAGCATATAACAAGAAGAATGACTGTCATTAATGAGTTTTGAAGTACAAACTATCTCATCGTCACTAGGTGACTTGGAGTCTGCCACAATAGGTTCGGCTAGATCACCGATATTTGTTGCTACACTATATTTGTCTAGAGAGAGCCTAGGATCTTCGCGAGAACCATCGTGAATGATTTTCAAGATGTCTTTCTTCAAGGCAAAGCATTCTCTTGTTCTATGAACAGTGGCTTGGTGGTAGTGGCAGTACTTCCATACATTGCTTCCCATATGCGCAGAATATCCCTTGAGTTGTCTGAGCAGTACTTTATTCACAAGGTCACGGAGAAACTTCTTCATGGAGATTTTCAATTGCTCGATGGAGTCTTCAAGCTATATCATGGTGATTTGATCAGTTTCCACCATATTGACATCCATGGCGATGATTTTCCTTGGGTCGGCTATAGTATTGTCTTTGATGAGCTTTTGAACGATCTGCTTGATGGTGAAACACTCATTGTTGGTGTGTCCGGAAACTCTATGGTAGCCACAGAACTTTGACATATCACATCCATGCTTAGGCCAATGGAAACGGTGTCCCACAGGAGTTATCAACCCAATTCTGACTAGCCCTCCGAATAGAGCATTCATGTCTAGCCCCAGTTCGGCGAAAGCATCTACCATCTTGAGGATATCAATGTCGCCCCCGATGAGCTTAACCTTGTTTACGCCTCCATTGTTTGGGAGGGGGTTTGATATGGTGTTTAGACCTCTAGGCTTCTCAATTTTTCCTTCGGCTATGAGCTTCTGGATAATACGCTTAAGTTGTAAGCAATCGTCAGTGTTATGGCCTATGTACTTGTGGTACTTGCAGAACTTGGTTGCATCAAGGTCAACATTTTTGTTGAACGGTTTGTAATTCTCAAGTGGCTTGATCAAGCCCTTCTTCATCAAAACTTCAAATACTCGGCTAGTAGGCATGCCGAAGTCATCAAAGTGCTCTTTCTCAAGTGGGAAGCCACTTGTAATTGCTTGGACATCAAAGGCGGAGGTATTCTGAACCATACTCACTTGACCGAAAACTTCTTTGGCTTTGGGAGTGGTACTTGTCGGAGCCTTGTAGCGGAAGGAGGTGTTTCCACTTTTGGGAGTTTCTTTAGCAACGCCAGTAATACCGGCTTCATGTCTGACCCCAGCATCAACCATTTCTCGCAGATCGGGAAAGTAGCCGTTACCAATCGCCACCCTAAGCTCAGGCAACAAGCACTTGTAGAAGATTTGATTTTTTTCCTTTGCCTTAGGAGGGTAATGTACCTCTGCTAGCTTGTGGTTCCACCTCTTGTAGAAGTCATAGATAGGCTAGATAGGCTTACCGAGCCTCTGCATAGTGTTCTCCAGATCAGTACGGTTGACGTGCCAGTCCAGGTTGGATTGATACTTCTCACAGAAAGTGGTGGTAATTTGATCCCATGTCTCTCTTTCGGAAGGATCCAAACTCAAAAACCCACAGAGAGCAATTCCGTCTAAAGTGGTGTGGAAGACTCGGGCCATCGGTTCATTGGTGCAGTCTTGGGCTCTCATAGCTAGCACATAACTGTCAAGGTGAGTCTTGGGGCATGTAATGCCATGGAAAGTGGAGACTTTCAGCATCTTGAAGTCTCTAGGGAGAGCACCCACATTACTTGGGTTGATGGTTTTGACTATCAGAGCGGCTTGTTTGCTGACCGTATCAGAGAGCTTGCGAATTTGTTCTTGTATAGCGACCACTAAGGGGTGATTAGAGAAATCAGAGCTGCCATAGGCTTGATCAGCGGGAGGAGTATTGTAGGTATGGCGACACTGATGCTTAGTGGCAATGACGGCGGAGGCAACTTGGTAGAGGACAAGTAGCTACCCATCAGTTCTGGTGACAGCTCATACGGACCTTTGCTGGAAGTCGCCCTAGTACTATAATTAGGAGGAGGGACCCTTTGGTAGTTGGGTACCTTAAGAGGGACATCATCCTTGTTAGATAGGTAGGTGACAGGCACTTCTTCATCTTGGACGAATATCACTTCCTCATTATGGAAGCTAGTTTCCATACCCTTCTTCTTCATTTCAGTGTGAAGATGATCTTTGAGCTCTTGGTTGACCCTTTCTAGAGCTTTTCTTCGATCCTCGAGCTTGGAGATTTGCAGCATGAGGTTAGTGAAGAAAGCATGGAGTGGTGGCGGAATATCTGAGGGATTGATGCTGGCGGAAATATCTGGATCGGCAGAGGTAGCAGAGACTTGCGGAGTGGAGGAGTAGAAGGCTCAGATGATGACAAAGACATTGTTGGTGCAGAGACTGAAGACTGAGGTTGCGGAAGGCTCGATCGTTGTAGTCGACCACCAGAACAGACCCAAGTTCGTTTCTCTGTAGAGGTAGTGGAGGTGAGATTTAGGACGGGCAAGGCTCATGCAATGTATTTTGTTATTTACAAAAATGGTACATTATTTACATTCTAATTGGTTGGAAGGGGTACCCCTTTTTGGGTTACTATCTACAAATCCTGGACCAGTGGAGGTTATCACTACGTCTATAGACCCCTCGTTTTTCACCTGCATTGCACATCCCAAACAAAAAATTTGGGCGAGGGTCCTATAGGGCACGCGACTTCCACCAACCTAATGGATCCTAACGACTAACCCCTGTTTAAAGGCATTTAACATAACGTTGATGTTACTTCCGTTATGTTTTTAACGAGTTGAGATCCTTGTACAAAGTATCACTCGGCTCATAATATGCACACCCTTGTAGGGAATTTCATTTTGTGTGCTTTTTTCTCTCGAAGGATCTCAACTCATTAATGACTTAACGGATGACAGCATGAACGACACGTCAATTGTCTATAAAGAAAAGCTAGTCAAACCAACTGGTCGACTTTGGAGTGTCCTAGACTCTGTGAGATTGCATGGTTTTAGACATGGATAAGGCTAAACCTCAACCGCTCGTAAGCGTACACGGTGAGTTAGATAAACCGGGTGCCACGAAGACAGAGACGACAGGATCGCCTAAGCTGTGCACTCAGCAGATTATCCGGAGTAAGGTGTGCAGTGTGACACGGACTAGTGGTAGTGTGCGGACAACAACTAGTTATTTTTAGAGAGAAAATAGAGATTTTTTTTTACATGTATGCAATGCAAAACAGTTAAGATGTTAACGCACTAAAGTACAAGGGAACTAGATATGTACAAGAGATAAAGTACAAGGGGGAAAGATACAATCATGATATTGACAAAAGTTTTAACCTCTATGTTTAAAAAAGTTTCAAAGCTTGTCCCCAGCAGAGTCGCTACTGTGAATACCCCTCTTTCCGAATGCGGGCGACGTACGGGAAGTCTTTTATTTATTTATCTTATTTTATCTTTTCTATGGAATTAAGATATTTAAATTGGCATTTAACTTAATACGAGTCGCCACGTTGTTTTATTTGCAGTTAAAACATTGAGAAAAACTAACAGAGAGGGTTCGGGGGTCAAGTTACGATAAGAGAAGAATATTAAGTGATCACTCCTATTGCCCGATAGATCAGACTTTCTATCATGATAATTGTGTTAGTAGTGTGTTAGTTATTTTGACCGGATCCGAAGATTGCCTATGTTCCTCTTGTTAAGAGAAGCTCAGGTCGACGTAGTTCGCACATAATCGGAATAGAGAGAAGAAGTGGGATCATGCTTAATGAAGGGGGAGGAGAAAGAAACATTCAATATGATCACATCCTAGAATAATGATTATTCATCTTAGGAGAGCTAATGATCATGGGAAAATAAAGTTTAGGGTTAAGAAGTAGTTCCTAGATATCGTTAATCATCATCGGCTATGCATATATATATATATAGGGATTACAAGTATAGATCTAGCAGGTTAAATCTAACATAGTAATAAGCCATCATGAAACATATGAAATAACACATAATCATGAAGATCGCTACCCTAAACATGGCATATAATATGAATTCTAGCAAGAACACGAAGAACACAATATAAATCATATGAATATGAGTGTATAAACATGATGAAAACATGCATAAATCAGATCTACACTAGTAAAACATATAAAATCCTTACCAATCTTGACAAGAATGAAGCAAAATCTTTTCCGCAGATTCGCCGGACCTTTGGGATTGCTAGAAAGGCTTGGAGAGAGAGAGAGAGTTCTGTTTTCAGTTTAGACTCTAGAACTCGGGGGAGAGAATTGTGTATAAAAATGTGAACTGAGGTCACCTATTTATAGGGATTCTGATCCGGAAGAAGTGACCGCCCGGGACAAAGTGGCCACCCGACCGATCTTGGAGATTGGCGTGGTTCCCAAGTTTCTGATCAATATAGACTCTGGAGAAACCCTAGATAAGGTCTATCCTTTTGGCTAATCTGATCAGTCCGTCAATATTTTCTTATCTAGGCTTTTCGGGAAATTTTGGATAAGTCCTGCGCAGCTTGTAAATACCTGTGAGGTCCTTCTGAGTTCTGGAATGCCTAACAACTCATTTTTAGGCCGGTACTAACACATACACTATCATCAATCTCACTCATCGAGTGGCCAAGCATATATCTCTCTTGAGAGAGAGACAAATCCCATCTTGACTTATCATTCTTCCTTACAAGAATCCGATTATGCCAATCGTAGCTTTTATAACCACCCGGTTAAGGGTAGCATTTGAGTACGTCAAACATAATGTTCATCATGTGGAAGACCATGATAATCTCAGGTTTAAGGATTCAAATGATATGACTATTATGAGATTTAATTATGACATTTGACCATGACATAAATCTCATAACGGGCCAATCTAGTACCTTGTTCTCCAACAAGTACCCACAAGTTTAATCCGCATCCTATGCACCATAATCATCATATGATTATCCATTAAACTCATGCTAGCCCTTCATAAGTGCTAGGGACAATGATTATTATAATAAACATGCAAAATATATAATAATCGGGTTAGTTATCTCTATAACAATGAAGCTATGATATAACGCATAGGCCTTTCTCAAGGGCCTAAGGCATAATATCCAAAAATCTCCCACTTGCACTAGGCCCAATCAACGTGCATCCAATGCCTATTGAGCTAGTCATGATCTCCATCATTATTGCATGTGAGCTTATGTAAGATGATTATCCTTGTTATCATCATATGGTATTTTGCATATTTTGACATCTCCCATCTTTGACGATTTCTCGAATAAGATAGAAACGTCCGAGTATATGTTTAGATAAGACATTAGTGCCTTGGATTGTGCAATAACAATTATTGACACAATGAAGGTACATCAAATTAGTGACACTAGAAACAATTTCTAGTTTACTAATTAGTCTCCTTATCCAAACAATTTTCTAGTTGCATCTCATGCTACTAGATACTCAACCTTTTGTAGAATAGTAATGGTACATTTAGAACTCTTCTAACACCATTATTAAATATAAACATGTATTTATACTGCAATATTTATCTTTGTTGGTTTGTAAGAATGCATCTATGTAACTGTTACAAGATCATCTTTCATTCCATCAAAGATCAAGAATGCATCATTTGGTTCTTCTCAAGTACATAAGGATGTTTCTTAGATAGTGACTTTCACTGGATCCGATTGGTATTATCTTATCATACTCCAAGTATATGAGACATCCAGTCTTGGTATATCAATATGGCTTACATGATAGATCCAATTGCCGAAGCATATGGAATCCTAATCATGTGTTCTTACTCATCAGTATTTTAATAAGACTAAATCTTGTTAAGACTAATGTCATTAGTCGTTTGCAAGCAACTTCTCCAAGAGTCTTTCATAGTGAACTTTTCACTATTTTGTCTATATTAGTACTTTGACTTTAACCAATCTAATTTTAGATTTATCTCCATAAATCAGTCCAAGGATATAGGCGGCTTGATCCAAGTCTTTCATTTAGAAACTCTTTCAAAATGAATTATATGTCAACCACATATATTAGACTAGGAATAATGTTACGCTCCCACTAAATTTATTGTAATCACAAGTCTCATCTTTGATGAATTCAAACTCTTTGAATACTACATCAAGAAGAAAATTTCACTCCAAGTAGTTTGCTTCAATCCATCTCATGGATTTCTGCAACTTGCATATTTTATTAGAATTTTATGGATCAAAACTTTTAGGTTGTATCAAAGACATCCTAAAGTATGTTCCTGTTAAGGAATGCTGTTTTGACATCCATTTTTCATATTTCATATTCAAAATATGAGGTCATGACAATTAGAATTCTAATATCCTTAAGCATGACTGTTGGTGACAAAGTTTTATAACAATCGATATTATGAATTAACTTTACTCAATTAGTCATGCTTTATCAATATGCACCTTGAAATCCATGTCCGATTTCTTCAAGAAAACTCATTTTCTATCCTATGGTTTTTAAGCCTTATGGTAGAACAATAAAGTTCGAAACTTGATTATGATACATGGATTGCATTTTTAGATTTTATGACTCCAAGTCATTAATCTAAGTCTGGAGTGGACTTTGCATCTTGATAGGTGATAGGTCAATCATTCTCAATGATATCTTCCTTATTACTTTCTATTACAAGAAATCAATATTTCTTGTTATAGATAGTATCCTATCAGTTATACAAATATCTTGTGTATACTTGAACGAATTTCCATAACTCCTTGTGAAACCTTGTTCAACTTCCATCTTAGGTTCTATGTCATTTTCTGTGTCTCGAACTCTTCGAGATACATTTTACTCCCACTAGTTCTTTATAGATAAACGATTTATCTAGAAAGTGCTATTTAGAGTAACAAACGATTTGTACTCTTTAAAGGGTGTAAAATCAATATCATTAAGATATCCCATGAAAATACATTAATTAGATTTGGATGTGATTTTGTCCAAGACAACACTTTTCTCAAAAGCATCACATCACAAAACTTTATGAAAGACAAACCAAGTTTTCTTTAATTCCATATCTCATATGGTATCAGTCGAACCTTCTTAGATGAAACTCAAATTAGTGTAAGCGCAGCTGGTTCCAGCACATAATCCAGAAGGTTAATTAAAGATCAGTTTGATTTATTATGAGGCGAAAAACAGCAGTTTGCAGACAATCTGCAGATTTCTGTAAATAGGGGCCGTACGGCTCATTACTAGGCATACGCCTAAATTGCAGCGGTACGGTTGTTGTCTTCAGATTCTGTTTTTCTTATTCTGCAGACTTTCTGTAAAATTCTCATCAAGTTCATGGTTCAAATATTCATTACTTTGATCAGATCAGAGTACACTAATACTTTTGCCATGAGATATCGAAATCCTCTCTCTAGTATTGTTACTTTAATTAAATACAACATCAATATGTATTAATCCAAAAGAGTACTTCCTTTCACTACTATTAGTAAAAAGTGTCTTGATCAATTTCTAAGATTCACATATATTACATGATTCGAAATCATGCGAATTTAAAAATCCGTCCCATGGAATTTTAGATATGTGTTTCTTATCATTGATACAGACATTAATGCTTTAAGAATGTAACGCATACATCCTTAGATTCAGATTTCCATTATTTATGTTATACTCATTATTTTGTTCTTCCAAGATAAGGATGTAAAGTCACATTATATGATTAACAATACAATAAAGTGAATCATATTTAATGGAACACTTTCTTATTCGAAATAAAAAATATCCATAATCTTCCAATGAAAATACCAAAATAATATTTCTACTTAAAGTAGGAACATCACAACATTGTTCAAAGCAAATATGTACCCACTGGGTAAAGACACTTCGCAAGTTCTTATGATTAATGTTGCATCCATTTCATCATTATAGGTTAATCTTTACCTTCCTTAAGTAGTCTTTCTATTTCTCAAGTCTTACACATTTATACAAATGTGGGATCCATATCCAGTATCCAATACCTAAGAACATAAAAGTAGAATTTCAACATAAATACTTGAAACTGTAGTCCTACTACCCTTCCTTTTGATCTTTTAATTCAAATTGTAATTCTTCCAATGGTCAATCATATTGCCATGGTAGAAATTACATCCTCAGGATTTAGGTTTAGCCACAAATATTTCCTTTAGGCTTGACAACTCTTGTCTTGCCTTTATCTTAAATCCTTTTCCTTATTAACCTTTAGAGTTTGAGAAGGTTTCCATCTGATATTAAGACTTAGCATTTTAAACATCAAATTTCGCTCATGAATCATTATCAAATCCATTTGTTAGTTCCAAACTAACTTGATAACCAAGCCATATAAGTTAATTAATATGTCTCTTCATGTTCAAAACATGAGAACTTATTAACATACCTTTCATTCATCACATGAACATTAGGCTCCAATCAATCTCAAACTTTTCTTGCCTTTCATGCTTGTAGGAACGCTTCCTACGCGATTGCTTATCAAATAAGCGTTCATGTGTTTTAGATACTTCTAAAGTTCCAAACATATGGTAGCAAGTTGTAGGACAATTGACATCTATAGAATCATCCACATGTTTCTAATTAATGTCTTTGTCCGACCTCAAGGCATTAGGTTTCTTAGGATTTATTAAGAATTCGTAACTTCCGTTCTTGCTTTAGAACAATTCTTAAGCTCATGACTAGGTCAAAGAAGTCAATCTTATTCTCCTTAAGTGGGGTCTATCGCAGTAATTAATCATATTTATAGTTTAAGATATTCTACACAAATATGCAAATAAATATACACATATATTTCATACAATTATTATTTAGAGATATATAATGTATTTCATAAATACTCCCTCTAAATTATACACCTTCAAATACAATAATTGTATAATATAATTTAAGTGGGCTAAGATCCATATTTCACTTAACTTTGAGTCGGCTTTGGCATGACCGCTCAAAATAAGTTATTTAGGTAGATAACTCCTTATCAATCACATCATATGTGACTCTTAGATCCTTTATGGGATTTTCGACATCTTATCTCTAACATGTATTAATCTCATCTGTGCCTTAGGCCCAAAACTGTTTTGATAGCCCAATTAAGTCAAACCATTTTAAACGTATAGGAATCACTGTTTCCTCATCTTGCTCATAGATAATGCACTTCGCTTTGGCAGAGCCCACATAAAACTACTCATGTACTCACAAGTGTTTTAATCATGGACTGGGACATGACTTAAAATTTGAGAATGTTTATTTACATAGAGACATGCATCATATATTTAATTATGTCAAACATATGATTATATAGTCTTTGCATAAAGATGTTAAGTAATAAAATTAATTAACAGAAGCAAAATCTTGTGATTCAATTATGACGAAACATTATGGGGACAGAATCTAAATTATCTATAAACAATTTACAGATTGGATATTTCATTCGCATTCCCAAAAACAAGGCATAAGCCTGCCATTGGTCCATGCAATGAATTAATCCAAATTTAGTTTCTTTCTCTGCAAACAATTTGCACTTTGTTCATAGGGATAAATTCTGAAATTTTTGAATCCGTAGAACATCTACAAATTGAGAGCACAAAAAGCACGGTCGAAACTAAGCCAAAAGGCATCCACAATCCCGTACTAAAATCAAGAAACCAAGTAACTTCTCTATACGGTCGAAACTAAGCCAAAAGGCATCCACATTCCTGTATAGATTGGTCACTTGTTTCAAGACCTTTTCATTGTCTCTTAATCTCATAGATTACACCAATCCTAAACTCTTTAGAATTCTGATTTCTGCAACTTTCTGGATTAAATCATATTTCAGAAAACACGGTTTCAAAAACCAGCCATCTGAAACCAGATTCGATTTCTGATTCGAATTCTACAAATGATTTACAGAACAATCAGAAAATCTGAAAAAACAAATATGCCAGAAATTCCTAGAGGGCGTTGTACGGCCGCCCAGAACCCGTACGCCAGGCAGGGCGCCATACGGCTCCTCCTTCTAGTTTCCCCAAATTTCCAGAATTTTAAAATTCAATCAATCCTGATGGATCGGTTTTCATCTATATTATCTCTGCATTTTCAGATTATTTTTAGTGACTTTTGATGTAATTTAGAATAGTTTTTATGTAATCTTTGGTCTAATTGTGTTTGAGGAACTTTGTGGGTTTTTTTTTTATGTTGTAAGACACTTTTTAGTGTAATTTTGGTTATTGTAAAGTCCTGGATATTCAAAGGGTTACAGACCGAGGATTGCTCGAGTCAAAGTCAAAGGTCAAAACAGAAGTTGGCGAGTTAAGAAAAGAAGAATAGAAGAAAACCTGTATATCTTACCAGGCACCCGCTTGCAATCATACCAGGCGCCCGCTCGCCACCTACCAGGCGTGCGCTTAACTCCCCATTTTTGGGGTTTTCTTTGGATTAAACCGAGCGCCCGCCTGCCTATACCCGAGCGCCCGCTCGCCGCCAACGCCAGGAAATACGGGATTTGTTTAATTGTTATTATTTTGTGGATTCCTCTCCTTTCTTGGACTCCTCTTTTATGTATAAAATAGGTTAGGTTTCATAACAGTTTTTTTATGCTTTCTTTTAGGTTTATTCAAGTTTCAAGGTTGTAATCAAGATTTTGGATCTTTCATCATCAAGCGTATTATCCAGGTTTATGAATTTTATTTATTCTCTTGTGATTTATGCTATGGGTATGAGTAGATAATATCCTAGGTTTGCGGATTGGATGTGATCAATTACATGATCTTTATGCTATGAGATGATAATCATTGTTTTAGTTTAATACAATAGTTTGAATGATGTTCTTGAGTTTCATTTATATAGATAGATATTTTTGGCTCTTTAACTATTAGGGTTTAATCTCTTGCACTTGCATGGAGAGTTAGACATAGCCATTGTTGTGTTGAATAGTTTGGATCTTGGACCTTGCGGAAGAAGAGACAAACTAGGTTTTTGTATTCTTAAGAGCTTAATAAATTCATTGTGTATTAATTGGACCTTGTGGAAGAATTAATTTACATAGGATAATAGAATTGCAATCCGGCCACCTAACCGTTCCAATTCTTAAATAAGTGAATGAACCCTAAAATAAAGATTAGTTATTTCATCATCAAAATAGCATAAAGAGAGTGTAATTGTGATCGCCAATCCGTGAACTGCTTGTTTCTTCTTGAGTACAATCTTTGAGTTAATTTGCTTCTTAAATTAGTTTTATTTCATTGCTTAGTAGTTAATATAGGTAATCAAATCAAAATCAAAAACCCCCTTTTTGTTACTGTTGCACTAATTAAATCAACTTGTTAATTACTCAAGTCTCTGTGGTTCGGCCCTTACATTTGTACATTGCTACTTCGGTACTTGTATACTTGCAAGGTATTTTTATTACAGTGGAATTTTATCCATCAAGTTTTTGGCGCCGTTGCTGGGGACTTGTTGTGATTTACAAGTTAACTTAATCGGTGTATGTTTGGTAGACGTTCATTGGATCACGAGTTGGTCCCTTTGAATGATAATATTGATAGACTTGATAGGGGCATTCCCTCTATTAGTGAGTCTGAACCTGAGTCTGAAGCTTCTGTCACCGAGGCAGAGGTAGTTTTAAGTGAACTGGAAACTTCTTCCACCGAGGGAGAAGAAATTGAAGTAGTGATGGCTAATCCATTAATGAAAGAATATTCTAGACCCAAGGTCGACACATCGGTGTCGTGCATTGTCCTGACTGATGCAACTAATACCTATGAGGCGAAGGGGCATTACTTTTGTAAGTTTCTTAAGTTCTAGGGTCTTCCCGGTGAAGACTCTTTGAACTTCTTGAGAGAGTATATGATGATTGTGTCGGGATTTCTTGTTAAGGAGGGGGTTATTGACGAACAATTAAGGCTTAAATACTTTCCTTTTGCTCTTCAAGGGGCAGCTAAAACTTGGCTAATGTTACTTCATGCTAGGAGCATTACTACATGGGATGGGTTGCATGATTGTTTTCTAAAAAAATTCTTCCCACAAGCCATCTGGCCACCTTTAGACAGAAAATCATAGGGTTTACTCAAGAACAAGGTGAGCCATTTCATGAAGCGTGGGATAGGTTTAAAATGTTGCAAGTGCAGTGTCCCCATCATGCTTTTCCCGATGCCCTCTTACATCAAACATTTTATGGTGGGTTGAGTGCAGTTGACCAAGCTATGGTTGACAACGCAGCAGGCGGATTTTATGAGCTAAAACTGTTTCTGAGACCCAGGATTTATTTGAGATGTTAGGGGCAAACTCTCAAGAAAAAGGTTCTAGAGGAAAACCTAGGGGAGTACATGAGTTGAGTGGTGTGGATGAATTCGCTAGACGGGTGGCCTTGATGAACCAAAATTTGGAAAAAATTTAACATTAATATGGCTTCATCAAGTGCTAATGTTGTATCTGACTTCTGTGCTAACTGTGGTCCTAACACTCATGCTACTAATGTTTGCCAAGTTGTTGCGCAGTGTGATTCTGAACAGGTTAATGCAATGCAGGGTTATCCCCCAAGACAAAATCAAGGAGATATTTATTCTAACACCTATAATCCAGATTGGAAATATCTCCCGAATCTGTCATGGAGGGGTACCCAAGGGAACCACTTTCAACAGAAACCTCTCTATCCTCCTCCACCACAAGGGAATCCAGAACAGCAGCCCAAGAAATCCATGAAGGAGATGATGAGGTCAATGCTGCAAGAACAACAATAAATGAGGATGATGATGGAACAACGAGAGAAGCAGCAGGATGCTGTCAACAAAAAGTTGGAGACCCAAATTGGTCAACTAGCTGAAGGCCAACAAGGACATAAGCCAGGAACTTTTACAAGTCAAGGGAAGCAAGCCATGGCCATTACTGTCCTACATAATGGAAATCAGGTAAATAATAAGGTACTTCTTGTTGCTACGTCTCCTCCTCCTGTTGAGATTCTTGAGAGTAATGTTGTTGATAAAGGTACAAATGGAATTGGAAAAACTTCTAATACTGAGTCTTCCACTCCCAAGCCATATGTACCTCCTATACCGTTTCCTGGAAGTTTTATGAGGCACAAGTTGAATAAACAAATGTCGGAGTTATATGATGTATTTTCAAAAGTTAATATTAATCTCCCGTTATTGAATGTGATAAAAAATATCCCTGCTTATGCCAAGTTTTTCAAAGAAATTAACTCCAGGAAACCTAAGTATGGGAAAGAGGAGAAATTGTGGTTCGACAAGACCTCCCACCTAACCAAAAGGACCCCAGAAGTTTCACAATTTCCATTACTTTGGGGGATTCTACCAAGGTGAAGGCGATGTTAGATCTTGGTGCTAGCATAAATTTATTGCCATATCACAGGTATCTTGAGTTAGGCTTCCCTGAGCTAAAACCCACTACATTGACCATTCAACTTGCTGATCGTTCCATTAGACGACCGTTGGGTATTGTGGAGGATGTTTTAGTTCAAGTCGGTAAGTTGATTATCCCTGTAGATTTTATTGTTCTTGAAACTGTTAATAATGTTGGCGATCACCGTGAATCTCCCATATTGCTTGGGCGACCATTCATGGCGACCACCAATACCATAATTAATATGGGGAATGGGACATTATCAATGTGTGTGGCTAATGAACATTTAGAGATCCATGTGCATGACATTATGAACCATCCTTTGACTGATGAGGACTAATGTAATTTTGTGGATGATGTAGGAGAGTGCGTACATGAGCACGTAGGGCATGAGAGTGATATCGGGAAATTGGAGAGTGTGTTGAATGGCGGTGAGAAAACTAGGGATAATACGGATGTTCATGTCATGTCCATATCCCATAAGGCCGACGAACACCATTCTAGTGATGGCCCGTTTCACCCCCTAGGCCACTTCAATGAGAAGTCGGCGCCTCATAGAAAATCTTGTACCCCTCTTGCTCCTTCGTGTTTTACATGTACTAGTAAGAAGGGAAAGAGCTCAAAAGTGAAAAAGAAAAAGCACAAGGGAGCCTCAAAGATCCCATGGGTTCTCATAGAATTAATTAAAAAGGGAGTTTATGTGTGGGAAATTGTGGGCATTCGTGTAAGAGAACACTTAAGGTGGGTAAAAGGAAGAAAAGCAAAAGCCAGAGTCAATGTCGCCGATCTCCACCCTAAATAAAAATGGGGCCACCGTCAGGCTAACGATGTTAAACAAATACGCTAATTGGGAGGCAACCCAATGAGGTATGTTTTAATTATTGTCTTTTATTGCTTTGTGTGTCATCCTTCATGGATCTCCCGAGTTTGTGGGTTTATAGGGGAGTGTAAATAGTGTCACCCTCCAATTTGTTTTTTATTGAGTCATTTTAATTTTTATAAAGGATATTACGCTTGTGATGTTTGTTTGTGGTGATGTGCAGAGATTCAATCCAACTGGAGCTGGAGTAGGAAAAAAATAATATTGAAAAGTCTGAAAACCAGACCAGGCGCCTGCTCGCACCATGCCAGGCGCCGGCTTACCTAGGCCAAAATTGGCCAAGTTTCTGGAAAAGGACCAGGCGCCCGCTCGCTGTAAGCCACGCGCCCGCTCAAAAACCAACCGCGCGCTCATTCTTGCCCAAGCGGCCACTTACCTAGGCATTTTTGGGGCTTCCTTCTTGTTGGGTATGCTAATTTATAAACCACTCTTATTACATAGATTTTATTGATCCCATAACCTAATTTATCTTTTGTGGACTTTAGGATATATTGTAAGAAGTGTTAAACTTCATTTTTAGAATAGTCCACTTTGATAGTATAGGCTTTAGATTGATAGGCTTAAAATTTTCTAAGTCTGGAATTTTAGTGGTCAAGTCCTTGACCGTGAGAACTCTCCTTGACCGTGGTAGGTCACCTGACCGTAGAAGACCACTCGACCAGAAATCTCTCAACCGTGAGGCCTCGACCGCAAGAAATGAAGATGTCAAAGTAACCCAAGTTTGTTCAAACTTAACCATGATCTCACCTGTCCAAAACTATGGTTAGTTTAGAACGTTGCAAAATTCAAATTTCAAATTTGAATACATCTGTTAGTGGGACCACCACTACTCTGCAATAAAAGGACAACTCATATTGAGCTCCAATCAGAATTCAACAGCACACTGTCCTTCAACTTGGAGCCCAAGTAATTCCAATAGCTATTTTCTCATTCAAGGCTATAAATAGCCCTTGAGTTCTTAATTGAACATTTGCTGAGATTCAAAGAGAGAAATTGCTACTGAAATACTTGGTGATTGAAGATCATACTCTAGATTTCTAGAATCCTTTGAATCTTCAAAGAACTCACCTTCAAACCTTCAAAGATCTCCAGCAACAAACAAGTCATCTCAAGCCTTGTAACACACAAGATTCATTAGGCTCTACAATCACTTAGATTTTAAAGAGCTTCTGATTCTTACACACACACTCACCTCAATTGATCAATCACATAGATTGAATCAAAAGGGATACACTGGTCTAAGTCTAGGATTTGAACTTCATAGAAAATAGGTGTTGATTCAAAGCTTCATCTCTGTAATCTGTACTCACAAGAATCAATATATACCTCCATTCAAAATCCTAGACTGACCATCTTGGTAAAGGATGTAGATCTTTTAACAGATCGAACCTTTCCAAATACTTGTGTCATTTTACTTTCTGCAAATTCACTTTCAAGTATTGTTCATCTTGTTCTTTATTGTTCATATTAATCTTGTTTGTCGTTTAGTGTTTTGATCTTTCAGATTTATGAACTGTTGTGAATTGTGCTTGTTTGTTCTCCACATTGCCTTAGCTAAAATCTGACTAACTTATCATTTGTCAAAACTTTCAAGACAACAACTTTCAAACTCAACCTTATCTTGACCGCAAATCTCTTGACTGCAATACTCTGACCACATCTCACTCGACCGGAACCTCTTGACCATAAGTGAGCTTATATACTTAGAGATTTTGTCAAAAACAACCTTACCTCATTTCTATCGAAAACTTCCGCTGTGCATGTTACACCTTGACCGTGTGGTTTTTACTTAGCCGCAAATTCAAGATTGTAAGCACTTTGTTGAATTTTGAAAAAGGGTTGAAATTTTAAATAGGCTATTCACCCCCCTAGCCTCTTTTCATACCCTTGTTGTATCTTTGGGACCAACAAGTGGTATTAGAGCAAACACCTTTATAAAACATCTGTTTTTCATGCTTAAAAGTTTGGGTGCCGATTCAAAATGGCAAGTCAAAAAACTATGGCAACTGTTAACTTCACTCACGTTCCAGCGTTCGACGAAGATAAGTTTGACGTATGGAAGCACAGCATTCTAACTCAGTTCTACTCCATGGACGAGCAACTTGGTGATTGTCTTACCATTGGACCATACTTCCCGATGAAAGCTAATCCGAATCCAGAAACCAATGCAGACATACCATCAATCAAGAAACCAAAAGCTGAATGGACCGATGAAGAGAAAAAACTGGTTGGAATGGATGTAAAAGCAAAAAGCATACTTTTAAGTACCTTGATTACGTCACAGCGTCGACAGATCATGGAATGTTCTACTGCAAAAGAACTTTGGGATGCAATTGAAGATTACATCGAAGGAGATCAAGCTTGCAAGGAAAGCAAAAAGTTTGCAATTCAAAGAAGATTCAACAACTTCGCTAAGATCCCCGGTGAATCTCTAAGAGCCACTTATGATCGCTATTGTGAAATCGTGAGTACTTACACCGCACTTGGAAAGAAGCTTACCAAGAAAGAAATCAATGTTAATTTTCTTGCCGCTCTTGGTTCTCAATATCTTCACAAAAGAAACACTCTTGAAGATACCAAGCTACTAGATGATATGTCTCTCAGAAGCCTCTATGCCAACCTCAAGGTTTTTGATATCAAGCTCCATAACATTGAAGAAATGGAAGGAAAAACTAAGAGTTTATCGTTGGTCGCTCAAAAGGAAGAAGTGATCGAGGAAGAAGATCCAAAAATCTCCACATCTGATTTATTAGATATAGACGATGATGACTTTGCTATGTTCGTGAAAAGATTTCAAAAGTTCAGAAAATCAGCAAGGCCCGGATCATCCAGCAAAGCTCCAGCAAGGTTCTCAAGGAGCAGCTCAACAAGTAAGAAAGAGTACTCCAACTTCTCAAGGAAGAAAGAGGATCTCATTTGTTTTAATTGTAGGAAACCCGGTCATTTCGTATCAGAATGCCCAATTCCCAACTATGAGTATATGAAGAAGAAAAGCAACTTCACTCCAAGATACTCAAATCAAAAGGGGATGGTTGCTAAAGAGGACTCTACCACAAAAGAGTTAGCTACCTGGATAGAGTCAGATTCTGATGAAAGCAATGAGGATTCTGAAGAAGGTCACATTTGTTTGGTCGTTCATTCCGATGATGAGGATGATAATGAAAATCGTCGCTCATCAAATGCAAAACCTAAACGGATAAGCTATACGGCCGATGAACTTGCTGAAAAGGGATTCCTAACCCCAGTTCAAAAGAATGGCGATCTTCTATTTTCAAGATGTGATGTGAGTGCAACAAAGAAGGCTCTACTAAACCCCAAAGTGAAGGAAGTTCTGTTTACCACTCCTCAAGTCAAGTTTGACATTTCCCCCGATGAACAAGAAAAGATGTTTGCAAAAGCTGAACAGGTAATTAGGAAATTCTCTGGTATGAAGGAAGCTTTAGCACTTTCAACTGATGAAATTTCCCAGCTTAAGACGGAGAAATCTCTACTAAGATCTGAACTCACCCTCCTTAAGGAGCAGATCAAGAGCATGACTCCTCTTACTGAACGAAACCGTTTCTTAGAAGAACAAAATGCCATATTTAAGGTTAAAAACGAAGAATTGGTTGCTGAAATAAACGACCTGAAAAGGATCACTAATGAGTGGACCAATTCTCGTGTCACTATGGAACAAATCTTAGAATCCCAAAAGTCTAGTGGTGATAAGGAAGGCTTGGGATTCCAAACTAGTGACAACTTTAAATGTGTATCTTGTTGTGAAAGAGATGAGAAATTTATCAAGAAAACTTTGGAAGGGTCAAAAGCTAAACATCAAGAATCTAAGGGTAAAAGACAAGAATCAAAGAAGAAACTAGAGTTCCACTATGTCTACCCTATGTATCAAACTGGCAAGGCTTCAAAGTTGAAAGAAAAAGTCATGGAAGATTCTACCGCAGAGGAATACTCTGGTAAGGTACCTGGACACGACCGCGCATCAACCTCAAGACCCGGTCGAGTAGCCTTCCACGGCATGTCGACCGCAAACAGGGGTCATACGGTCAAGTTCAAGAAATTGAACTTTGTTCAGGAGAGATCTTCCATACCAGTTAACAATGTTGTGCTCAAGACCTCAACGAAGTTTGTTAACCCTCAGTTGGGTGGCTTCCACCATTGTTCTGTGTGTGATGGTTATGGTCACAAGGCTGCTGAATGTCTTTTGAGATTCACACCTAATCCCAGAAAGAGTAACCCTCCTTCTGTGAAGCAGGTGTGGGTTGTCAAAAGTTGCTAACCCTTTGGACCCAAAAGAATAAAAAGGGGACCTTGTTCTTAAATGGCTATTTTGTAGGTCCTTTGCTTAATGGCTGGACACTCCAAGGATAAATCAAGCTTATGGTATCTTGATAGTGGCTGCTCAAGGCACATGACCGGAGATATCAATTTATTGGAAGATGTCCGTGAAAAAAAAGGGCCATCAGTAACCTTCAGAGATAATAACAAAGGAAAGACTGTAGGATATGGAGTCATCCGAAAAGGAAAAATCACCATCCAAGAAGTCTCTCTAGTTATTGGTCTACAACACAATTTACTCTCAATATCTCAGTTCTGTGACAAAGGATTGCAATGCCACTTCACTTCAAATTTCTGTCTCATCAAAGATAGCACATACGGCGTCACCTTGCTTAAAGGGATTCGTAAGAAAAACGTTTATATTGTTGATTTTACTTCATCTTGCATTTCTTCTAATCTCTGTTTTGTAGCAAAGAATGTTAGCGAAAATAGTTGGCTGTGGCACAAAAGACTAAGTCACTTAAACTTCAAGTATCTATCTAAGATTGGAAGAGAAAATCTAGTTCGTGGTCTACCCAAAGTAGCTGATCATCACGATGAGAAGTGCACAGCATGTCAACTAGGCAAACAACCAAAGGCTTCTTTCTCCAGCAAGACGACACCTTCAACTTCAAGATGTTTGCAGCTGCTACATATGGATTTGTTTGGACCTGTTACTACCGCAAGTATTGGTGGAAATAGATATACCTTAGTTATGGTAGACGATTATTCAAGATATACGTGGGTTGAAATGATGATCTCAAAGGATGATTACTATGACATTTTGACCGCACTCTATAGACAGCTCCAAACACAAAAGGAAGATGACATCGTTAGTGTTCGATCCGACAACGGTACAGAATTCAAGAACAACGGTGTAGCTCAGTACTGTGATGACCATGGTATTGACCACAACTTCTCTGCTGCTGGAGTTCCTCAATAAAATGGTGTTGTGGATAGGAAGAAAAGAACGTTGATAGAGGCTGGAAAGACTATGATTGCAGAAGCAAAGCTACCACAATACTTTTGGGCTGAAGCCGTCAACACAGCATGCTTCACTCAAAATAGATCCCTCATCAACAAGACCTACAACAAAACTCCTTATGAACTTTGTAGAGGAAGAACCCCCAACATAGCATACTTTAAGATATTTGGATGCAAATGCTTCATACTCTACAACGGTAAAGAACATCGAGGTAAATTTGCTCTGAAGGACGATGAAGGTATATTTATTGGGTATGCTAAACACTCAAAACCTTTTCGTGTATTTAATAAAACCACTCTTAAGATAGTTGAATCTGTCCATGTTACTTTTGATGAACATTCTCTCCTTGAGCCACATATGGCTCCAAATGTTCCTGATGATTTTGTTGAGCTTAATGAGACAGGTACAAATCAACCACAAAATCAATCAACTCAAAGAAATCCATCTACCTCAACTGCACCTCCATTTACCTCTCATGAAACACCAGAAGCTACCACATCTGCTGCTACCTCAAATGGAGTTGAAGTTGAAACACCCATCAATGTGGAAGAACCTATCCCTCAAATTACTTATGATTGGGATGGCACAAATGACGTACCTCTAGAAGATTTACAAGCTCCATCAACTCAACCTGATATACCTCAAGAAGTTCGTGAGGTCAGAGATCACCCAATTCAGAATATCATTGGTGACTTACATTCTGGTGTTCGAACAAGAAGATCAAACTATGATGCACTTACCGCATTTATATCTCAAGTTGAACCCAAGAAAGTTGATGAAGCACTCCAAGACTCAAGTTGGGTTGTTGCTATGCAAGAAGAGCTCAACCAATTTGAAAGATGCAAAGTTTGGAATTTGGTTCCAAGGCCTCAAGATCAAGGAGTGATTGGTACAAAGTGGGTGTTCCGAAACAAGATGGATGATAATGGAAGCATCACAAGGAACAAAGCTAGGTTGGTTGCACAAGGATATAGACAAGAAGAAGGCATTGATTATGATGAAACTTTTTCCCCCCTTGCAAGACTTAAAGCTATAAGGATATTTTTAGCTTATGCCTCTTTCAAAAGATTTAAGTTATATCAAATGAATGTGAAGAGTGCATTCCTCAACGGTGAACTTCAAGAAACTGTCTTTGTTGCTCAACCGCCCGGATTTGAAGACCCCAAATTTCCAAATCATGTCTACAAACTCCGTAAAGCTTTATATGGACTCAAACAAGCTCCACGTGCATGGTATGATACTCTATCTAAGTTTCTCCTTGAAAAGGGTTTCAAGCATGGTAAGATCGACACAACTCTATTCATTGCTAAATATCATGATCATACTTTATTAGTTCAAATATATGTAGATGATATTATTTTTGGTTCTACTAATGAATTGTTGTGTAAGCGATTTGAAAAGATAATGAAAAGCAAATTTGAGATGAGCATGATGGGAGAATTAACATTCTTCCTTGGGCTTCAAATTAAACAATGTGCTGAAGGCATCTTCCTCAATCAAGCAAAGTACACAAAGGACCTTATCAAGAAATTTAGACTTGAAAATGCAAAGGCATATGACACTCCTATGGCTGCTGGCAACAAGTTAGATAAAGACTTGAAAGGTAAGAAGGTTGATCAAACCTTATACCGAGGTATGATTGGTTCTCTTCTTTAATTTACTTAACTGCTAGTAGGCCAGATATCATGTTTAGTGTTTGTGTTTGTGCTCGTTATCAAGCGGATCCTAGAGAAGCGCATCTTATTGCTGTTAAACGTATTATTCGATATCTATCTGGGACTATTAACCTTGGACTTTGATACTCCAAAGATTCAAATTTTGATCTTATAGGTTACTCAGATGCAGATTATGCAGCATGTACAATAGACAGGAAAATCACAAGTGGAACTTGTCATTTCCTTGGAAATCGACTCGTTTCATGGGCAAGCAAGAAACAAGCCTCAGTCTCTGTATCTACCACAGAAGCTGAATATATAGCTGCTGGAAGCTGCTGCTGCCAAGTGCTCTGGATGAAGCAACAATTGGTTGACTACGGAATCAACGAAGAAAATTGTCCAATCTATTGTGACAATACATCTACCATTGCTGTCTCCAACAACCCTGTCATGCATTCGAAAACCAAACACACTGATATCAAGTACCACTTTCTCAAGTATCATGTGGAAAAAGGTAAAATCCATCTCGAGTATGTGAGTACTGACAATCAAATTGCAGATATTCTCACCAAGGCTCTTGATTCGAAGAGATTTAGGTATCTTAGAGGAGAAATGGGTATGCTAGAACTTTAATTACATGTCCATATATCTTGATTGTGCTAATGTCTTATGTTTTATCTAAGTCCAAAACCAAGCAGGCTCCAACGGTCAACCACTACCGGTCAAGTAACCACGGTCGAATCATCATGAGCCATCAAGTGTACTGACCGCATCTATGTTGAAAGCAATATAGTATCGACCGTAATAAAAAGACGAAATATATTCAAGGCTTTAAAGAAGCCTACCGCATGGGAAAATGATGACATTGGTTCACTGCTTTATAAAAGCATTTCTTAACCAAGGTACCCTCCTGACCGCATAAGGTCACGGTCAAGAACCTGACCGCAAAAAGCTAGGTGACCAGGTAAGTGTTTCTAACTTAGCAAATTTTTAGGATCATCTTAGTCATCCAAAGGGGTAATCTTGTAATTTCCTCGTTTCCCTCGTTTTTATTTAATTCAAATCATTTGCAATTAATTTTATTCCTTATTTATATCCGCCGTCACTATCCTTGCATTTAATGAGATTGGACATCATTGGTCAAATCCTTGAATTTGCAGAGTTAACCTCCCACTTTCTGCACAAACCGTTCCACTACTCCTTAACCTCCACCACTCTACTTTTCAGAATTTGTTTCTCTCTCTCTATCTCGTCACTTTCTCTCTCTATTCACCCAGTTCTCTCTCTCACTCTCTCATTATTTCTCTATATATATGGCACCAAAACCATCTCAATCTGCAAAATCATCTAAGAAATCACAGGATACTTCATTCGAAGACAATATGGTATGATTTCTTGACCCAAATCTCCTATAATTTTTTTTTGGCGGGTTCGTGAAAACTCTTCATATTCTTGACTGAATGTTTGATGTTTCTGGGTTAGTTTGGCTTTGATAACGTTTATTCCTTGTTCGATTCTCTGTTTCAAACTCATTTCACTACTTATTCATGTTTAATCTTCAGTACTGTATCTTTTTATACCATGGATTGTTTGAAGCTTTTTTCATAGTTTTCATGTTTTTCCCCTTTTTGATTTCTGCAATTATAATGTTCTTGATAATGAAATTGTTGGTATCTATGGCTGTAATCGGTTCTTACGCATTCTGGTATGTATTTTTCATATATTTTCGTGTTTTAGAACTGTTTGGGTTTTCGTCATGAACAGTGTTCATGGTGTTCTTCAATGTTCTTCGTGTTCTTGAGAATCTACGTTTTCATCTTTAAAAACTTGTCACACGTACTAATTTGGTGTTTGTGCGTGTTTTGCAAATTCCTCTTGAATTTCTCTAAGTCCTTACTCCGATTATCTGTATCTCTTGGTCGACCGCTAGCACTTGACCGCCATTATGTTTTGACCGTCGCTTGGTCGACCGGATGAGTTGTGTGTTTAACTTCTCATTTTTTTCAGGATGAAAAGTCTTTCATTCCCGGTTGTGTAATGGACCACGATGACCTCATGAATGATGCCATCGAAAGGAATATCATCAGGAGGATGACCAAATCTGGCATTCTCAACTTCTTTACCATGAATCAATCATATCACCTTCTTGCTGCGGTCGGAGAATTCTACTCTACCGCAAAAGAGATTAAAGGAAGAGATGACAAGAATAATCCACTTGATTGGATTGAGGCTGAAGTGTATGGAAAGAAAGTTGAGATAGACTTCACTGAAATTACAACCGCTCTAGGTCTCGATATTGACTTCGAAGCCCCTGAATCCCTCACCTCTGAAGAATGTGATGAGCTTGCACAACGGTTGATTGGCTCCACAGATGTATGCACACCCTACCGGAAGACCTTTCCTGAAGTGATGTATTATATTGGACACCTGGTTGGCCATGGTCTCTTGTGCAAGAGTGGAAACCACGGAAATTTTAACCTGTCCCAATGGCACCTCTCTGCCGCTATCTATCTTGGCAGGAAGATGAATTGTCCCAAGATCCTCTATTCTCTGCTGGTTGAACAAGTCAAGGATTACAACAAGCAAATCAGGGAGAAAGCCCCCACAAAATACAAGAAGAACTCTAGACTACTGTCCCTCATTTTCAAATACAATCCTGAACTCAGAAAGGAGATTGCCAAAGATAAGCATGCTAAAGTGAACATCTCTCTCCAAGGTTTTTGACATCAAAACCATGAGATCTACTTTCAGAAATCGTTTTGGTGATACTCAGTACCAAGCTTACCTAGCAAAGGACCGTAAAGAAAAGTATATTCCTCCTCACTATACCAAGGCAGCTAGGATAGCCTTAGGACTGGATCAACCGCAGGATTCGACCGGTGACCAAAATGATGATGATGACAGTGAAGGAGAAGAAGCAAGGGAAGCCCGGTTGTTTAAGGGCAAAGCTAAGGCCAGTGCATCTACCGCACCCCCTCTCAAATCTAAGCCCTTAACACGGATCAAGTTCAAAGAACCAGTTTCTCCAAGTTCCAAGTCTCTGTCCTCCTCCTCCGGTCTCCAAACTTTCCACTCCTCTAAGGCAAGTTAAGCCTACCGCTCCTCCTCTCTCTACCGCCATCTGGTCTACCGCTTCATCTCCTACCGCTTCCTCCAAATCTCTAAAACCTAAGGCTGCTCTCCCCGCATCATCTAAGGGGGAGAAATCAAAGAAAAGAGATTTGTCTCTAAGTCCTGAGCAAGTTTCCAAGAAGACAAAGGTTTCCAGACCTCCTTCATCGACCATTTCTCCTAATTTTACCCAATCCGGTTCACCTACTCAGGGCGACCGTGAAGATGTCATTGAGATTACTCCACCCCAGCGCCTGAAAAGGCAACCAATTTCTAAACCTACACTTAGTTTGGTTGATGAACCTACAGATGAAGAGGTAGAGGATGTATCTGATGATGGATTAGAACATTCTGATGATAATGCTGGTGATAATGTTGAGGTTGATAAGGGTATCAATGCTGATAGCCCGGTCTTTAGTGATGATGAAATTCCTGAAAATGTTGAAAAGCGTGCTGAGTCTGTAAAAGAAGTTAAAAAGGATGTGCTAGTGTCTGAGCATGAGGGTCACGGTCAAGAAGATGACCATGAACCCAGTGACCGCGCAGTTGATGATACTGGTAAATTGACCATGTCTCCAATCAGGCCGTCCACTTCTGAACCTCCGGTCGATCCAATTGTTCATTTGTTGATCGCAGTGGAGATGCTCACTCAAATCAATCTGGATTCCCAAACCCAGATCTCAAAGCTGACCGCCAATCAGGCCGCTCTTCATGAAGAAATCTCTGAGCTGAAGTCTGCCAACTCCATGCTTAAGGACCATGTTACTGCTCTTCCCTCTCAATTGATTGAGACCATTAAGGGAGAGAGAGAGTACGTATCAAAGGCTATATTAGATGCCCTCTCCGGTCAAGAAGGCATCAACTTTTCGAGGCCTGGTCAAGCTGGCAGTTCTACTTCTACCGCTCTTGTTGCTCCAAGTGCCTTCATGGTAACTCCGGACTTTATGAACCAATATTTCCTCATTCAAACTAGAGCTATCATGAAGTGCTTTTCAAAGGAAGTCTTAAAAGCCTCGATAGACATCTCAAAATCTATGGAGGATGTTAAAGATGAACTTTCTCTGGAAGTAAAGAAAGTAAGGGTGTCGGTGGAAAAAGATGTTGACATTGCCCTGAAATCCGCTATGACCAATCTGAATGAAAGCTTGGGTAGGAAATTGGAAGCATTCAAACAAGCCATGATTGTCCACACCAACCGCCTCAATGACCAATCAAATAAAATTGATTTACTGTCAAATCGAGCTAACACTGTGATGAACAGGATCAACCGCCATGGTAATCTAGTTGCAAATCAAGAGGCAGAAGCAGAAGCAGGCCACAGTAATGTAAATGCTCAGGGTGAATATGATGAAGATGGAGTGACCGTGCCTATTCTCATTCCCGGTCTCTCCATGCCCTCTTACCGCTTTCCCTTCTCCGACCTCACTGAAGATGATCTCCATGCTTTCGACCGCTTCTAGGCTATCCTCTACAGTGATTTTGATTAAATCTATTTGCTATGACCGTGTGTGGTCTTGGAAACATTTGTTAATGTTTGTCCCAAAACAATTTTTATTTTCTGTTTGTTTTATGGTTATTACCTCTTTTGGTTTGCACTCCCTATGCTTGAATGAATATATTTTTGGAGTTCCTCTGAATGTTTGTTTGATGCATTTCCTTTCTTATTGCTATTTCTCTCAAAAATGCACTCAAACCTTTATTTCTATCTTGCTTGGATTAGAATTTATTTTATCTTTTTAGGCTGATAGAAATCTATGACATTGGCTTAGAGTGTGCATTGACTTGGGGCATGATATTTAATAAAATAATATTTCTTGAAAACATGCTATTACCAAGTACAATGAATTAGCCTTTGTTATAGTAGGTAATGGTCTCAATCAAATAGGGGGAGATTGTTTGGTATGCTAATTTATAAACCACTCCTATTACCTAGATTGATTGATCACATAACCTAATTTTATCTTTTGTGGACTTTAGGATATATTATAAGAAGTGTTAAACTTCATTTTTAGAATAGTCCACTTTGATAGTATAGGCTTTAGATTGATAGGCTTAAAATTTTCTAAGTCTGGAATTTTAGTGGTCAAGTCCTTGACCGTGAGAACTCTCCTTGACCGTCGTAGGTCACCTGACCATAGAAGACCACTCGACCGGAAATCTCTCAACCGTGAGGCCTCGACCGCAAGAAATGAAGATGTCAAAGTAACCCAAGTTTGTTCAAACTTAACCATGATCTCACCTGTCCAAAACTATGGTTAGTTTAGAACGTTGCAAAATTCAAATTTCAAATTTGAATACATCTGTTAGTGGGACCACCACTACTCTGCAACAAAAGGACAACTCAGATTGAGCTCCAATCAGAATTCAACAGCTCACTATCCTTCAACTTGGAGCCCAAGTAATTCCAACGGCTATTTTCTCATTCAAGGCTATAAATAGCCCTTGAGTTCTTAATTGAACATTTGCTGAGATTCAAAGAGAGAAATTGCTGTTGAAATACTTGGTGATTGAAGATCATACTCTAGATTTCCAGAATCCTTTGAATCTTCAAAGAACTCACCTTCAAACCTTCAAAGATCTCCAGCAACAAACAAGTCATCTCAAGCCTTGTAACACACAAGATTCATTAGGCTCTACAATCACTTAGATTTTAAAGAGCTTCTGATTCTTACACATACACTCACCTCAATTGATCAATCACATAGATTGAATCAAAAGGGATACACTAGTCTAAGTCTAGGATTTGAACTTCATAGAAAATAAGTGTTGATTCAAAGCTTCATCTCTGTAATCTGTACTCACAAGAATCAATATATACCTCCATTCAAAATCCAAGACTGGCCATCTTGGTAAAGGACGTAGATCTTTTAACAGATCGAACCTTTCCAAATACTTGTGTCATTTTACTTTCTGCAAATTCACTTTCAAGTATTGTTCATCTTGTTCTTTATTGTTCATATTAATCTTGTTTGTCGTTTAGTGTTTTGATCTTTCAGATTTATGAACTGTTGTAAATTGTTATTGTTTGTTCTCCACATTGCCTTAGCTAAAATCTGACTAACTTATCATTTGCCAAAACTTTCAAGACAACAACTTTCAAACTCAACCTTATCTTGACCGCAAATCTCTTGACTGCAATACTCTGACCGCATCTCACTTGACCGGAACCTCTTGACCGTGAGTGAGCTTCTATACTTAGAGATTTTTTCAAAAACAACCTTACCTCATTTCTATCGAAAACTTCCGCTGTGCATATTACACCTTGACCGTGTGGTTTTTACTTGACCGCAAATTCAAGATTGTAAGCACTTGGTTGAATTTTGAAAAAGGGTTGAAATTTTAAATAGGCTATTCACCCCCCCCCCTATAGCCTCTTTTCATACCCTTGTTGTGTCTTTGGGACCAACACTTCTGTTGAGATCGAGCGCTCGCTCGCCTTAAACCACGCTCCCGCTTAGTCAGTCGGTCTGGACTCCTGAATCTGGGCAAATTTTGAAAAATTGGGGAATATCACCTTAATATCTTCCCTTCTTCTCCATAACATCTCTCTCTCTCTCTCTCTAAAACTCCCTCACACCCATATCTCTCTCTCTAGAAATTACCCACTCAACTCACCAAATTTAGCCTAACCACACCCAAAACCTAAAACTCCTACACCTATTATCAAGAATCCAACCCTTAATCATCATAAAAAAAAAAGAATCCAACCCTTAAATCACTATTAAATCCGGGGAAGTGCTTACATTGTTCAACTTTGAAGGAAGAGAAACGAGTTGATTTGAAGGTGTTCGGGGTGGAATTTGAAGGTGCCATAGAAGAAAAAAGTGATCGTGGGATCAAGGCCTCTCCGGTTATCATCTTCTCTGTCTCCAGTGAGATTGTCCGGCGACCTCCGGTGAGATTGTCCGGCGACATCCGGTAAGGATTTTAACCGCTTTGTGTAGAGCTTGAGTAGATTATCTGAGATTATTGATCATGCCTCTGAAAGGAAAGGGTCGTGTTCCCCCGCCCCAAGTTGCATTAGACTTTGATAACACCCGTTTTGTGTCTCGGGCATCGCAAGATTATTTTGAGTATAAACAAAACAATGGGGTGCTGTAGATACCCCGGGGGATCACGGCTTGGCTAGAGCGGTGAATTAACCTAGGATGTCTAATTGATTTTAAGAGTCGCCACCCGCGTTTTTAGAGGAACGCGAGAAAACCTAAAGAAAGCCAATTTTTGTACGAAAACCAGAGATTCAGGAGAGAAGGGTTCGGGGATTAGGTGACGGAGTGGGAAGTACTTAAACACCCACTCCGCCCCACTTACGCGGGTCTTGCTACTTTTTGTGTTCTAATACTAAAAAGAAAAGTCCTTCAATTATTAATGTAAGAAGTGCTAACAATTACAATGGAAAGAAAGGGAAAATTGACAAAGGAAAATAAAAGAGAATTGTTTTATTTATTTAATGGTAAAGATTACATGTCAAACCATTCTAACAATTATATTAAGAAAAGAATGGTAAATTAAAGTAGAGATTAAAATGTAGGGAGATAACCTTAACCAACTTTAATGTAGTAAAGTGGTCATTTGGTCATGTCCCAATTGATGGGGATTGCAAACATTTAAGAAGAAGAAAATAGAAGAAAAATGAAGTTGTACCTTAAGAAGAGGACTCCAAACGTGGACTTGAAAATGGTGTTTTGTTGTGGAGAAATTGTTGTAGAACAATTTTATGTAGAGTCTTGTTACGAAGAACTCTTGTTGGGAGAATTTGTGTAGAGAATTGTGTATAGTGTGTGTATAGAGAAAATTCAAGTCTAAAAATGAGGTCCCTCTCCAAGGTAGGAGATGATGGTTTTTATAGGTAAAATTAGGAGGGAAAGGTTGGAGGGAAATTGGTCAATCCATGTGAAATGGAATTGACCAATCAAGAAAAAGATAAATAAAAGAATTAATGAAAGAAATAAAAGAAAATCAAATAATAATAAAATGAAATATTTTGTTTTTATGGAGAATGGCTAGAATAAAGGATTTGGGAGTTATGAAATAAGGTGGAATGAATGTGGATGTAAAAAGGAGGTGTTTGTGATCAAGAAGAGATTTTTTAAATAAGAAAAGGGAGGGAAAAATGGTGCTATCCGTTACTGCCAAAGCGGGAAGCGCGCGGGTCCGGCCTATTGGACCAAACGCGCGCGCGACCCATTGACGGTGCCGGAAGCGCCCACGGGATAAAACGATAGAATGACAGAAATGACTCTAAAAGTTAACTCTGTTATGCAGTTTAGTCCAAAACTAACGGAATCAGTTAAGAACTTAACGGAAATAACAGAAATTAACAAAATCAAGTTAAATAAAAATACTATGTATGCAATCGGGGTGAGAGGTCCAAGGCGGGGTGTCTACAGAGCCCCTCGGCGATGTGGATTGCAAAGCAAAACGCGTCGACGAAAGAAAGACAACCGCCGAGGACATCGACAAGAGAAAACAAAGACTCGATAAAACATGAATCTGAAATTACAAAGGATAGGAGTGCGCTCCCTGTATGAGCGGCTTTCGCGGATGGAAAGTGTGGTGGCTTGAGGCGGCCCACCACGACCACAAAATTTTAAAAAGGTGTGGTGGCTTGAGGCGGCCCACCACGGCCACAAAAATTTAAAAAGGTGTGGTGGCTTGAGGCGGCCCACCACGGCCACAAAAATTTAAAAAGGTGTGGTGGCTTGAGGCGGCCCACCACGGCCACAAAAATTTAAAAAAGGTGTAGTGGTTTGAGGCGGCCCACCACAGCCACAAAAATTAAAAAAAAAGGTGTGGTGGCTTGAGGCGACCCACCATGGCCACAAAAATTTAAAAAGGTGTGGTGGCTTGAGGCAGCTCACCACGGCCACAAAATTTTAAAAAGGTGTAGTGGCTTGACGCGGTCCACTACGGCCGCAATTTAAAGAAAGAGGGGAATTTTGAAATTGTGAAAGATGGGGATGCGCTCCCTGTATGAGCGGCTTTATTGATATAGAAAGGATATGACGGGATCCGTCTTGCTGAAGCGGGATCCGTTTGCTGATGCGAGATCTGTTTACTGAGGCGGGATCCGTTTGCTGGTGCGGGATCCATTTGCTGATGCGGGATCCATTTGCTGATGCGGGACCCATTTGCTGAATGCGGGATCCGTTTGCTGGTGCGGGATCCGTTTGCTGGTGCAGGATCCGTTTCCTGAAGCGGGATCCGTTTGCTGGTACAGGATCCGTTTGCTGATGCGGGATCCATTTGCTGAAGCGGGATCTGTTTGCTGGTGCGGGATCCGTTTGCTGATTGCGGGATCCGTTTGCTGAAGCGGGATCCGTTTGCTGATTGCGGGATCCGTTTGGTGATTGCGAGATCCGTTTGCTGGTGCGGGATCCGTTTGCTGAAGCGGGATCCGTTTGCTGATTGCGGGATCCGTTTGCTGGTGCGGGATCCGTTTGCTGAAGCGGGATCCGTTTGCTGATTGCGGGATCCATTTGCTGGTGTGGGATCCGTTTGCTGGAATGCGAGATCACCGTGGACCAAATTGCTGTTACAGCTGCTGTTGACTTTATCGTGGGGATGCGGGCATGGTTGACTGTGGACAATTTTCTGCTGGGGATGAAGTGCCTTGAGTTGCAGATGCTGTTGACCTTGTGGTGGCACCTGTTAAGTGTGTGCTTTGCAGGTATATGTGCTTGTGACATGTATGAGATGTGAAATGGCAGTTATGAGAGAGAGTTTTTGTGCTTGTGGTGCAATGTGATTTTGAAAGCAGTTTTGCATGAGAGAGAATTTTTGTAAGAATGGAGAAAGTGATTTTGTGTGCGGTGTGATTTGAGGAAAGCCTCGGATGTATTCATACCTTCACTTACCATTGCCGCTTGATTGGAGATGGATTGTTGAAGGATGTGGATGCTTTTGATGAAGAATGTCCATGCTTTGGATGGAGAATGATGATGTTGGTGATGATGAGTTGTTCTTGCCTTTGATGGAGTGTCGGTGGGACAGTATTCCGGATGATGGGTTGGTCGTGCCAAAAGGCTGCCTACGTATCCCTTGAAAGAGAATCAGACCAGCGTAGTTCAAGGATGATGGAGAACGCTGGGGAAGAATGCAAGGAGCAAGGCAAAAAGGAAACACATAATTTTGCGCAAGTAAGGAGACAAAGGAAAAGAAAAAGAAAATTCTTTTTGTCTTTTTTTTTTTTTTTTTTTTTGTTTTTTTTTTGTAGGAATAGAATATGTACGCATGTGGGAAATTTTTTTTTTTTTTTAGTTCGTGGGTGAACTATTTTGACCATTGTGTGTTTGTAAAGCCAACCCAAGATCAAGTCATGTGTCACGACCCGAAATATAGGCTCTATTTTATTAATAATTAAATGATTATTATTTAATTATTTGCTTGTTCGTTTATTTAAATTATTATTTATTTAAATATTTATGTGTTCATTTTATGTGTTATAATATTTATGCCTAGCTTTGTATTGAGTTATTTGGGCTAGTGTGGAAGTGTTGGGTCTTAATAGTTAGTAGGGAGTGTAAATAAATGCGCTAGTAGATGGGGGAGGGGCCCGAGTGTAATATTTTGAAATAATTCCCCCCTACTCCCTCCCTACTCCTCCTCTTTCACCCTCACACTCCACCCCCATTCTTCCCTTCCCAGCAACTCTCCATCTCTCTCTAGAAATTGGGTAAGTTTTCTCTTCTTTATCTTCTCTCTTCATTTACTTCCTCTTCCTCCCATCTTCTCTCATTTCTTAAAACGGAAACCTTGTTTAGATCGTCGATAGGATCGCGTAGAGCCAAAAAGAATCGAATTCCGTCAACTTTCATTATTTCCAAGTAAGTTACTTTTCCCCCATTTTGATGCTAAAATGTTCATATCATGTTCATGTGATGTTTGATGTGTTATTTTCGAAGTTTGATTGAGTTTTGAATTTATTTTGATTTATTTGAGTTCTTGGGAAGAAAATGGTGATTTTGAAATGTTGGGTGTGATTCTTGGTTTTGGGTTGTTAGATGTTATTGTTTAGGTTCCCTAGATGTTTAGATGTAGTTTCGGTACCTTGGAAACTAGTTGAAAGCTTTGATTTTGAGCATTTATTGAAGATTTGTGTTTTGGCTCGAAAATGGTGAACCCAGCTCTGATTTTCCGACCCAGATCACTTTCGAGCGCCCGCCCTTAAGCCCTTAGGCGCCCGCCCACTGGATAATTTCATGACCATAAGTTTCTGCCACTCGCAAGCGCCCGCCTGCCTCATTCCAGGCGCCCGCTCGCCCCTGTTCCAGGATTTTGACCTTTTGCTTGGTTTAAGACTTAAGTCTTAATTAGTTTAGGTTTAATCCTTCTAATTAACTTAAGATAACACCGTGGAACACTTTATTGTGTGGATTTGATTCTTTTGTGAATAAATATGATGTGAAATGTATTTAAGTACCGTTTTGGTAATGTAGTTCATCTTTGTTGTGCGATTTGGATTGGTTTACCTTTGTGGAAATTTAATTGGATTGGTTCCCTACTTTGGAACCTTAAGTTGTTCATTCATGCTAAATTATTATTACTTAGCATTTATTTGAAAGTCCAGCTGGTATTTTGTGTGTGTTTGGGCGATGGGAAAGATTATAATGGCAAAGCCAAGTCCATTATAATGTTGACCATTGTTTTGCCCCCTTCTTTACCCCTTCTCCAGATTGGTCTTGGAAAGGATAAGTCAGCGTTCCTTTGTGAATGTATCTGGCTAGCGGGTATGACTTTGTGTCATGATCCTTGTCCTTTGTGACACTGTTATGGTTATTGGTTCCGGTACCGGGGTTTTCTCTTCGGCTTTTGTGTCATGATCCTTGTCCTATGTGTTTATTTCCGCTGCTATCTGTTATGTGATAAATGCTATGTGCTAGGTGATATTTATTATTGCTTATTGCTTCTTGCATCTTAGCATGTCATGTAGTTGCATTAGTAACTTATTGAGATTTATCTCACCCCCTTTCCTTTTATCTTTGTTTTTCCTTAACCCCCCCCCAGGTGCTAAGGATTAGTCTCGCTGATCACGGGAAACAGGACGTCGAGTGTGGATCCATTCTTTTGGGGAAAGTTGTATAGGTTGGTTTACATTATATAAATGTGTAACCTTTGGGGTATTTGTACCAAACATTGACGTCACTAAGAATTTTATATTTGTATTTTATTGAGCATAAACTTGTGGAAGTTTATGATAGTTGTATTTGTTTTTATTAAACTTGGTTTTGTAAAACTTTGGTTCTTCACCCTTTTGGTGTCAATTGGATTTTTTTTTAACTTCAGTATTTCTGAGTTTTGGTTTTAGAGTCGACGTCCAGCTCGCGGTCCCGGGGCCCGCGGGGTCCGGGGTCGCGACAGTTGGTATCAGAGCTATGGCATTAGCTCTAAGTATAAGTCTAGGTGGATTAGTATGACCTAGGTGGGTAGTAGAGTGCGGAGTGATTAATGGTTGATGTTTTATGCAGGTAATTACTCGCAATGTCTGGAAGAAGAAACAGAGGAGGTACTAGTGGGGCACAGAATAAGAATGATACAAGGGAAGAAGCCCGTGCCATGTTTCAAGGCATGTTTGAGGCGGCCATGAAGGCCATACATGATCAAGGTCCGAGGGTAGAACAAGCACCACCCCGCTATGGTTTGGAGCAATTCTTGAAGTTGAAACCGGTTGAATTCAATGGGAGCCCGATGTAAGGAAGGCTGAGTTATGGATTGAGTCTATGGAGAAGATTTATGATGTATTTGGGTGTTCGGATGAGGACAAGGTCCGGTTCGCGGCCTATAAGCTTGTGGGAGCCGCCGAGCATTGGTGGAAAGGTGTCAAAGCTACTTGGGATGATACTCACACAGTGTATGCGTGGGAGTTGTTTGTGCGCAAGTTCAAGGAGCATTTCATTCCGGTTGTTGATCAAAACCGAAAGGAGATCGAGCTACTCAACTTGGAGCAAGGAGTGTTGTCTATAGCACAATACTCGGCTAAGTTCATAGAATTAGCCCGGTATTGCGACTATTTGGTGAGGACCGAGGAACAAAAGGCTATGAGATTCATTCGGGGATTGAAGACCTCCATCCGCACTCAACTTATTGCTCAACGGATTGTGACTTTCCAAGATGCGGTGGACCGAGCCTATTTGATAGAGCAAGATATTGGGGAGCATAAAAGGAAGACCGAGGTAGCTAACCCGAGCAAGCAAGGAGCTCAAGCAAGCCACAACACCGTTCCGATAATCGAGGTAACTTTGGGGGACAATCTCAGTTCCGAGGGCAACCGATCCCAAGGAACTCGGGTACCACTTCCGGGAACCAAGGGAGCCTAATTAGGAAGCCTTGTACCCTTTGTCAGAAGGTAGGCCATGCGGAGGATAAGTGTTGGAAAAAGCAAGGAAGGTGCACCAATTGTGGTGAAATGGGGCACTTTGCGAGAGAGTGCACGAGGTACCGAGGTCAAGCATCCGGGTCAGGAGTTGGTAATAATCAGGGTCAGAAACGGGATGCCGCCGGGAAGCCCAAAGTTCAAGGGAAGGTCTATGCTATGAATCAACAACAAGCTACCGATGATCCGTCCGTTATTGGAGGTATTGTTTCTGTGTCTAATGTGAGCGCACGAGCGTTAGTAGATCCAGGATCATCTCATTCATACATTTCTGTGCAATTTGCTTCCATGTTAAATGTGCATTCGAGTCTTTACCGTACGGTGCTAGAGGTGTCGACCCTATAGGTGAATGCTTGATTTCCGATCGAGTCTTTCGTGCTTGTGATGTGGTTATTTGTGGTCGTGTCCTTTGTGCGGATTTGGTAGTTCTTCCTATCCAAGACTTTGATGTCATTTTGGGTATGGATTGGTTGAGCAAGTTTCATGCTTCTGTGGATTGCTGTAAGAAAACTGTTACTTTTTCTATTCCTGATGTGCCTAAATTTGTGTTTGAGGCTAGTCCTCTGAGTAGAAAAGTTCGCTTAATTTCTTTTATGAAAGCGAGAAAATTATTGCATAGTGGTTGTGAGGGGTATTTGGCTAGTGTTCTTGATACTAGGAAGGAATCCCCTAGTTTTGATAGTGTTCGGGTAGTCCGGGAATTTCCGATGTTTTCTCTACCGAGTATGATATGCCTCCCGATCGTGAGATTGAGTTTTGTATAGACCTTTTGTCGGGTACGGCTCCAATTTCGAAAGCACCTTATAGGTTAGCTCCCGCAGAGTTGAAAGAATTGAAGGTTCAGTTGCAAGAGTTGCTTGATCGAGGGTTTATCCGCCCTAGTGTTTCCCCGTGGGGAGCACCGGTTTTATTCGTGCGGAAGAAAGATGGTTCATTGAGGTTGTGTATAGATTACCAGAAATTGAATCAGGTGACGGTGAAGAACAAGTATCCTCTACCGCATATTGATGATTTGTTTGATCAGCTTCAAGGGTCCGTTTTGTTTTCCAAGCTTGATTTGAGGAGTGGGTACCATCAGTTGAAGGTTAGATCGGAGGATATTCCGAAGACTGCTTTTCGCACTCGGTATGGTCATTACGAGTTTTTGGTTATGCCGTTTGGGTTGACTAACGCGCGCCGGCCGTGTTTATGGATTTGATGAACCGGATTTTCCATCCTTATCTTGATTCGTTCGTGGTGGTTTTTCATCGACGACATTCTTGTTTATTCGAAATCTCGAGAGGAGCACGAGCAAACATTTGAGGACAGTTTTATCCGTTTTGCGAGGGGGAAATTATTTGCGAAGTTCAGTAAATGCGAATTTTGGCTCGAGAAGGTGTCATTTTTGGGCCATGTGATTTCTAAAGATGGGATTTCGGTGGATCCGTCAAAGATTGAAGCTATAGTGGATTGGAAGAGACCCGAGTCAGTGACGAGATGCGTAGTTTTCTTAGTTTAGCCGGTATTACCAAAGATTTATTGAAGGGTTTTCGAGGATTGCTACTCCGATGACTCAGTTGACCCGGAAGAATGTTCCGTTTGTGTGGACCGGAAATATGACAAGAGTTTCGAGGAGTTGAAGAAGAGGTGACTACCGCACCGATCTTGACTTGCCTAATGGGAGCGATGGCCTAGTGATTTATAGTGATGCTTCGAAAGAGGGTTTGGGTTGTGTGTTGATGCAGAATGGGAAAGTAATTGCGTATGCTTAGAGGAAGTTGACCCCTAGTGAGCAGAATTACTCGACTCATGATATGGAGTTAGCGGCTATTGTCTTTGCGTTGCACAAATGGAAGCACTACCTTTATGGAGCGAAGTTGAGGTTTTTTACCGATCACAAGAGTTTGAAGTACCTATTCTCTCAGAAGGAATTGAACAACCGACAGCGCCGATGGATGGAATTGTTGAAGGATTATGATTGCACGATTTCTTATCACCCGGGGAAGGCGAATGTGGTAGCCGATGCGATTAGAGAAAGTCTTATGTGGCTTCGATGATGGTTCGAGAATGGAAAATGCTTGAGGATGTTCGAGATTGGTCTCCTCGTGAATCGAGACATTGGCTATTTTTGCGAATATTAGAGTATCTCCGACCCTAATTCAGAGGATAAAAGAGGCTCAGAAAGAGGATCCCGAGTTAGTGAAGGTAATGGGTAAATTGAAGGAAAAGAACTTCGAGGATTTCTCTATTAGCGGTGGGAGTGTTGACTTTCCGTGGTCGTTTGTGCGTACCCGATGTTGATGGAATTAAACAAAGAGTTTTAGATGAGGGTCACAAATCGAGGTATACTATTCATCCAGGTAGTACGAAGATGTATCAGGATTTGAAGCAACAATTTTGGTGGATTAATATGAAGAGGGAAATAGCTGAGTATGTTCGAAGTGTTTAACTTGTCAGCAGGTCAAAGCCGAGCATCAGAGACCCGCGGGGTACTTCAGCCGTTAGAGATTCCCGAGTGGAAATGGGAGCATGTGACTATGGATTTCGTTACGGGACTGCCTCGTACCCGTAGGAAGTATGACAGTGTTTGGGTAATAGTGGATAGATTGACCAAGAGCGCCCATTTCTTGCCTATTGATATCAGATATTCGATGGAGAAGCTTGCGACCCTTTATATCGATGAGATTGTTAGATTGCATGGGGTTCCGGTTAGCATCGTGTCAGATCGAGACCCGAGGTTTACTTCTAGATTCTGGAAGGCATTTCAGGAAGCTTTGGGTACAGATTTGCGATTCAGTACGGCTTTTCATCCCCAGACCGACGGTCAATCCGAGAGGACTATTCAGATTTTGGAGGATATGTTGCGAGCTTGTGCGATAGACTTTTTCCGATTCTTGGATTCGCACCTACCATTAGTGGAATTCTCTTACAACAACAGTTATCAGGCTAGTATCGAGATGGCACCGTTTGAGGCCTTGTATGGAAAAAAGTGTAGATCGCCTATTTGTTGGATGAGGTCGGTGAAGCGAAAGTTTTGGTATCGATTTGCTTCGGGATTCGGTTGACAAAGTTAGAGTTATCCAGGATAGATTGAAGACAGCCCAGAGTCGACATAAGAGCTATGCAAATAACCGAAGGCGAGATCTAGTTTTCAGATTGGTGATTGGGTATTCTTGAAAGTATCTCCGAAGGTGGGTATTCGTAGATTTGGAAGAAAGGTAAATTGGCTCCGAGGTTTATTGGCCCGTTTGAGATTTTGGGAAAGGTGGACTTCTTGCGTATCGTCTCGCGTTACCGTCGTCCTTAGACCGGTTGCACAACGTCTTTCACGTTTCTATGCTTCGGAAGTATGTTCATGATCCGTCTCACGTGTTACCGAGGGTACCGGAAGATATTGAGCCCGATATGACTTATGAGGACGACCGGTTCGGATCCTAGATTCTAAAGTCCAAGAGTTGAGGAGCAAAAGTATTTCATTGGTTCGAGTTCTGTGGAGGAATCATAACATCGAGGAGTCGACGTGGGAGATCCGAGATGAGATCGAGAGGAAAATTTCCGTGGCTTTTTGTTTAAGGTAAGTCTCGTTAAAATTCGGGTCGAATTTTCCTTTAAGGGGGAGTGAATGTCACGACCCGAAATATAGGCTCTATTTATTAATAATTAAATGATTATTATTTAATTATTTGCTTGTTCGTTTATTTAAATTATTATTTATTTAAATATTTATGTGTTCATTTTATGTGTTATAATATTTATGCCTAGCTTTGTATTGAGTTATTTGGGCTAGTGTGGAAGTGTTGGGTCTTAATAGTTAGTAGGGAGTGTAAATAAATGCGCTAGTAGATGGGGGAGGGGCCCGAGTGTAATATTTTGAAATAATTCCCCCCTACTCCCTCCCTCCCTACTCTCCTCTTTTCACCCTCACACTCCACCCCCATTCTTCCTTCCCAGCAACTCTCCATCTCTCTCTAGAAATTGGGTAAGTTTTCTCTTCTTTATCTTCTCTCTTCATTTACTTCCTCTTCCTCCCATCTTCT